>CALZFC010000344.1:200000-305000 GCA_945643635.1 Allodiplogaster sudhausi | reverse complement strand
GGAACTTTGGTATGAATTTCTCCACAACAAACCTTATCTTCCCATCCCTATCAGAGTCGCTATTAGAAATCAACTTCAGCTTTTTTTCCCTGTGCTCTCTCCATTTCTCACTCTACAATTAAGAAACCTTCAAATGAGCTACTTCCTCTTTTCCATGAAGCTATGAATTCATCCTCCATTTCCTATGAATACTTTTCAGCTTTCCATCTTCTCTCCACTCTCTAATATCCCTTTCCCTCTCGTCTCTTCACCTCTTGCAATCCTTCTCTTACTGACTTGGCGTCCTTTTATGGGCTCGCATTCTGGCATTCCCCGTAGCTTCATTAAGATTGCATTGACGAAGAAATCAGTCGTATGACTTTATTCCTCCTCATATCTCTACACAAAAATCGTTTCGCCTTTCTTCACGAGTTCTGCAAGTCTGAAAATTCTTTACTCTCTCCAGTTCTGCAAGAGTTCTTGAGTCCGAAATATTTTTCATAAGATTGCAGCTTGATATGCACATATGTATGTATGTACATATACTTGTAAGTCTACTCGTGATTGCAGGATCAAAGTTGGAAGCGGGTGAAGAAGCGAGTTTTCAAAAGAAAGGAAAGATCTTCCCCCGAGAAACAAGAACTCATTTCGCGCCTATTGACACCGTCCTCGGGGAAACTCCGCATTTTGCTGATCTTGTTTGATAAATTGAATAACACGCCCTTGATATATGTATGTTACATATATTACATGTATATATATTCATATGTATTTATACATATGTAAGTACTATATACACGCATGTACATATGTACATTCATTCGTATATCAGCATACTACTACAGAAACTGGAGAAAAACTGAATAAGCGGAATTCCTGAAGGCATGAGCAAGGGCAGCTTGATTCTCTTTCCTTCTCTGCATCTCACCACACTCTCTCCATCCCTTGCTTCTCTTTTCTTCTCTTCATCACTCTCTCCATCCCTCTCCATCTTCAGTTCTCTCGCTCACATCCCTTCCTCTATCTTTTATGCTTCCTCTCTCGTATCTCCCTTTCTCTCTTCATTCTTTGTCTCTCTGATCAGCTGCACAGTCCCACCTTCGACTCTCCCCACAATCTTGCCCCGACAGTCTCCGTTCTCCGTTTGTTTAGTGAGAGATAAATAGAGGTAGGCTGCGAGAGAGCAGGAGGAAGAGAGGAAAATCTAGCGGTTAGTGAGATTCAAAGAAGCAGAGAACGACGAAAAAAGAACTAAAGAAGATAAGGATTGAGAAGGAAAGATCTACAGAAGCTGCGGACAGAGACAGAGAGAGGTAGAGAGGGTGAGTGAGTGAGGGAGAGAGCTAGAGAGGGATAGAGGGAGAGATGGAAAGAGGGAGAGAGGGAAGGGAGGGAGGGAGAGGAGGAAAGAGGGAGACAGACGAAAAGCTGTCTAAGCTGAGGGCCACGCAGAGGGGGAGCCTCGGGCAATGAGAGTGCCGCACCTTCTCAACCACTCCAGGATACCGACGATTCACTTTCTTCTCGCACGCAATCAATCTCGGCTTTTGGCTCCTTCGTCAATTCTAATGCATAATTTATTCAAAGTTGTTTGTTGGCATTCCTTATAAGCTTTCACTCGCACTCTACTCTTTTCTAGAGAGAAACTGGAAGATTGAAGAAGAGAGGGTCATATCGTGAGACAGAAAGAGAGGGAGAGAGATCGAGAGAGAGACAGAGAGCGAGAGAGAGAGACAAAGGAAAAGTCTCTCGCAAATTCCTTTGCTTCTCCCTGATTTTGTCGAACAGCGGATGAAGTGCAGTCATTTTCATCTTTCCATTAGCTCTTCAAATCTTATCTTCTAATTCTATAAATTCTTTTCCAATACGGAATTTCTCAAAACGATAAGCTTCTATTTTCCTTTCCAATTGCTCTTTATTTTATATGTTTTTCCTTTAATTACACGCTCCAAATGCCGTTTTTGCCAGCTCCCATGTATATGCTTAATCTTTTCAGAAAAAGTAGACAGCGAAATAAAGCAAGAAGGAGGCAGAAGGAAGTGGAGGAAGAGCTAGAATGAGTCGCTGGAATGTTCTTCCTTCCAGTAACACCTACACCGTTCTCAACAATCCGTCAGTTTCGTTCATTTACTATTATTTTTTATTATTATTCAGAGTTCACTTTTACTTGTTTCCATAGATGTCTGCGGCAATCCAAGGTCCTCTTTGTTTAGCTTGAAGGTCTCATCCTTCTCCCAAGTCTTATCTCAATCCTCATCTCTCTCTCTCTCTCTCTCCCCCTCTCTCTCCTTCTATTTGCTCCTAGACTGCACTACCTCGATGACTTATGCTAGCCGCGCTTCTCACCCTCAGCTCCTCATGACTTCCCTCAATGTTCTTTTTTTTTAATTCTCAGACACTATCTCCCATTACCGCCTCTTGCTCCCTTTATCTCTATCTCTCTAAATCTCTCGATCTCTCTCTCCTTATATCTATCTTTTTCTCAGTTTACTTCTATTCAGACTAAATGCGGATCAGCCTCCTGTACCCACGAATGGAATCGGCACTGAAGTTTTCCAGCATGGTACAATTGGAGACTTCGTGCGCCAAGAAATTGAAGGTGAGCCAGATATAATTATTAATTGCTTGCGAAATATATTATTACATAATTCTTTCCCACTCTTTCTTTGTCACGGCTCTTTCCCCTCCACCCTTCTTTCGTCTTCTCTCTCTCACTCTCTATCTCTCTCTCTCTCTCTTTCTCTTTCTCTCTCTCTCTCTCTCTCTCTCTCTCTCTCTCTCTCTTTTCTCTTCAGGCGCTCAGTCCGGCTTCATCCGCTGTGTCTACACAGCGAAGCACACGAACAACCAGACAGTCACAGTGATGTCCGCGGGAGATTTCCATTTTTTTTCTCTTTCTTTAATCTGTCTGTCTCTTTTAGTTGCGGCATAATAATAACTAGAAAAGTTTGATAAATCAAGCGACGGATAATGTTGTTAAGGTGCGAGAAAGCTGCTGGCTGTTGCATTGATGGCTGTTGTCCCAAGGATCAATTTTGGTTTCGTATTTCCTTTATTATATAAAAAAATGAAGTATAAAATTAAATTATTTCGACATCAATTCGTGAAGAAATCAGAATTATTTTCTAATTTGTTCATTCAAGTGCGGATATTCAAAATTGTATCCAGAAGATTTATAATGAATAACTGAAACTAATTGTAAGCTATAAAGTAGTGAAAAGAAAAAAAAATAATGGGAATGCCAGGATGGCTGGCGTCTTCATTCTTCTTGCCTTCGTCCTCTTGGTTGCCGTTGCCGGGACTTGTATCATGGTGATCTGTTATCAGCGATCGAAGCTAAAGCAGCGAAAAGAAGAGAAGGAGATCTTCGAATACACTGGATCACAGGTTTCTTTTCATCCATTTCAAGGCTGAGCGATATCCACTAACCAATTGAAAATCCCAGTTCTCGAAGTTTTAATTAGTTTGCTGAAACTTGTTTTGCGATTTTTAAACGAAACGAAACGTTTTGATTGCAAAAAATATTTAAAAGATCGCAGAATATAACATACAGTAATATGTTGGAATGTAGAACAGTTAATGAATGCATTTGTCCAATCAAGGAGCATTGAGAGTTGAAGCGTCCGAGAGTGATAAATGAAGGGAGAGAATGGAAGAAAGGTAGACTGAGAGATGGTGAGAGAATGAGACAAGTGAGAGCAGATAGAGAAAGAAAGTGACAAAGAGAGAAGTGGAAAAAGAGAGGTGATGAGGAATCAGGAGCAGCTGCTTTCCCAGTGACGTTTCTTTTCGATGAAGCAGTTCCTTTCCGTCTGATTCTCTTCCTCTCCACTTCTCTCTCTTCCATTCGCTCTCTCATCCATTCTCTCTCTCTCTTCCATTCTCTCTCTTCAATTCTCTCTCCCTCTTCCATTCTCTCTCTCCCATTCTCTCTCTTTTCATTTCACTGCCTAATGATTACAGATCGGAATCGCCCCTCCTCCGCCACAGGGAATGTATTCCTCATACAATGGAGTCGAGTACTGACCACTGCCATCTCTTCACTCTCCACTCTCCCTTCTTTTCTCAATTCAATACCTCCGATTCTACTTTTCAGTCAGATTCAGCTGTACTCTTTGAGAATCCTCTGTCTAATCAGAATCACATTTTATGTCAGTTGATTGCAACCAAATGTCTAGTTCAAGGATTACATTTTCCATTGCTAAGAGACTGAATTGAGAGAAGAGATGAAAGCGGAGTCAGTCACCCTCCCGACTTTGAGCCCACGAGGTCTCCTGTTTGTACATCTGAAAACGTTCTTTCCTTCCCTAATTTTCAATTTTTCATAGTTTAATGCCATCTCTGCTGTTGCTCAATCTAAGACGTTTTAACCGGTTTGTGATGATAATGAACGATTACCGTAAGCCTATGTAAATAATCCAATCTTTTCTAGCATACCTACTATGGATAAAATGATTTAAAATATGACCTTGGACTTTAATGAATGAAATGATTCAATAGCTGAAAATGTCTGCCGCTTTCACCCGTAATTTCAACATATACATATGTATATTTAGGTCTATTTGAATGTTGCGAGATAAAAGAAACGTTTGCAGGCCGGGAAATACATAAATTTTGTTTGAACTGTTTTGTCAACTTTAAAGCACTGTTTATTATTCCATCCCGCACATTCTCCTCTCCTCTTTCCCCTCTTCCACTCCCTTCGTTCTTTCTCTTAGCATCGTGTTCGTTGGCATTGCTCACTGGACTTCCCTTTCCACCACATGTGCATTTTCAAGACATAGATGAACAGCGAGAGTGAGTGAGAGAGAAGAGAGAGAGAGAGGAGAGAGATGGAAACCAGAGAAGAGAGGGAGAGAGAAAGAGTTAGATAAGAGAGAAAGTGTGAAGAGAGAAAGACGGAATGATGCCCCATTGCTTAAAAAGCCTCCGAGAGTGCGAAGAACTGACATTCGCAATGACAGACGAAAGGGAGAGATGAGGAGTTGAAATTTTTTTTAATGAATTACTTTGGAACGCGAGAAACACACAGAGAGAGAGAGAGAGAGAGAGAGAGAGAGAGAGAGAATGAGAGAGAGAGTGCTGTGAGAAGTAAAACGTTAACCTATTACTTTTTCCTGCTTTGAATTCTTTAGCAACCTCGCTCTGTTCTTACTGATTCTGTCGCACCCGAATTCCCTCCCTCGTCGCAGTTGTAAGCATCCCCATTGCTTCTGCTTCTCAACCGCTCTCTCAAAAAGAGAGAGAGAGAGAGAGAGAGAGAGAGAGAGAATGAGAGAGAGAGTGCTGTGAGAAGTAAAACGTTAACCTATTACTTTTTCCTGCTTTGAATTCTTTAGCAACCTCGCTCTGTTCTTACTGATTCTGTCGCACCCGAATTCCCTCCCTCGTCGCAGTTGTAAGCATCCCCATTGCTTCTGCTTCTCAACCGCTCTCTCTCCCTCGCTCTCTCCCCGTCTCTCTTTCTCTGTCTCTCTCGCTCTCGCTCTCACCTCTCTTCTCCTCACCTCTCTTCCCCACTCCTTGTTTCTTTCACTCTCCCGCTCCATCTCTTTTTCACTAACCCTCTCTCTCTTTCGCTCTCCCTCTCCCTTTCACACTTCATCTTTCTCTTTTACTCTCCATCTCTCTTTCTCTCTACATCTCTCTTTCACTCTCCCTCTCTCTCTCTTTAACTCTTCATCTTTCTCTTTTGTTCTCCGTCTTTCTCCTTTACTCTTCCGCTCTCTCTCTCTCTCTCTCTCTCTCTCTTTCAATTTCCATCTTTCTTTTACTCTCTCCTTTACCCTCCTCACTCTCTTTCGCACTCCATCTCTCTCTCTCTCTCATTCTCTCTCTCTTTCTTTCACACTTCCTCTTGCTCTTTGACCCTCCTCACTCTCTTTCGCACTCCATCTCTCTCTCTCTCATTCTCTCTCTCTCTTTCACACTTCCTCTTGCTCTTTGACCCTCCTGCCAGTTCCTCCTCCCCTTCAGTCTCATTACGCCTGTGATCATTCAGCTCAAGAGAGTTTCATATTGTGTCTGAATCCATCTTCTAACTCATCTTTAAACTTTGTTGCAAGGTGACACCTAGTGTCAGGCAGAATTGGAAAGCTTTCTGATTAGTCGGAATCCGCCGTCTGTCTTTCTTCAATCCGTTCCAGTACCATTCAAATGAAATGGGCAGTCGTCAAGTAAATTAGACTTATGCGAGTAAGAGCGCAGGTCGCATGGGCTATTCAGACCACAATCGGAAAGCACGGTCATGACTACTGTAAGAGGAAGAGGAAGAGAGAAAGATACTGGAAGGGACCATATCAGTGGATAATATGGAAGACTAATAAGACTAATATCTACAGCAATTCTCTCTTTCATTCTCCCTTCCAGTGGAAGAGCCGGCGATGTGAACCTTTTACTTCTCCCGTAAATGACTCCCAGCACTTCTCAGTTCACTTGCACTATCATACTTTCTCTCCCCGCTATTCGTCTTCTCATTCTTCTCTCTCTCCCTCCCTCTCTCCCTCTCTCTCTCTCTCTCTCCCTCTCTCTCTCTCTCTCCCTGGCAGCTTTCGTTGCTGAGAGGTGCCCACAGGCCATAATCCAGCAGACCTTTCGTGGCTCTCCATCCCTCTCTTCTAGTACAAGAGGCTGCTGACGAACCACACGCTCATCCTTCCACGCACCTTGCTTTCCCCCATACACGTTGCCATTGGATGCGCCCTCTTCGTCTTCTCTCTCCGCCTCTCACTCTCTCCCTTTCTTTTCTCATCTATCTCTTTTCCCTTTCTGGTTTTATTTCTCTCTCGCTCTCTCTCTCTCTCTCTGTCTCTCTCTCTCTCTCTTTCTTTATCTTCCTGTGCTGCTAACTCTAGCTCCCCGTCTGCGTCCTCATCTTCCTTCTCCTCTTCCATTTCTCCTCGCCAAGCTTTTCAACATCATCTCTGCATTTCTGGATAGACTATGTAATTTGCAATCGCAAGTAGGGATGCAATGTTTATTTTTATCTTCATTTGTGACCTCTTCAAGCAAATAGATGTTTCTTGAAGAGAGATGCTGCAGTTATCTTGACTTTAGCTTTTTTTTATCTACTTCACATTTGCTCAATATTCTACCGCGAGCGAAAAAAATAAAAATAAGGAAAAAAGATTGTCAACAAAAGAGTGGGAAGCAGAAGAGTCCTTGGCAGAGGAATAAATTGGTGAAGGACGACAGTGAGAAAGAGAGAGTGAGAAAGAGAGAGAGAGAGAGAGAGAGAGAGAGGAGAGGAGAGGAGAGGAGAGTAGAGAGAGAGAGAGAGAGAGAGAGAGAGAGAGAGGAGAGGAGAGGAGAGTAGAGAGAGAGAGAGAGAGAGATGAAAGAACGGGCCCGAGGTGATGTATAAATAGAGAAAATTTCAATAAGGTAAGATGATACCATGTACATGTATGTATCCAGATACTTCCAGCACTCAATCCCTTTGAATCTTTCAATTCAAATGTTCTCCTGCATTCCACCTCTCTACATTTTGGTCAGTGTTTCATATCATCTCGTTCTTTCTATACTTCAGGCGGGCACCCATTCTTCTTCTCCTTGCCCTCCTTCATCATTTGTATCTCTCTCACTTCTCTGTCTATCTCTCTCTCTTATCACGCACTCTCTCACTTCTTTCTCTCTCTCTCACTCTCTCTCTCTCTCTCTCTCTCAAAAACTCGCTCGCTCCTCTATGAATTCTTCGACCCTCTCTCTCCCTCGTGGTGCTAACCATATATCTTTTTTCCGAACATCCCTTTTCACCCAAAAGCCCGAAGTATAATGTACCTACCTTACATCGGACTTCCAGTGGGACTCAAGCTATATTCTATTAATCTTCAATGCGACTTTTTAGTCTTCTGCAAAAAACCAGCCATATCGTAAAAATTGAAAATTGAGCTCGATATGCTTCCTTATATAGTCTTTTATCATGAATGCGAATACATTTGTGTATTCATCCACTTTTGGCTATAATAACTTTTGCTACCTTGCATGCTTGATAATTGTTCCATCTAAATAATTTCAGATATAAGACGTACTTGATGAACTCTTTCGTATGCTTTTAATGTTCACTTTTAAACACCTCCTTCTCCATTTCCTTATACTTCTTTCCTTTCTCTCCCTCTCTCTCATTCTCTCGTACTCATGCTCCGCTCTCTCATAATCTCTTTTTCTTGCCCTCACTCCCCCCTCTCCCTCACTCTCTCTTTCTCTCTTTCTCATGTTCACTCTCTCTCTCTTTCTCTCTTTCTCATGCTCCACTCTTCATCGATTGCATCCCTTGCCCCTTCCGCGCATTAGACAGAAGCAGCTTCAGAGGCAGCGTGCAGTCGCATGTAACGGTGGAAGAGAAAGAGAGAACCGAGTCCTGGGGCAGAAGAAGAAGGAAAGATCCGAATGGCAAGGTAGGGAGAGATGGAGAGGTGGCGAGAGAGCACGCGAGACGGAGAGACATGGGAAGACACCAGAGAAGCAGAGGCACCCAAGACTGTGCTTGTGGAAGAGAGAGTGAGAAAAAGAAGGGAGAGAGAGACAGAAAGAATATCGGCGTAATCGAGGATGAGGACGACACCAAGCCCTTCTCCTTCTAAGCAGCTTCGGACATGATTGCAATGGCTTGCTACACATTTTCCATCACTTGCTTGTTCTCTCACTTACCTATACCTTCCTCTTACGTTCCCCCTCCCCCTTTCTCTCTCACTCACCTCCCTATTCCTCTCTCTCCCTCTCTCTCTCTCTAACTCACATACTCTTTCTCTCTCCCTCTGTTGAGACCAATCTTTTTTTTAATGAAATGAATTATCTAAAACATCTACTTCCTTTTTTAAACAATTTTTCAATTGTTGGTTTTTTGGTTTCATTTTAGTATTAATTTTAATTTTCTCTTCCTGGTTTCGCGCTTTTTGCAATCCCCCGTCGCCCTTCTTTTCCCACTTAGCCCTGATTTTCCTTTTCTCCGTCTCTTTTATATTATTAGTTCCCCCCCCCCCCCATTTCTCTTTCTACCTCTCCCACTGCTGCTGCTTTTACTGACCACTTTTCCAGATTCCAAGTCATATTTTCCTTGTCTGCCTCTTTTCCCGTCATCCCCTACGGCATCGCAGTCGCCATCGCAAGCTAACAATTTGAAGCCATCCACATACATATAGTTCCCTCTCTCCTTCTTCTTTTCTCTTTTTCTATAGTTCCCTCTCTCCTTCTTCTTTTCTCTCTTTCTATAGTTTCCTCTCTCCTTCTTCTTTTCTCTCTTTCTATAGTTCCCTCTCTCCTTCTTCTTTTCTCTCTTTCTATAGTTCCCTCTCTCCTTCTTCTTTTCTCTTTTTCTATAGTTCCCTCTCTCCTTCTTCTTTTCTCTTTTTCTATAGTTCCCTCTCTCCTTCTTCTTTTCTCTCTTTCTATAGTTCCCTCTCACCTTCTTCTTTTCTCTCTTTCCATCGTCGTCAACACTCTCTTTCTATCCTTTCTTTCTCTCTCGCTTCACACTCTCACGCCCATGCAATTCTCCGTTTTTTTCTTCTAGCATTTCCACTCTCTCTGTTTTTGTTTCTCTTTCCAGATGAATTTGATATGCACCGTGATTTTTCGTATTTGTTGGTATGTAATGAGGAGACGTAACGAAATGAAGAGAGCACTAGGCATCGAAGGTAGAAATGAGAGAGTGAGAGAGCAAGAGAGTGAGATGAAATAGAGAGAGAGAGAGAAATGAGAGAGTGAGAGAGCAAGAGAGTGAGATGAAATAGAGAGAGAGAGAGAAATGAGAGAGTGAGAGAGCAAGAGAGTGAGATGAAATAGAGAGAGAGAGAAATGAGAGAGTGGGAGAGCAAGAGAGTGAGATGAAATAGAGAGAGAGAGAGAAATGAGAGAGTGGGAGAGCAAGAGAGTGAGATGAAATAGAGAGAGAGAGAAATGAGAGAGTGGGAGAGCAAGAGAGTGGGATGAAATAGAGAGAGAGAAATGAGAGAGTGGGAGAGCAAGAGAGTGAGATGAAATAGAGAGAGAGAGAGAAATGAGAGAATGGGAGAGCAATGGCAGGAAGGATGAAGTGGCGAGCAATGTATCTCATCCGTCCGTGCATTCTGGCCTACCGCAGGCTATTGATGTCAAGTGGGTTCGGGGTTCGTTTAAGCGCCTCAATTAATTTTCTATTTATAATTACTTGGTTGATTCAAGTAAATATTGCTCTTGTTTGTTGTGGCTGCTTTCTCCCCCTTTACCTCCTCCTCCTCTCTCTCTCTCTCTCTCTCTCTCTCTCTCTCTCTCTCTCTCTCGTTCTCTCTCTTTCTCCCTTTCTCTCTCCTTGATTCTCTACTTCTCCATCATACTTCTCCTCTCCCTTTCTCAATTCGAGCTTCTCTCTCTTGTAGCTTAGTTTCTATACCCTCCTCTTTCCACTGTTTCTCCCTCGTATCTCTACTGAACTCTTACTCTTTCTCTCTTCGTTTCTACATTCTTTTTTTCATTCTGATCATTATCGTGCATATGTCCATTCATACGTAGTAGAGTGTCAATGCATAGCAAATTTGCAGAGAGAGTAAGCAGAGAATCACATCTTCCTTCTTCTCAACTCTCCTCTTTTGCTTTTTAATAACAACTCGTCTGAATGCCCTTATCCTCCTTTTTCAACCACCTCACGATTAAAAAGGCCTTATCTCCCAAGATGTCTTCGCTACAAAGGAATACTCATAGATTTGCATACATCGTCTTGTTTAGCCTCATGCAGATTTAAGAGGATTTGCGACATAAAGAGAAGAAGAAAGAAGCAGATATCCGTGAGTTGTAGGTGAGAGGCTGTGCAGTGGATGAGGCAGTGCAGCGGGGTGCTTGGTGGATGAGTGCTAGCTCTCGCTCTGCCCCCACAACCTTGCTCTCTTACAAGTTCTCTCTCTCTCTCTCCCTCTCACTCTCTTGATCTCACCCTCTTGCAGATCTTCTCTTCGATGGTAATCGTTGCCCTGAGGGGCCTTCTCCACTCGGCTCTGCCTCTTTGATATGACGAGTGGCCGCTGCCGAGGAGAAGCTGAAGAATGCCGGTGGCCAAGAGAGGACTCGTCGCCCCTCAGAACACTTTCCTCGAGAATGTCATCCGCCGGTGCAACAATGCAGGTTCTCCTTCTCTTCCCTGTCTTCCCCATCTCTCTCTCTTTCTCTCTCTCACTCTCTCTCTCTCTCTATTACCCCATCTCATTCCCTTCCCTCTCTCCTTCCCCCTCTCTCCTTGCCCTTGTTCTCTTTCCCATATCTCTCCTTGTGTTGTTTCATTCAGACACGAGTTTCATTCTGGCGAATGCCCAAATCGTGGACTACCCAATCGTGTACTGCAACGATGGCTTCTCCAAGCTGGTCGGCTACTCTCGAGCTGAGATCATGCAGAAGCCGTGCTCGTTCGTTCTTTTCTTTCTTTCTTCTCTCTCATTTCATCCTTTCATTTACTCTGCTCTTCAGATTGTCATTCATGCAAGGAGACCACGCAGAAGCATCGTCGCAGGAGAGAATCATCGAGGCTCTGGAACTGGGAAGGAGCGAGCAGGCCGAGATCGGCCTGGCGAAGAAGAACAGTTCGCTCTCTTCGCCCTCTCTTCTCTTTCTCTGCTTCTCTCTTTCTCTACTTCTCTTCGCCCTCTCTTCTCTTTCTCTGCTTCTCTACTTCTCTTCGCCCTCTCTTCTCTTTCTCTGCTTCTCTCTTTCTCTACTTCTCTTCGCCCCCTCTTCTCTTTCTCTGCTTCTCTCTTTCTCTACTTCTCTTCGCCCTCTCTTCTCTTTCTCTGATTCTCTACTTCTCTTCGCCCTCTCTTCTCTTTCTCTGCTTCTCTCTTTCTCTACTTCTCTTCGCCCTCTCTTCTCTTTCTCTGCTTCTCTCTTTCTCTACTTCTCTTCGCCCTCTCTTATCTTTCTCTGCTTCTCTCTTTCTCTACTTCTCTTCGCCCTCTCTTCTCTTTCTCTGCTTCTCTCTTTCTCTACTTCTCTTCGCCCTCTCTTCTCTTTCTCTGCTTCTCTACTTCTCTTCGCCCTCTCTTCTCTTTCTCTGCTTCTCTCTTTCTCTACTTCTCTTCGCCCTCTCTTCTCTTTCTCTGATTCTCTCTTCTCTCTTCATTACAGAGACTCCGATCTGGCTTTTGATGCACTTGGCTCCGATAAAGAATGACAAAGACCACGTGGTCCTCTATCTCTGCCAATTCAAGGACATCACTCCGCTTAAGCAGCCCCTGGACGATGAAAACAACAAAGGTCTTATTTTCCTCTTGTTTTTTTTTCCACTTTTTATAACTAATTTTTAAACTATCTTTCAGTACTTGAAAGATTGTCTTATTCGAGTTGGAATCAAATCGAACTTTGACTTTAGGTCTCAGTCGAATTCTTCAAATTGCGCGGATTGCCAAGTCCAAACAGCAGTTCAATCAGATCGAAACGAAAGATCTGCACAAGTCGAATGCAATTGTCCCTTCCAACTTTACTCAGGTAATCTGGAAGAGAAATAAAGAGAATGGAGAGTCCCGAGAGAAAGAGTGAGGAGAGAACTCACACCTTTCTATGTTAATTTGTTTGAGTGAGCTTGAGATCCATTGACTTCTGCTTTTAGTTTGAAGATGCAAACGATCGGTCTCTTGTGAGTTCTCTTCTTTCTTTTCTAATTCATTCTTTATCATTCTTTCTTGTCTCACACTTTCTTTTGCGAATGAACATTGCATCTCCCTTAATTTTCCTTATTCTTTTAATTCGACCACATCCTTTGAATTGATTGGAGATTCCTGTCTTGCACACTTTTGAGTGATCTGGCTCTGTCTTCTGTCTTTCATTTCTCTTTTCTCTCACTGTCAATAATCTTCCCTGGATGACTCTCTTCTTGAGGTGATGAACCTGGGCGGTGACCTCCTCCCCCAATACCGCCAAGAGACGCCAAAGACTTCTCCTCATATCATTTTACATTATTCCACCTTCAAGACCATCTGGGACTGGTCAATCCTCGCTCTCACTTTCTACACGGCCTTCATGGTGCCTTTCAATATTGCCTTCAAGAACAGGCAAGTTCTCCCATCTTCTTTCAATCTTTTTTCGTATCTATTCCACGATCACTCTCGCTTGCCTTTCCTAAGATTTGGAATAAGCACCCAAACCCAGTTTGTTCGATTTTCGCTGCACCAAAATGAATTCTTATTTTGTCTTTCTATCTGTTTGAAAAGTGACGTATGCATTTCAGTCTAAAGATGTTGTTGAGACACAACTACCACAGGTACCAGAGACCTTTCATCTTGCATGTGAACCCATCCGCACTATTCAATCTCATCTTTTGTTTAGTAAATACACTAAATTGAAATGTCAAAGTGCGCAGAATAGCGGGAAGTGTATATTGAAATGAGTGTGACTTCCCCCCGATTTGTATTGAAAGGTGGTTTGTCTTTCCTCGTCGCACCTCACAATCACGAATAGCACAGCGTACACATCAATACCACATTCAGATATTTAAAGCAGCTGATCTGCCCTTCCTAAGTAATTGTCTGTTTGTCAGCTTCTGGCCTCTCCTAACCGCGCACCGCTAAGAATTGTCTGTGGGCAATGTATCTCCTCCAACCCGAAATACTCTTTCCCCTCCTTCGCACATAATCTTCCTTACTAGGTTCCTGCCTTGCAGAGAGTATCCTGGAGGTGGAATTGACTCGACCGCTCTCATGGATTCTATAGTGGATGTCATCTTTTTCGCAGATATCCTTCTCAATTTCCACACTACTTTTGTTGGTCCTGGAGGAGAGGTGCGAGTTCTCCCCCCATTCGACGACTTATTTCACCGCACTCCTCTTCAGGTTGTGATCGAGCCAAGCATCATCCGTCAGAACTACTTCAAGACATGGTTCTTGGTTGATTTGTTATCTTGTCTTCCTTATGACATCTTCTATATGTTCAAGAGAGACGACGAGGTTAGCGACGAGGTCTCCGTTCTCATTCATTTCCACTCTTCCTTGCTTACACATACAATTATCAAATTCTAGAGATGATCCTATGTACTTTTTATTAACAACAATGCGTAATTACAAAGTCTTATTATTATTTTAGATGAGAAATAGACGTTTGATTGTTTTACAGCGAATCGGGTCGCTGTTCTCGGCGTTGAAAGTGGTGCGACTGCTCCGGCTTGGACGAGTGGCAAGGAAGCTGGACAACTACTTGGAGTACGGGGCGGCCACTCTCCTGCTTCTCCTCTGTGCCTATGTTCTCGTCGCTCATTGGCTCGCTTGCATTTGGTTCTCTATCGGAGAATACGAAGTGCGCCTCAGGGTAAGAGATCACTCTAATTCATCCATTCATCTCATTCATACCTTTTAAGATGGAGAACGCCTCTCTGCCCGAGGGCTGGCTCTTCAAACTCGCCAACGATCTCAAAATGTACTACAACCAGGAAATGTCAAATCGGACTCTTCTTGTGGGTGGTCCCACCAGGACTTCTGCCTACATTTCATGTTGGCCTTCCACCTTCTTTTGTAATAGTAGATTTAGGATTCCTTTTCTTGATATTCTGGTGGTGTTCAGCGCTGTATTTCACGATGTCGTGCATGTCGACTGTCGGCTTCGGCAACATCTCTTCGAACACGGACAACGAGAAGCTGTTCGCCGTGTGCATGATGATCATCTCCGCCTTGCTGTACGCCGCGATCTTCGGCCACATGACTACAATCATCCAGCAGATGACCTCTGCCACTGTTCGGTTAGACAATCGAAGCTTTCATTCAGTTGAAATGCATTCGTTTTAGGTATCATGACATGATAAGCAATGTTCGGGAATTCATCAAGTTGCAAGAAGTACCGAAGGAGTTGGCAGAAAGGGTCATGGATTATGTCGTCTCCACTTGGGCAATGACCAAGGAATCGACACCCAGAAAGTAGTCTTCTCTGCCATTGCGAAGCTCGTCTGAGTCCCTCCTTCTCAGGTCCTCGGCTATTGTCCCAAGGACATGAAGGCTGACATCTGCGTGCATCTGAATAGAAAGGTGTTCAATGAACATTCTTGTTTTCGATTAGCTTCGGATGGATGTCTTCGATCTCTCGCCATGTATCTCGAGGCAAGTCTCTTTAATTGCTGGACGATTGATTGACTCATTGATTGGAGAGCAACCACGCTGCGCCGGGAGATCTTCTGTATCATACGGGAGAATCAGTGGATGCTCTTTGGTTCGTAGTCTCCGGCTCTCTCGAAGTGATCCAAGACGAAGAAGTAGTCGCTATTCTCGGTTTGATATCTTGTTTTCCTAGAGTAATCCCTTACTTCTTGTATAACTGAAGGGAAGGGCGATGTGTTCGGAGATGAGTTCTGGAAGCCGAATGGAGGGACTGGCCAGTCCGCAGCCAATGTCCGTGCTCTCACCTATACTGATCTGCACATGATCAAGAAGGATAAACTCATGGAAGTCAGGCTCTGCTCCATTTATTCTATAACTCAAGAAAAAAAGTAAAAAAAAATATGACTAATTGATGAGAGACTTGCAGGTTTTGACGTTCTACAAGGCCTTCGCCAACTCGTTCGCTCGAAACCTCGTTTTGACGTACAATCTGACTCATCGAGTAAGACCTCTCCTTTCTTTTAAACGATTCAACCGAACCATCCCTCTTGCCACGAGCAATTTTCTTACCATAAACGACTTTTTAGAACTATTGATCTGTTTAAGACCATCCCTAAGCAAATCCAAGCATCCAAGAATGTGATATCGAAAACTTTGTCCAAACCATTCCTTTAATTTCTCAACAATATAATCCCCCGTTTGGTTTAATTTTCCAGTTACATATTTTCATTAATATGTGTTCGTGTTTCAGTTGAAATTCCGACGGGTGGTAGACGTAAAGAGAGAGCAAGAACTGGATGCGAAGAGGAAAAAGGAGAACTTCGTTCTGAGCACTGACCACCCAGTCAGAAAGTTGCTCTTCCGGATGAGGGAGCGTCACGGGCCAAGAATCTTTCCCTCTCAACTCTTTGCTGACATCGAAAAGGCAAAACAGCATAGTTTTTTTATTATCATTTCTCATCATTATCTCATTTAAAATATTGATTTGTTAAAGAACAATTTTGATGGATAGATTGAATTTTGGTTGAATAGAGAAATACAGACCAATTTTGGTCTAAAATGAATATAATGATTATACTTGAGGGAATGAAGAAGAGCGTGACTCCGTCTGACATCAATCGTATCTCTTCTTTGCAATCCATTCCGGATGACGGCTGTGCTCTGCTGGGAGCCCGCTCCCCTCGCTCCACTTCCGGAGCAGGAAGGAAACGGTCGGACTCTTTCCACTCTTGTACCTTCCTCTCCTCTTACTTCATGAGTTCAGGCCTCCACTGCAAAAGCGGCAAACGGTGGACGAGGATGCGTTGAGTAGATCGAGCTGGACTGGAGACCAGAGAAGAACCTCCGAGAAGGCCCGTTCATCCTCCTTTCTTTCTTCTTCTGCATTCATATCCAATACATCAACCTCTCTTTTATCTAACAAAATGAGATTGTAGGAATGGAGTTCTCTGTCGAATCTGCGGAGTGAGATGAAAGGGAAGTTTGATGTGATCGGAGACAGACTCGCACTCTTCGAGCTGATGAACGATAGGATGGCCAGGATGGAGAGGATGCTGCAGCACATGCATGGAGGGGCCGCGCACAACAGAGGTCCTCTCTGCGCTCTCTATTATCATCTATTCGCTCTTTTTATCTCTTTTTTTTGTTCTCTCTGTCTCTAGCATCTATGCTCTCTCTCTCCCATCTCTGCTCTCTTTCTCTCTCCCATCTCTGCTCTCTCTCTCCCATCTCTGCTCTCTCTCTCCCTTCTCTGCTCTCTATCTCTCTCTCTCTCCCTCTCTCTCTCCCATCTCCGCTCCCGCTCCCTCCCATCTCTGCTCCCTCTCTCTCCCATTTCTGCTCTCTCACTCCAGTCTCTGTTCTCTCTCTCTACCCTCTCTGCTCTCTCTCTCTACCAACTCTGCTCTCTCTCTCTATCTGAAATCTCTGCTCTCTCTATCCCATTTCTGCACTCTCTCTCTCCTATCTCGGCTCTCTCCGTCGTTCTTGCAGGTGCCACTCCATCGACAATTCCTGCGAGTTCTCTGCACGTGCTGAGTGACCAGGGCGAGTTCCTGGAGAGCCCTGCGAATGTCTCCCGAAGTGTTTCATGGACCGGACAAAACGAAGGCGTCTGGCAACCCAGGTTTCTTTTCTTTCCTTTCTTCTTCACTCCGTTTAATCTCTGAAAACCTAATCTGAATCACAACTCCACGGCCCTAACATCTGGCTGATAGCCTAAGGTTAACCTCGGCTCTTCTGCTTAGAATTGTCCATTCTTGAATGTCTGAGCTTGCTTGCTGTGGCCTATGTTGACGTTCACCTTCTGTACTCTCATCTTTGGTTATCTTGTCCCAACTTAGTCTCAGGCAGTGTTAAATTATTCTTGCTTGAAGACTCCATTGATACGTTTTTATGTTTGACAAAAGTTAGTTGTCCGAATGTTCATAGAGATAACATGTAAGTTCTACTTTAGAGGGTTCTGTTTGGCTTTTATCATCTTTTGTTAACGTGTCAACTCTCTTGAATTCCTGCCGCGTAATCCGGCGGGAATTCAAATGTGTGCTGAGTACCAGTGGGGATTACTGTAGAGAGAAAGAGAGAGAGCTGACTGAGTTACTTCTCTTGCAGGCCAACGGCAGGAGTTCCCCGCTTGGATCTAGCGGGGAATAGACAGGAATGGTTGGAGGACGAGCATGGCGGAGGGGCCATTCCAACCATTCAGATCCACTCCGACTCCTCTGAGAGGGAGGCAACCGCTCCGGAGTCGGATTCGACTCCCTCGAGGCCGCCCGAGCGACGCCGGATCTGACCGTCTTCACTACGTTGTCGATGAAGATGTCACCCCCGACTCTTCCCCCTCTGTTTCTCTGCCCTCTCCACTGCCATACTCTCTCTCCCCCTCTCTGCCCGTCTCCGTCTCTCAAGAACACAGCTCATCTCTTTCTCCACCAGCCACTTCTGCCCCTTTTCCATCTTCCACCTCCTCATCTCAATCACTCAACTCAACTTCTGCCTTCACCAGAGTCCTTTCACATATATGATCTACAGTACCGCTCAGCATTATGGGGTCACAAATATATTGAATATATTTAATATATTCTTAAGATTCTCTCGCACTGTGATTCGAAGAAGCAATTGTTCGAGTAATGTTTATAATTTCTGGAATCAGCATTTTTTTCTCTACCGACTGCATACAACTATTTTCAAAATATATCTGATTTTTTGTCATGAATTTCAATGTAAACTTGAGTGTTTGGTTCATAATTGTTAAGGTGCAGACGTCGGTAGTGCAGTTCACGGTTCTTTTTTGGCAAGTAGCCGAGAATTTCCAAAACTGCAAGACTGGAGCAAAAGTCTTGCTCCGGTTAGGGTTCGAACCTGTGACATTCAAAACAAAAATGAGTACGCAAGCCATTGCGCCACCAAGATGATATTCTGACTCCCATGCCAGAAGTTGACATCATCCATCCTGATAGTAGTTTCTCTCTCTCTCTCTCGCTCGCTCTCTCTCTCTCTCTCTCTCTCTCGCTCTCTCTCACACTTTCTCACCATCTCTCTCTCTCTCCACTCAATCTCTGATGCCTCAATCCTCTTTTTATCAGTGATTTGAACGATCCCACATTTTGAGCCCTCTAATGATTTTCTTTCCCTATAATATTTTCCTAGGCAACACAAAACATTTGCACCGGTTGGGGTTGAACCGGCGACACTCAAAATTGCAAGTAAGAGTGCAACTTACTGCGCCACACAGGCCATGAAAGACATCTCAAGCCAGACGATGATAATGGCAAAACAATAATCAGCCATCTACATCCGTCTTTTTTCTATCGTTGCCTTCGTTTCGAGGGATCCCTCAATTTGGGCTCTAATTTTCACACTCGTAACTCTTTCTCTTGGCAAGCCTTTTGCATAGGTTGGGAGAGAGGAGAGCAGACACAGAGATATAGAGAAAGAGAGATTCATAGAGAGAGAAAGAGAGAGAGAGATAGAGAGAAAGATAGAGAGATTTCGAGTGTCGCCGGTTCAACCCCACCCGGTGCAAATGTTTTGTGTTGCCTAGGAAAATATTATAGGGAAAGAAAATCATTCGAGGGCTCAAAATGTGGGATCGTTCAAATCACTGATAAAAAGAGGATTGAGGCAGCAGAGATTGAGTGGAGAGAGAGAGAGAGATGGTGAGAAAGTGTGAGAGAGAGCGAGAGAGAGAGAGAGAGAAACTACTATCAGGATGGATGATGTCAACTTCTGGCATGGGAGTCAGAATATCATCTTGGTGGCGCAATGGCTTGCGTACTCATTTTTGTTTTGAATGTCACAGGTTCGAACCCTAACCGGAGCAAGACTTTTGCTCCAGTCTTGCAGTTTTGGAAATTCTCGGCTACTTGCCAAAAAAGAACCGTGAACTGCACTACCGACGTCTGCACCTTAACAATTATGAACCAAACGCACTCAAGTTTACATTGAAATTCATGACAAAAAATCGGATATATTTTGAAAATAGTTGTATGCAGTCGGTAGAGAAAAAAAATGCTGATTCCAGAAATTATAAACATTACTCGAACAATTGCTTCTTCGAGTCACAGTGCGAGAGAATCTTAAGAATATGTTAAATATATTCAATATATTTGTGACCCCATAATGCTGAGCGGTACTGTAGTTGTATGTTATTGTATTGCATTCTCGATAGAATAGATGACTTGAATCCTCGATGATTCCTTCAGTCACAACTCCGCTTTCTTCTTGTTTCCATAGCACGAACATACATTCATCCACTGTGATATCTCCATGAAACGGGCATCGTATTTCCTCTTCTTTTTCTGCTGCTGCTTTATCTTCCAATAGCACTCATTCAGTCATACAAGGAACCAAAGAGTCAACTTTGCAATAATCGTTCATTTAATATCTCTTCTCGCTTTAATTCATTTTCCAACTCATTTATTCGTCAATTTTTACACAAATTTCCAGCGCCATCCACGAACATGTCAAACTAAAAATAAATGATTTACACAAAACGTTCCTTGAAATAGTGTGTAGACAGAGCAGTGAAGAAGAAGCAAATCACTGCGAGATCATAACGAGAAGAAGAGGTAAGCAATCCCGTATTTTAATGTCCATGTAAGTGGAAACCGCTGGTGAATCGTAAAACAATATCAACGAAATGCTTAAAAAAATCCTCCTTTGATATGATCCTCCTTCTACGACAGCCATTAGGCTTCTTCTACGAAAATCCAAACACTGATAAATTCTGTCACAATCGAATGCACAACATAATGTTCATTAAGAGTAGAAATATGAAGAAGTTGGATTTAGGCGCACTTGATAAGAAGAAATTAGCATATTTCTGCGGAGCGAGATAAGATCCACGTTTCATGAGGAGAGAGAATGGAAGACGGCCGTTGCCATAGCAGGCCATTGTGTTACAGTATTCACTCGAACAGAAGCACCAGTGCTCCACCAGTTCGTACTAAACAACAACAAACTACATTATACGAATTTCTAATCACATTTACTTTTCTTTTATAAGGGTACTTAGTATGTGTTTTGGTACCATTAAATTATATTGCTCAACACTAATCATGTTATCGGTGATAACAATTGCGTGAAATTGACGTAATGATGAAAATGAATACCAATTACGCATTCTGCATAGAAAACGACCTCACTGATGTAACACTCCTGGGGTGAATTTCAGTCAAAAACATTTTTTTTTAATCCTGGAGAGGGAGTAAAAAAAAGTACCTGTGAATGCACATTTAACGAATAAAATGAGAGAACCTGGTCAAACTCTGGAGGAAGATAATGGCCAACATGCGACAGTCGAGAATGGTAGCCGAGGCCAAGGTGCTCGTGCTGATCTGCAGTCATGTACTGGGAAGAACAGCCACGGGCCACGCCTGCATACAGACAAAGTGACATCTCATTCATATCAACACTTCCTGCATTCTTTTATTTTGTCCTTCAGAATAGCCATGCAGATGCACCAACCGAATGCCTTGGTCAGCCGAGTGTGTTTGTGGGTACCGTTGATGAACAGCACGAAACAGGAGGAGGAACACGCCTTCAAAATGTTATCTTTAGCGACTAGAGATAATGAGAGCAAGAGAGGGAGAGAGAAAAAGAGAAAAAGAGAGAGACAGAGACAGAGAGAGAGAGAGAGAGAGAGAGAGAGAGAGAGAGAGGGAGGGAGGGAGGGAGAGACAGAGAGAAAGGGAGACAGAGAGAGAGAGACAGAGACAGAGACACAGAGAGAGACAGAGAGACAGAGAGACAGAGAGAGAGAGAGGAAACAGACCTGGAATGTGTCACTAGCAGCTCCAGGATTCTGGATCAGTGTCTGCTGCCCACAAGACGCGTCACTTGTTGTCAGCCCATAGTTACGCTTCAGAAAATAATGGCGCCATTGCTGAAATGGCTCTCTGTCCATTGAGATGGTTGATATAATGATGAGAGGTTGTCACTCTTTCCAGCCACCTTTCGAAGCTTGGCTTCTTCATACTGGCAGCAACAAATATGGGGAACTGAGACAGACCTGAGGCCCCCTCTCATTGATGCCTGGCTGCCATTTGACACGACCACAACACGAGAGATGTCTCTCACTCCCTTCGGAACTCTCACTACTCCCACCCAACCGCCCCCTTCCTTAAGCATCAAATGTATTCCTTGGCATTCGTAACTCTGTATCACATCATTGCAATGCGAGTGGCTCTCGCTTCTTTTTCGGTGCTGCTTGAGACTGGACGGAGGCTGCCCGTTAGCTCTCTGCTCTCATAATCTCAGAGGAAGGCTGCCTCTCTCTCTCTCTCTGTCACTCTCTTTCTCTCGCTCCGTCTGTTCTCTCTGCGCACTCCACCTCTTTCACTCTCTCCCGTTACCCCCATTCATGAGTCCTGCGGCAGAAAGGAGGGCTGGTGATGTCCTTAGGGGAAGGCGTGAATAGAGAGATAATGGGAGAGCCGGCTATTCTGCTCCTTTTGCATTAGAAGCCTCCATCATTCTTTTCCCTCTCTATCATCATAATTATAACCAATTCAATTCATACGCCACTGCAATCACTCCGACTCCATGGATGAATATACATATGTATCATATATGAGAAGAAATGGAAAGGAACTTACCCAGACCATAAAGGCGTTGGCACAAGAAAAACAGTTGAAGGTGAGTGGAGGCCCAGCTGTGGAGGGCAATGGAGATGAGAGGAGAAGGAGAAGAAGAAGAAGAAAGAGAAGATTCTCAGGGAGGGCAGTGAAGAGAGAGAAGAGAGAAGAGGGAGAGGAGAATGAAGTCATCCCCCATCCAGATGCAGAGTCTCCGGCAGTTCCTCGCCGGCCACAACAACACGCTGCGCTCTCTCGCATTCTCACACTCTCTCGCTCTTTCTCTACCTCTCTCTTCCCATTCGCATCTTCCTTCCGATTTCCAAATTCCGCTTCTGCAACGAGTGCTTTTTAGACGGAGAGAGACGAAGAGAGTCGTTCTGGGCGAGAATGAAACACAAGATTCTCTTTTAGATGCCGCGAACACAAGAATCTTTTGGGATCGTGTAAACATTTCCAGGCGAGCAAGCAAGGCTAGCATTCCATTTCACATTGGCATCGGTGAGTTCGCCATGGATATCAAAAAAGTGGGTGAGAGAGAATGAGAGGGAGAGGGAGTGAGATATAAGAGAGATAGAGAGAGAGAGACTGGGACAGAAGATGGGAGAGAAAGAAGAGAGTGAGGCAACAAGAAGAAGAATGCATAAAAAGGAGGGAGATATAGAAAAAACGAAAAGGCGTGAACAGGGAGAGCACAGGGCCGACTCAGTCACTGCCGGAAGCGTCGATATTACTGAACTGAGAGCGGCAAGGAAATGGGAGGAGAGAGGAGGGCATCAACGAGCTCCGCCACCACTCATTCATGTCCTATGCTCATTTTCCATCTCTGTCTCTCTCTCTCCCTCTCTCTCTCTATCTTCTCTCTCTTCTCTCTCACTTTCTTTTCGTCTCTCTGATTCTTTGATAGAATCGAACGTGTGCGCAATGGCATCTGCAACGGCGAAGGCCGACTCTGCTCTCAAATCAAATCAGTCGACGGCATCGCCAGCCAATTGTAATGGAGAAAGGAGCACGCCATCCCACGACTTTCAGCAGAGAGATGGAGAAAGTGATAAAGAGAGAGAGAGAGAGAGAGAGAGAGAAGAGAGCGAAATAGTGAGAGAGCGAGAAGGGGAGAGTGATAAAGAAAGAATATAAGACTAGGGTGAAGAAAGGAGAGAAACAGCAAGAAGGAAGCACGCGCAGATATGAAAGTTATCAGGAAGAAAAGGACCTTCGAAAACAAGCCTGGAGCCCCTGACCTCGCCAGTTGCCAAGAGGAAGGGGAGAGCACCGAAGACTGCCTGAGCCAGGCAAGGATTAGTCCGCCTAATCACCAGATGGGACCGCCCTGCCTGAGGGCTATCTATTGCATGTTGGAATAGGGAGAGACAGGGAGAGAGTGAGAGAGAAAGAGGGGGCGAAGGAAGTAGAGAGACAGAGAAAGATCGAGAGAGAGAGTAGGAGAGAAGCAGGTGTAGAATGCAAGAGGGAGAAGGGAGACAGAAAAAGATTGAGAGAGAGGAGAGAGAGAAGTGAGAAGAGGGAAACCTAAGAACAGCTTGCTTGACACTCTTCATTCATCTCTCTGCCTATCTACTTCTCACTCTTCCATTCATGTCTCGGAAACGAGTGAAATGTGTGAGGGCCAAAATGAAGAAGTATCGGGCTAAACGAATTACTCTTCAGTAACAGAACTGTGGCCTGTAAAAAGGAGAAGAAATTGTCAGAAAGCGTCCTGGAACGATGTGTACTTGTACATGAAGAGGATGACATCTTTGAGGATAAAGAGTGACTGACAATTAATGGAGAGACAAGGAATTATGGTCGTTCATTCGGAAGGGTAATAATACAAATGGGAGGGAGAGATTGTAAACGGAAGTGAGCGTATGCGAACGAGAGAGAGAGAGAGAGAGGGAGAGAGGGAGGAGAGAGAGAGAAAGGCAGAGAGAGAGAGAGCGAGAGTGAGAGAGAAAGACAAGTGATGGCGCAAGGACAACAATCTGCTGGAGGCTATAGTGAAGAACATGACGACGAGCAAGAAAGTAGAAGGGGAAATAGAAAAGAGAAGAAAAAGTGGGAGGCCGAAGCTTTCGTTGCCAACACAATGGCCATGCATCAATCAGAATGGAGGAAGACTGAAAGAAACACATGTTCTGCCAAGGAAGGCACAGGTGATGAGAGACACGGGTGACAGGCGAGGAAGGCAGGGGAAAGCAAAGGGGAGAAGAGCGGATAAGAGGATAAGAGGAAATAGCAGAAAGAAGTCCAGCATGCATTGCATGCTAGGGTTTGTGATCAGTCATGAATGGTTGTGAGGAGAGCAGAAGTTGAAGTGTGATTGATCTAATGCGGATTCTCTTTTTCTACTTCCTCTCATTCATTTTAGTTGTCGAATATGGATGAAGCAGCTGAAGAATGTCTTATCCGCTTTCTTCGACTTTCGGAAAGAGAGTAACCAGGTAGATGAGAATGGAAATTGAAAGGGAGGAGAGGGAGACGAGCTCATTCTTTCACAGAAAGACACTCTGAGGATCTGCTGCATTCACTCTGCATTCCTAATTAAATTACAAAGTTTTGTTCGCAGAAGCAGAAGAAATGACGTAAAAGGCTTTTCTTCCTCTTCGCAGCTCATTCTCTCTTTCATTCTCTCTCTCATTCTCTCTTTCATTCTCTCTCTCTCATTCTCTCTCTCTTTCTCTCTCTCTCCACCTCTTTCTCTCTCTGTACCGCTCTCTCTTCTGTCCTTTTCTAGTTCGATACGACTCTGGAAACTTTAGCCATATGGCTTTTCATTCCTCGTGTAGAATGGCTGCCATGCATGGCGGAGTGACCAGAGAGGAAACCGGAGAAGATTGTTTGAGAAGGAGTAGAAGGCCAGCCAGACGAAGCACCTCCATCCGCTGGCAAAGAGATATCCTATGAAGCGAGAAAAGAGTCAGCCTTGCAAAGAAAGACTGGACAGTTTTTAGCTCTGTACCCTCCACCCCAAGAATTCAATACATCTGCTGTGTGAACTGAAGCATCCCCTGAATACTTTTCATGCTTTCTTCATTGCCATCGTCATTCATCATCTTTGAACGGCATCTTCCATAGAAAGAACCTCTCTAAATAGAAGATGATGTGAACAGTGACATCCGCATCTCTGGCTCTTTTCAACATCGCACGAGCACATGGATGTATAATTGGGCTGCTATTTTTGTCTCTTTCTACGTTCTTCTTTCGAATGTTCCCGAAATCTCTCTGTCCCAGCTCAGCCTCTATGTTCTCTCCACAATTTCTGCAACACACTCTGAGCTCACGAGGTAGCGCAGAATCCCATGAGTCAGTTCCTCTGAATAACACGCATGGAAGGGGAGAGCGAAAGAACTCGACAGTTTTATCTGAAAGTCTCGGAAAATCCGCTCAGTCACAGTCGATTCTAGCGAAGTTCCCCATTTGATATCCTCTACCACATTGCACAAATCATTCATGCAATCTCGCTCTCTGAAACACTGGAGACGAAAGAGAGAGGAAGGAAGCGAGAGGGGGGGGGGAGAGTGAGAGAGCGAAGAGAGCGAGAGAGAGAGAGAGAGAGAAAGAGAGAGAAGGAGAAAGAGAAAGAGAAAGAGAAAGAGGGGAGAGAGAGAGAAGGTGGGAGAGCGAGGCATAACCCGGTCAGCACCGCCATGCAGTTGTCGTTCTCAGCAGTTCTCTTCCTCATTCTAATCGTTAGTATTGCTCTTTAAGAAAAAAAAAGCCAACTGGCACCTTTCGTGTAGTTGCTGAAATGTAATAATAATTTATATGACGTTCAGATAGTCCTTGACTCTGACGCCCAAATGGTCATGCCACTTTACCGTCCATACACATTCAACTACGGAATCGGAAATGGTGGCTACCCATACAACGGGGGATACGGTGGATTCGGTGGATACGGTAGCTATCTCGGATACGGCGGTCTCAACGGACTTGGATTGTATGGCAGAAAGTAACCTATCATCGTATTTACTGGAAACAGAGTGACGTTTCCTCCTGAAAGCGTACAATGAATGTGATAATCCGCTCGGTCGGCTGAAGCCTCTCATAATTTTCTTCCATTTCATATAAGCGCTATACGCTCTTCATTCATTTGCCGAATAATGCGTAAATCACTGAAAACAGCTTATTGCATTCTTCGGAATACAATTTCTGTTGTATATTTTCAACATATATTTTCCTATATTATGAATGTATGAACAAGACCATGAATTGAGTTGCTATATATGTGAAGAATAAAAGGGAATATCATGCGGAATATGAAGGACAAATGGGGAAAAGGATTAAGACCTCATCGGAGGCAGTCTATAAATAGGGAATAATGGGCGTGAGCTGGAGGCAGCATGAAAGGAATTTCAAGGACCACCACACTTCTTCTCTCCACACTTCTGGTCTCGTCCAACGAGGGAGGAGCTGAGTCCACTGGAAGGAAAGCGCGATTCCCCATCGTCTTCTCTCCCTTCCCCAACACTTTCCCCGTCCCCATCAGGGCATTTGTAAATGGCGCTCCATTCTACGGTCTCAACGCTGGCTACTCAGGTTGCAACAGCCCCTATGGAATAGGAATTCCTGGTGCGTATGGTGCAAGCTATGGTGGAATGCCTGGTGCACCACTTGGCTATGGTAACGCACTGGGCAGTTCTTACTATGGAATGAACACTGGTCTGATCGGCAACCCGCTCTTTGGGTCCGTCGGCGGACTCTATTCCGGAACATCTCCAGCTTTTCCTGCGCTCAGTGGTATGCAACATCTCCGGAACCTTTGAAATATTTCATTTTGAGACATGAAAATGCAGACGCCCAAAAAAATATTTTCAGGTTTTTATAAATTGAGACAGCCGAAGACTGGGAATTCTTCGACGGATGAGTCAAGAAATAAACAGGAAAACGAATACGTTGGCCATTTTTTGGCTGCAGCCCGAATACGATGAATATCTTCAGTTGGATAAAAGCTGCACGTGTTAATAAATGCGAATAAAGCTATGAGTTGCTATTAAACCAGAGCTCTAACAATAAGCACTGCAGGGCATTTCAAATGTTTAAATACTAGTGTTACAGTATGCAGTCATATTATCAATTTAACGGACATAGTTGGAATTTAAATTTTTTAAATCCGTGTTTCGTTTATTTCTTTATCATTCGTTCCTGCGGGGTTGTGAAGTGGTTGGTTCTCTTTTGCTTGCAGGGTATTTTATTGGCTTGACTGCGTTTATAATGGTAATATATCATTACATTGTATTGAACTTATGGTGGGCTTTATCTTAACTGCAGCGTCACAGGAGAGTGGATCATGGACACAAGCATAGTGGAGGAGCACGAGAGAACCACAACTCTACCTTATGCGACCGAATATGCCAAGAGTGGCCGTTCCCAGTGCCGCAAATGCAAAAAGAATATTTCCGAGGTTTTCTCATCGCTTCCTAGTTTTAACTTTTTTTAATGAGTTAAAATAGCACTTTCAGAGCTTGAGTAATAAAAATAGTTTAAGGGAAGTCTTCGTATGGCCGTCATGGAAAAATCTCATCATTTTGATGGCGTTGAGGCTCGGTGGTTCCACTTCGCGTAAGCTTTGTTCCCCAGAGTTTTGATTAGCTAAAGAATCTCGAAGATTGCTCCTTAAGATCATCAAAACTAGGATAGCGTCAATTACAATATCAACAATATCAGTAGAAAGGAATTTATGGAAGTAGGTTATTTAGCTGTTTCTGGCCGTATCTGAAGGGAGAGCCCATCAATGAACGCTCGATTCGTGGGATGGATTGGCTGAAATGGGAGGATCAGGAGCGCATCCGTGAACACATGAAGAAGAACAATGGCGGAGAAAAGTCGACCGTCTTTGAATTCGCTCGATTCAAAGCGGAGTATGCTAAGACTAACAGGTTTGTTAAACTTCGAAGGAACTAACTTGCCCATAGCGCTCATTTTTGTGAATTTAACTTTCCTTCGTTGTTTTAGGGGAAGATGTGCGACATGCCTGAACTCGATTGGTAAGAACTCCGTGAAGATCCAATTTACGAATTCCTTCCACCACTTTGACTGCCTTGCTCAGAAGGGAGCAATTGAGGTCGTTTTCTGGAACTCGGTGCTGGTGAATGCATTTAATGAGGGTTTGTTTAGGGGAAGCCTGAGGATATGAGAGACTTCGACAACCTGAAGGATGAAGACAAGAAGAAGTTCCAAGAGTTCCTTGTTGCACAGTTAGACTTTTTGTTCTTCCTTTGCTTGGCTTGTTACTCTGTTAATGTAGGGCAGCTGAAGAATCGAAGGATGTGAAGACGGCTGTTGACATTGAAGAAGGAGCCCGTGCAAGCTCATCCAAGGACTGTGCTCTTGCTCCTGCTCCTGCGAAGAAAGCCCGCATGGTCACGGATAAGAAGCTCATGGAAAAACTCAAGGCCAGCCAAATAGTATTCCTCTCCTAACCAATGGAGAGAGAGAGAGTCTGGAAGCCATTACTTTGTTGGTTCACATTCCGTTTGTGATATTGGCAGTGCTGAAAAGGGTCATTGCATGTGCTATTATGAACCATATCGGCCTGGTCGTATGCTTGCGGCTTAACTTTCCGGATCCAGGACGTGTGCCCTGTTTTCTAGAGTCGATTTCCACCCGGCTAAAATTGTTGATTAGCCTTTTTCGGCAACGGGTAGTTCTGCTTTGGTTGTGCGTCTACCGCGAAGCCACGCCGCCATTTTGATTAACTCCTCTCGATGAAAATGATAGAGACATGTGCATTAGAGGATACATTACGAATTTCAGAATGATATGTACTATTCTCTACCAATTCATCTACCAATTCATTCATCCATTCTTTTTTTTTGCAGAAGCAGACGGAACTTTTATGGCAAATTCGGGAAAAGTTCAAAACACTGAAGAAGAATGATCTGGTCGATCTGTTGGAGTCGAATGATATTCAGGTTCCAGCGGGCGAGGACAAGGTAGGCAGAGAAGGAAAAGGGAGATTAACATAAAAGGAAGTTGTTGAAGATTCTTGACCGCCTGTGCGATGCTGCCCTCTTCGGCAAGCCTGCGCCCTGTCCCAAGTGCCCGGACGGCCAAATGGTGTTCAGGTACTACTAATCCTTCCCCTTCACATAACTCTCTTCACCATTTCTCCGCACTCTTTGCTCTCTTCGCCTCTCTCTCTCTCTCTCTCTCTCTTTATCCTTATCTTTCTCAGCTCGACTGCGCAGACCTATGTGTGCATGGGACATCTGACGGAGTGGATGAAGTGCACGTACAAGAACGCGAACCCGATCCGTACTCCAATCGGAATCACTCGTGAGCAAGTCGAGCGAATGCCCGTTCTCCGTTCCATCGCCTTCAGCTCCCTCCCCTCTCGAGTTTACTCTGAGGGAGCTGACATTGTCGCGTCAGTTTCGACTTCTTCATAGAAGAAGATGAACGATGAATATTTTAGGGGCAAGGGTCGCGTGGCAATGTTGCAAGAGAAAATGGCGGTGGAGGGTTTCGACAACCAAATCAAGTTCGTTGGCCAGGGCCGGCAGCTCATCAAGAGGGGCACGGTTGTGGATGGAGAGTGCTCAGTCGCTGAGTTCAGCCATGTCTACCGAGATGAGAAAGGTCAGCATTCTTTGCACTCAATTCTTCTTTCTTACTGGTGGGTGTGAAAAACTGATTTTTTTTATATCGAATATGAACTAGAAGAAGTGAAGAAATGAGGTATGGAAGGGTTGAGGTCTTAAGTATTTCTCAACTGATGTTGTGAGCTATTATCTACATCAAATTGCACGTTGCTGTTAATTAGCATAGCGAGTGAGATGAATGGCTTTTGAGGCGAGTTGTACTCCATTGCCCTTGGACTTACTGACACCGCTTCCAACAAGAACTCCTACTACAAGATGCAACTTCTGGAGAACGACGATGGGGGGTGAGCTTGTCCTTCATCATGTCCCTTAACCCTTTCTCCGCTGCAGACTCTGGTATCTCTTCCGCTCTTGGGGAAGAGTGGGCACGGGCGTTGGCGGGGTCACCACTGACAACTATCACAATGTGGAATCTGCCATCAAGGAGTTCGAAAAGTCAGCCTCGACCTCACATCATATCCAATTGTCATTCCCTTGCTTCTGCTTGCTCAGACATTTCAAGGAGAAGTCTGGGAACGATTGGGCGGATCGGAAGTACTTCCGAAAGAAGCCAGGGAAGATGTGTTTGATCGAGATGGACTACTCCGAGGTGGAGAAGAAGGCAGGTCAGAGCGGCAACGTCATCCCTTCCACTCTGCCCGCGCCCATTCAGAAGGTGCTTCTGATTCTCCATCTTTTGCATTCTTCGATCTCCTTTTATTGCTCATCTGCATTGCATTGTTTCAGCTCATCCGTATGATCTTCGATGTCGACAAGATGAAACAAGCGCTGCAAGGAATCGAGGTCTCTTCTCTCGAGTCTAATTTATTTACGTTTTGAATATTTTCCTTATTGATTGTTTGTTTCAGCTGGACATGCAGCAAATGCCTCTGGGCAAGTTGTCGAGAAAGCAGCTGATGCAGGCCTTCTCAGTGCTCAGCGAGTTGCAGAGGGTGGGCAGTCTTAGAAGGGGAAGGATGACTTCATTCCCTTTCAGTTGATGGAGTCGCAGCAGGTGGATCAGGACAGAGTTGTCGATGCTTCCAACCGCTTCTACTCTCTCGTCCCGCACAGCTTTGGCATGCAAGCCCCTCCGAAATTGGACAGTCTCGATCAGATCAAGGTGTGTTGAGTAATTGGAAACTGCGAAAGGGGGCAGATCATAAGTGCAAAGGCAACTCTTTCATATTGATTTCCCTTGAGAAAAAGACTGCGATGGTGGAGGACTTGATGGACATCGCCTTGGCATACAAAGTGCTCCGTGAAGGAGAGGACTCCGTGCCCCTCAACATGGACTTGGTTGATGCCAATTACCTCAAGCTCAAATCTCAGATTGCGGTAAGCCCTTGGTTTAAAAAGAAAGGAATGAGTTACTTGGTTGAGGTGGTTTCCCGTGACTCGCTCGAGTTCAACATGATCAATACATACACGGCCAATACACACGGACTCACGCATGACGTATACGATCTGGAGATCATCGATGTCAGTCCCCCCCCCCCCTTCTCTTGCGAAAACGAGAGCAAGGGTCCAATGAGATATTTAAGAACGAGGGATTTACTTTAGATGGCTGTAGGAGCCAAAGTTAATTCTGGTATGCACATGCAAGCAATAAATGCCACTGTCGATTGCTTGGAAAAACAGAGTGAGTATGGTCCATCATACCTGGAAAGCAAGGCGGTAAAAAAGAGAATATTGACGCCAAAATCAGGGTGGGGTATGTCTCCCGGAAAGCCCGAAATCACAATGGGTGCGTGAAATAGACGGTTTCTTTAACCCTGATCACGTGTTTAAAATTGCTGAACTCTGATGGAAAAAATTGATTGAAATTGAATTGAATTGAAAAAATTCAGGTGTTGCGAGTGGCCCGGGACGGGGAAGAGGCGAAGTTCATGAAGCATCTCGGGAATCGCATGCTGCTTTGGCACGGCTCCGGCACTCCCAACTTCTGCGGCATCCTCTCGCAAGGATTGCGCATCGCTCCGCCTGAGGCTCCAGTCGTTAGTCTCTCTCTCTCTCTCTCTCTCTCTCTCTCTCTCTCTCTCTCTCTCTCTCTTTTCTTCTCTTTCAGACTGGCTACATGTTCGGTAAGGGTGTGTACTTCGCTGACATGGTGAGCAAGAGTGCGAACTACTGCCGGGCGCAGATTGGGCAGGAGTTGCTTCTTCTCCTGTGCGACGTTGCCCTTGGCACGAGCATCCAATACCAGCAAGCTTGCAACCCCGTTCCCCTCCCCGCTGGATACCACTCCGTTAAGGGTTTGTTATTCTAGTTTATTCTCAAACATTTCTTTTCTCATTCTCATGATCAGTTCATTTTGCTCAAGGATTTCTTTCCCTCCAAAATGGAATTATCAAATAGTTTTGAAATTAAGGTACTGGAGCGTACTTCCCGAATCCTCAGCAGAGCTGGACCTCGCCCGAGGGATACACCGTTCCTTATGGCAAGACAACTTACACGCCGAGGGTCAATCTCTGGTACAACGAGTAAGTCGCGAGTGTTCAGTCACATTCAATGTGGGCATGCGGTCGCTTCCCTTTCCCCACTCTTCTCTGGAGTATTCACTGATCACTCTGGAGTATGCACAACCCGGCAGTCATTTCTCCCTTCTTCTCTCTCTCCCCCTTCCCCCATTCCATCCTCCTACTCTTCTCTTCCTATCTCACTTTCCCCTATTATTACGATTATGTTCTGTCGAAGAAGAGAAGCTCGTCTCCTATCCCTTTATTTATATCCTCTCACTCCTAATCTCTCTCCTCTCTCGTTCTCTCTCGTTTTCTCTCTCTCTCTCGTTCTCTCCTCACCCCCCCCCCCCCCCAATCCTTCTCATTCCCTTTTTCCGCTACAGTCAGATCACTTTCATATCCCCGCAGCAGATCCACATCCATGGAAAAGCTTTTTCTGGTCATGATTTGTTTACGCGGGAGGGGGAGTGAGACTGGGAAGATGGACGGCCTCTCGCTCTCTTTTCAGCTTGGCTCTTCCAATAACTAGATTCTCCAAACTCTTAATATTCCTTCTTTTGAATAGAATGCCTTTCCAACTTGTTATGATCTCCGAACAAACCTCGGACGGTCCTTTCCGCCTGCCTCACGTTCTCTTTCTTTCATCTTGACCTTAGGTCACTCACTGTCTTCCTCTTCTTTTCTCTCTTCTTTCTTTCTCTGCCCCCTCCCTTCGACTCTTTCTTATTCCCTTTTCTTCTCTCTCTGTGTCTCTCAAACTTCTTTCCCTTCTCGTTCGCTCTTTCCACCCACCAGAGCATTGCGCGTGTCACATTTGTCTCATTGTTAAGACACAAATGGACTGAATAGGACACCAGACAGGCCTCACCTTTCACATCACTCCAGCTCTTGATTCTCATTTTACTCTCTGTCTTTCTCTCTCTCACTCACTATCTCGTCCCCCTCACTACATCCTGCCCCTCTCCGTCTCCTTATGTTATGTGCAATGATATTCACTTCTCGTGTGAGATACATGGATATGCCGTCATTATTAACAATCCCGGGGGAAACCTACACGTTTGGTGTCAGACGCGGAAAATTGTGCAAACTATGGGACTTAATTGAAAGAATCGTTAACCGCGGACTACTTGTAAGTTAGGGTGCCAGTATGTAATAACCGAATACTCAAGACTTGTCCATCATTCATTTACTGTTTTTGAATGTCCTTTTTCTTTCTTCTCTTCCCTTTCGTCTCTTTATTCCTCTCTTTTCTATTTCTTACTCACAGCATCCATCCACAATTATTATGATCTGCGATCCATTCCTGGCTGTGCTCTCCACATATCTCAATTCTGTATTCACTCATTCTCTATCTCACTCGCTCTCTTACTCTCTCTCTCTCTCTCTCTCTCACTCTCTCTCTCTCTCTTCTCTTGCTCTCTTCCTCTCCTTCACTCAATCTCTCCCTCCCTCTCTTTCTCTCAATCTCACTCTCCATTCCCATCTCTTTATCAGTCTCGTCGTTGCTCAAAACAGGCTACCGAATGTTGAATGACGTTGGCTAACACTTGGCAGAGATGATGTTCCTTCCCTCCTCGTTTCTCTTGTTTTGCATGGTTTGACCATGAAATGAGCCCATATTTCCTTCTGTCTTCCTGAGACACATCTCTCCTGTCTCAATCACTATTTCTCAAGATTCTTCTGGTTTCCTCTGCGGTCTTGTATATTGTGGCCCGGGAACAATGCCATCCTGTGCTATGACTTCCTAAAGTACCACTTCATATAATCGGTCTCTATTCCTCTCTTTCGTTTCGTAGGGCTGAATTAAGCTCTTTTCTTGCTCGTTAACTCTTTATGTATTCGTCGCCTTTTGTATTCGGACCCAGCCGTGCACTGTACCGAAGTGTTCGAGGGAAGAGAAAGAACAAACGGAGAGTTCAAGTTGTCGGGCCCGTGAGAGAGTTGGAAAGATGAGAAAGGTGAAGTTGAATGTGGAGCCTGATGAAGAGAGGAGGAGACGTCAGCCTCTGTCCCTCTTAGCATAGTGAAAAAGGTGCGTTCGATTTGACAAAATTAACCTTAATTTAGACTTACACTGATTCTTACTCCAGAATGTTTTAGTGTTTTTTTTTCCATTTCACCTGCCCCATCCTGATTTCCGGGCCGTACAAACCCTACACCACCCTGATTTGCGATCCCTGCATTCCTAAGCTTGCTCCGTTTTATTCCCGGCCTCTTTTTCATCTTAGATGTTGTCGTATTGCGTTCTTTCGTTGAAAAAAAAACTTGCCACGCCATTTTGTTTCGTTTTCTTCATCTCTAGGAGGTATTTACTTTTAGTTTTTGGATTGCTCAATTTGTGGTTGTTTTGCCTGTGGCGAAAGCTTTGTGTCAAATGGAGAGAGGGGGGAGAGCGATGACTTATTATGCCTAAGTGGCTCGTGCCTATTCGAATTGGAAATAGCACAGATGTCTCTTAGTCAATCTGCGACCATGACTCTCTCCTCTCCTTTTTCTGGTTCAGCCGTGTCTCTGTCTCGCTTTCGTCATTATCGCTGTTAGTGATTGCTGTAGCTGGTGCAATCGGTTTAAGTTCCTTGATTTCCATAGCTGAGTATGTGATGGGCATGAGAGGAGGGTGGATTAGCATATGAAAGAGGGGCTGACTGTCGTGCTTCCATTCATTCTTCCCTTCTCCCTTTCATTCTTTTGTCGTCCCTCTCTCATCCTTCGGCCATTGACTCTGGGAGGGGCCTCATCCAAAAAGCAGATCTCGTCAAGATGGCCTTGGAAGGGGTGAATCGAGGACTCAGCTGCGCCCCCCCCCCCTCACTCCATCTCTAATCTCTTACTACTTTCCTTGTCATAAGCAACTTTATTTGAACTTTAACCGATAGCTTCACACCTCATTTTCTAAAGTAATCTTAAGTAACGTTTCAAAGACAGTGAATATGATGGAATTGGTCGCATTCTTCAGGTACATCGTGTACAATGTCAATCAGATCTGCATTCGCTACCTCGTGAAGATGAAGATGAATCCGAAGCATAAGAAGAAGTAATTTGCTCTTTCCACCCACTCGTCCTGCTCCCCGAAACACTCTTTTATTTCCCTCCATTTTGCTCCTTTTCCTAATACTGACTTGTCCATTTTCATGGCTTGAAGATTATGTTGATTTACTTGCTCTTTTGCTCACTTCGGAGTATTCACATCCGGTATTCGTACGAAGTATTTAGGACGCGTAGCCATGTAATGACAGACCTCTGTTTTGCTAACACCGCATTCCATCTCTCCATTCACGCTTTAGCAATTTCTTTCAAATACAGCTAACCTCCTGTTTTCTGTGGCCTTTTTTCGTGTTCTTTCGGATTTTATATGTGAAAAATAGCAACAACCGTCCCATTTGAAACCTTTAACGGTCTTCTTACTCAACAATAAACGATTCTTTCGCAGGTCGATTTATCGTTTCCTTTTAACATTGTTGAAACGAGCTGGAACTTTAGATTGTTCCGAGTTGTCATCTTGCTCCCTTGCTATCGAAGAGGTGTCCATATCCACTCTTGCAGCACTCGCATCTCGCCAGCCCTCGCGAGTATTGTGTCATGCGATCATGTCTGTTTCGTCCCGCAGTCTCTCTCTCTCTCTCTCTCTCTGTCGCTCTCCCTCCCTCTCTCTCTTTCGCCTCCTTCCTTGCCTCTGTCTATCTCTCCCTCACCCCGAATGGATCACGTATCCCTTGGCGGGCTCCTCGAGTGGCGCATCGCCGTGCTCATGCATGGATAGCGAAGGAGAAACAAACCAGCTGGCGGCTCTCTCTTTCCATCGCCATCCAACTCGACCCCTGCCAGCCCCTCCATCTCTCCACAAGCCACCCACTCCGCGTCAAGCACCATTTACTACTGAAGCTTCTTTTCTGCGTTGCGAATCGCTCTCTCATTCTCTACCTCTCTCCCTAACCTTTCCGCCTTTCCGCGGGAATCAGTCGAAGGGGTTAGGCAGAGGTTATTGCCATTTGCTGCCTTCATTCTTCAACTCTACAATTGCCTAAATGTAAGGCAACGTATTTCACCTTGCACGGTGATTCAATGCGACAACTGAAAAAAGATTTGTTGCAAGTAGTCGGCCTCACAATTGCTTTAGTTATTTCGTATTCTTCACACATAAAAAGCTATGACAGCAATCCCACTAAAAAAAAAATTGCGTAATGCTTCATTTCCCTGTATTTGAAATGTTTTGGTGTCTTGACACGATTTCCTTACTTGCGTTTTAGGTGAAAGTGCCAAGTTCGGCTAACTTCCAACTCCACGGGCTGTATCACCGCACGGTGATTTAGCTCTACATTTCGCTTTGCTACCCAGCCGTGGCACATTGCCAAACGTTCCGTGCTTGTTAGTATTCATATTATTGCGTTCCCGGGTTTTTTTGTTGTATTTCATGACTGATTGTATTATTTTCACTTACTTATTTATAGCACTAGAGAGACGGGTATTTACCTTTGATCAAACAGACTGATAATTTAATATGAGAGATGTCGCCTCCACATCGCTCAGCGGCTTAACTTTTTAGCTTCTTTACATACTCGTTCCCTGGCAAATGCTGCTATTCTCTCTTTTCAGCCTCATTCTTTTTTCTTCATTCCTCCTTCTTCCATCTCCATACAGCTCTCTTCCTCCTCTCCCTCTCTTTCCGACCTCTACCAGCTTAAACTGAGCAGCCTCCATTCCATGCATGTAATGTATATGTACCACTTGGTAGGTGCAGGCAATCCATTTCCCTCACTCTCGTTCTTCTTTCTCTGTTCCTCTCTATGTTTTTCTCTCTTGCATCCTTCTGTTTTTGTTCCTCCAGTCTTCCTGACTCCCTTTCCGCTGTCGTATAATACAGTCATGGCCTACATAGTTAAACAATATCTTTCTGGGGCGCAGATCTAATAAGTCTGTCAGACTCGTGTTTAATGACTTCTGCACGCTACTTTTTGTTACATACAAATTTTTTGGTGTTAGCATGGATACTGTGTAGAGCAGAAAAGTTGCAGATGTTTTCTTTCCTCCTGCCCTTCTTCCATCCCAGCTTTCTTTGCCCTCCCTCCTTACCCTCTCTGATCCGGCTCTATCTTCCATTTTGACTCTTCTGTTCTAATCTCTCCCTTCTTTTCTCGTCCCCAGCAATTTCGTGATTAGCCTCTTGCGCTTTGCTGCCTTGCTTTGGAAGATGAATCTCTCCGCTCTGGACTCATGAGGGACCTGGCAGAGAAAAGTGTCGCTAGATGGGAGGCCCATGAGGGCTTCGTTTTCAATGCCTTTTTTGCATATCAAAAACAGACGATTTATTAGTTTTCTTCCTAGAGAGTAATTTTATTATCATTACCTTGACTGCATCGGTGAAAGTCTAAACATAAGGCTTTCATTTGGAAATGACGACAGGGGCTAGCTGACGATTCAACTTTGCTCAGCAAGATTTATCTTGTTCCTCTTTTTCAGTTCTTGTAAACCACCGTTACTAATCGTCTCCAGCAGGTGTTCTACCTGCCTTGCATTTCCACTTTCCTCCCCATTCTCCCGTATCCTCTCCATCCTCCCTACTCTCTCTCTCTCTCTCTCTCTCTCTCTCTCTCTCTCTCTCTCTTTCTCTCTCTCTCTCTTTTTCTCTCTCTCTCTCTTTCTCCACTCCTTATCTTTTTTTTTGCCCAAAATCTTTTCCGTGTAACCCTTCGGACAACTTTCTTTCCCCAGGCACATCCTTCCTATTGTTTGCTCATCCGCTATGCCAATGGTCGAAATGTTTCAATCGAGAGGAGCGAGAGAAGGATAGTTTGAGGAGGAAGCACAAAGATAGAGAGAGAGAGAGGAGAGAGAGATAAAGAAAAGAGAGAGAGAGAGAGAGAGGGAGAGAGAGATTAAGAGAGAAAGAAAAGAGAGAGCGAGAGAGAAAGAGAATGGATGAGGTTCCGAGTGTCAACACCCGCAGCGTTAGGCATGTACATTCGTATCTACATACTTCCGCCACCCCTTATATCGTTTAACGATAATTTTTGTGCATTCTACAGTGGAATGAAAAAGTATTGTGTCGCCATGGTTCGACTGTTGATGTTTTCATGCATGAACTTGCATATACTTTTCAGCAAGGTCAAGATATCTTCAAAATGAGACCATTCTTTTCCCTGATCTAGAACCGATTATTTTTTTTTCTATTTCTCCATTTGTATTCCAGAATTCTCTAAGCCTGTGATGACTGAAGAGTCATCTGACAGTTCCTCCTTCGTTCAAGATTGCCTGCAGCGAATACTCGGTTGTTTCGACAGGGAGTGCAATCCACCCAGTTAGCACCTTCTCATTCCTTTCCAGGGATGTCCAAAACCCGGCCCGTGCTGGGTTCGCTTTGGACATCACTGTTCCTTTCGCTTGCTGACTGGCTCTCATTGCTATCATTGGTCACTGCTCATGATTTGAAGGGTCGAGTGGTTCATCAGAAGGGAAAGATGAAGTCGCCCGTTCAGGCTCGGCGCGTTTCACGGAAGGCAACATCGACGAACACTTTGCCACCTTTTTGGTTAAAACAATTGATTTGACTTTGAGATGACTCTATTCAGCTGCTAAGCGATGCTCAAAAATGCTCCTCGCTCTTTCCTCCCATCTGATTATGCTAATTAAATTGTTCTCATTATTTCCATTTCCTTCTTTTACTTAAAACAAATTATCAGGTTAACGCCATCTAATGCTTCTTTATTCTTTTCCAGATTCAATTTGAACTGAGCGAGGAGAAGCAAAACGAACTACTTGCTCAACCTTGGCAGAAAAAGAAGGAACTCTTGCAGAGACAACACCAGGTTAGAGCACTCAGACATTCGCACAACCAGACTGCAATGTTTTACATTATATACATAGTTTTTTTACATCTAAATTATATTAAAGATATAACGGAGTCGAGAAGAGTTGATGAGAAAGAGCGAGAGAGAGAAAGGGAGAGGGATTGAGCAACTACCAAATACACCGGCATGGTTCTCTGCAGTGCTCTGACGGAGAGGAAAGTGTTCCATGGCTGCTCGGTGTTATCTCTCGACTGAGTGGTGTCCTCTCCTTGTCTTCTCCTTCTCCGGAGGCCGATCTCCTCCTCTCTCAACTTCAAGATGTTGTTGTCTTCCTTCGCACTCAGAAACAGGAGTCTGTTCACAATTTCCCTAGTTAATCGCCTCGTGTAGATGCATGACTATAAAAGAGGCGAGGAGGCTTTTATCGTACAGTGCTGGACTTAGTGGTGGCTGACAAGGTGAAAACACAACTGCGATATCGCTTGGTATACAAATGCTGCTGAACTGTTGGATAGATGCAAGGAGTTGGAAAGGAGAGACACGACCGAGAAAGAGTGCTTCAGAAGGTGAGAGAACAACTAGGTCTAATAGTTGTGTTGTTGTGCAGTTTCCTGGACGCGTTCCTCTCCTCGGAGGGAATTCCTCGTCTGTCTTCTCTGCTTCTCTCTGCCTCCCGAGTCGACTCTTCGTACTCTGCCAGAATCGCCTTCTCTCTTCTCATTGGCGTTCGAGCTCTCCTCAACTCTAACGTGAGATCTCTTCCTCTTCCTCTTATTGTCTTTCTTCTCTCTTCTCTCAGTTCCACTGCCACACTTCTCTTTTCGCACTTTGAAGCTCCCTTTGTCCAGATTTCTCGATCATTTATTTGTCATGTGCCTCAGGATTTATACACAGTTCCCAATGAATTCCGATGGGTTTGTGCGTGCATCGAAGAGAATTAACTGTAAATTGAACATGTTTTCCATATCCGATTTATTGCCATCTCATTCTCTCTCTCTCTCTCTCTCTCTCTCTCTCTCTCTCTCTCTCTATTCTCTCTCTCCTGTCTGCTATTTCGTCTACCTTTCAATCATCTATTGATGCCTTCCAATCGCCTGTCAGCAGTGGATAAAAAGCGCATGGAACAGGGGGGGGGGGGGTGGGCGGATGAGTTGGATTGGTTGACTGGTTGGCTAGCTAGTGGCCGGCGGTGGGGCTTTCCGTGGAAGCTGTGTCTTTATTTCCTCCCTATTCTCTCTCTCTCTCTCTCTCTCTCTCTCTCTCTCTTTCCTCTTTACATCCCTTTGCTGCCAGATTACCAGTCGACCGCACCATTTTTCGCAATTCCATACTCTTGTCTCTCCTTTTCTTGTGCAGTTTCATTGCTTATGAAGTACACGGATTGGTTGTTTTCAGCGTGGCCGGGAAGCGGTTCTCTCTTCTCCTGAATGTCTCCTCAGCATCGTCGCTTCCTTTGATCTTCATGACATTCGGTGCAAGGTCTCAGGCTTCTTCTTCATTCAACTCTAGGCTGGATTACTAATGGGAAATCAGTTGGTGCATCCCTTTATCACCAGAATTCCCCTCTCCGTACACTTGAATATTTCCATCACTTCACTTCGACCTTCTCGGCTGTTGCTTCTGTCATTTTTAATTTAAAGTGCTATCCTTCTTTACTGTGTCCAAACTTTGTCCATTGTCTGCCTCTTTCCATTTTCCGCGCTTCATTCTTCCTCGATCTCCTCGCAGCTGGAAGCATCCTATGGCACTCTTGCTGTGACCTTACAGTCTCCCTCCTGTTCTCTCTCTCTCTCTCTCTCTCTCTCTCTCGCTCTCTCTCTCTATGTCTCTCTCGCTCTCTCATTTTCCTCTTCGCTGCGAGACAGTCTACGTTAATCCTCATTTGGTCATCTACGGAATGCTCTGACTGATTTAGAGGATGATTTACGATGAAAATCTTCTTATATCCCTTTGGCTAGTGTTCCAATTGGAACGGAAAAGAGAAAAGTAAATGAGAGGAAGGCGAGACGTGAAGAGTCCGAGAAGAAATATCTAATCTCAGTTGTGTCATTCATTTTTATAGGTCCTATTTCATCATTTCTTTGTTGGTGCTTTGCCAATTTCTCAAGAGTAACATATAGAGCAGCATTTAATAATTTTCACGTTCTATGGTAGGAATGTATATATGAAGAACCCGTTTTTGGGTTCTGGCTGGAAGTGAATGATATGAGTTTCCATGTGCGTAATCCTAATCACAGCTCTCTGTGAATGAATATCTCTCCCTTGTACAGTCTCTTTCTCTCTCTCCTTCTTTCCTCTCTCCTCAGATCTGTGCTCTGGAAGTGCTGTCCGCCCTTTGTTTCGTTCCCGAAGACGGCCATCGCCTTGTACTCTCTGCCCTTACTCAGGTTTGCGCAGTCTTCCTCTATTTAGAGGCCTTCCATTTACATATTTTCTATTTTCTCTACATCTTGTCGACATTCCTTTTCTTTCTTTCTCTCCCTCTATTATATATCTCGTTCTCTAGGCGACATCTCTGCTAGGCGAGCGAACCCGTCTGCAGCGAGTGGTGGAGATGCTCCATCGTAGTTGTGCCTCTGGCCATGCCACAGATCGTCTTCGCACTGCTTCTCTCTCCCTCATCAACGCTCTTCTCCGCACTGGCCCTGCTGAGGCATTTCATCTCCCTCAACTTTTAATCTTCTTATTTTACACCGAATTCGTATGATTGTTCGCAAATACCTTTTAAGGCCCTTAAATGTTCTCAGAGCAGCACCGAGTTCCGTCTTCACCTTCGCTGTGAACTTCTCATGCTGGGCGTCGATGAGGCCGGCTTTCTTTTACTTTTCTCTAACTCTTGACCCCCCTCCCCCCCCCCCCCCCGTTTCTCTAGGATGCCTTTTACCTCTCTATGTGCCTCTCTCTTCTCTTCTCTTTCTCTTTCTCTCTGCCTCACTCTCATCTCTTCCTCTTCAGATACTCCATCGTATTCGTGCGGATGCCTCTCCTCGTTTGGATGATCACATTGATCTATTTGAAATGATGCGGCGGGAAGATGAATTATCACTGGGCAGGTTCGCTCTCATCTCTCCTCTCTCTCTCTCTCTCTCTCTCTCTCTCTCTCTCTTTCTCTCTCTTTCTCTCTTTCTCTCTCTCTCTTTTCTCTCTCTCTCTCTCTCTCTCTCTCTCTCTCTCTCTCTCTCTTCTCCCCTCCTAAGCAGTTGATTTGAGGAGTGAACGGGAGGATGACTCTGGTTCGTCTTCTCCTCTTGACTTCGAGAGTGCCTCTGGTATGGCTGAGGCTCTCTCTGCTCGTCTCTCTCACTCTGTCGCTCTCTCTCACTTCATCTCGCTCCTCCAACATCTCTTCATGCTGCCGTCGGATGAAAAGGTTTATCTCATATCTTGTATGCGTTGGTATTTTCTCTCTCTCTCTCTCTCTTTTAATTTTCTCCGCTTCAGCATCTTCCACTCTGGCGGTTCTACGACCTCCTCCTGCAGCACCTGTGTCTGCAGTCATCTTTGCACGGAGTGTCCTCCACTCTTCCAGATGTCCATCCTGGAATACCAGTCATCGACATGGATGATGTTTTATCGAGGTATTTTCGGTTCATCTCTCTCTCTCTCTCTCTCTCTCTCTCTTTAGATTGCACACTCACTGCGAGTACGAGAGAGTAGAGAGTGAGCTTGCTAGAGTGCAAGAACAGCTGAAAGAAGAGAAGACTCGGACGGAGCAGTTGGAGAAGCGACTGCAGGAGGACTGCGCTTCCTTCGATTCCGGCGCTCCGGAATCTCCATCCAGGTCTGTTCCTTTCATTGCCTCTTGTTCCACTCTCTGAGTTCTTCTCTTCAGCTTGTCATTCTCAACTCGGGCAGACTTGGAAGAGCGTGAGAGTCTTTCCTCTCTGCTTCCTCCCATCCGCCCTCCCTCTTCTCTCCCTCCGCCTCCGCCCCCTCCTCCTCTCCCAAACTCCACTGTCTTTCTCAAGGATCCGGCCGCCACTCTTTCTGCCAATAAAAAAGTTTGACTTGAATTTTTTTTATAAGTAACTGACAATTAGTCGAGTTGCCCTTTTCATGCAAATGGGAAGCTGCGAACAGTATTTCTAATCCGTAGTCTTTGATGTACATATCTATAATGCCTCCATCTGTTGAGTTACCCAATCTCTCCCTCATACTTGTGGAGCACTTCTTTATCCTCTTCAGGTTCCCCCACCGACAACAACTCTCAAAACGCTGAATTGGAAGAAGATTTCGAAGGAGAAGGCTGCCGGCACGGTCTGGGAGTTTATAGAAGAGGAAGGAATGTACAAGCAGGTTCGAAAATCACTAAACCAGCGAAGAGTTGGGTTAAAGCCGCTGAGAATTGCAGTTAAATCTGACGGATCTCTCTGCGAATTTCATGGGTGTTGTTGGGCAGAAAGAGGACGATTCTGAGACCATTCCAGGAACTCTTGCGAGGAGGAAGCGAGATTGCAAAGTCTTTTCTGTTCTTAGTTTCTTCTTCTCTCTTCATTCTTTCTCCTTTAGATTTGTGTGATTGATGCTCGAAAGGCTCAGAACTGCACGATAATGCTCTCCCGCCTGCGAATGTCGAATACTGAAATATGCCGATCGATATTCGCAATGGACAATCGAATTCCAAAAGAGATGATTGAGCAGGTGAGCGGCTCATTGGAATCCTTGCTGTCTAATGATGAAGAATGTTGAGATGCTCAAGTTCCTTCCCTCTCCCCGCGAGAAAGTCCAACTCCTGGAAGTTGCTTCCCGCTCTTCTCCCTCTTCGCTCGGAGTTGCTGATAGATTCCTCTACGAGATCTCACAGTAAGATTGTTTTGCTAGCTCATTTCTATATTTTAGTTTACCATTACTTTCTACTGGTCGGAGCACTAAAATAATGAATATTTGGTAAATGAATGATTGTTGTACAGAATTCCTCGATCGGAGTCGCGTCTTCGCTGTCTCCACACAATCCGCACTTTCCACGAGAGAGTGGAATTGTTGCTTCCCTCCATTCAAGGTTTCCTTTCTTTCTTTCTTTATTACCTAATTTGCTGTCTCTGCTCTCATCACTGCCCTCTTCCCTCTCCCTTCCTATGTATCCCTCGCTCACGACCTCTCACATGTTTCCAGCCGTGCAACGTGCCTCGATGGCTGTCCAGAATTCTCACCGTTTCCGCCATCTGCTGGGATTGGTTCTGGCCATTGGAAACTTCCTCAATTATGGCAAACGGCTGGGCGATGCTTCAGGTGGTCTAATTATTTTCTAGATGCAATACATGCATATACCGTTAGTTTTTTAACCACCAACGGGGCATTTTTGCTTCGCAACCTGCAGGCCATTGCTCATGGGCTTTTCCACATCCAGCGCACTATTGTTTAGACTTAGGAGGTGCCGCTTTGAGTGTAAAAAAAGTTCAATTGTCCATACATATAAAAATGTAAGTTTCATCTACTTTTTAATAATAGTTTTAAAAAGTGAGCTTAGTGAAATTGTCTGCAACGAGATATTTAATGCTTCTACTAAAAAAAACGGCCATTTTGTAATAAGTTCACCCTATTGTGAGAGGAATAATAGTTGATCCTAACGACAAGCAGAAAATGATATGCAGGGTTCGAGTTGAGTTCCCTTCTCTGCCTCTCTGAGCTCCGCAACTCCCTCCGGGCCGATCGCTCTCTTCTCCACTGGATCTCCGCTTTCCTCAACGATAACTACGAAGATATCGCCAAGCTTCGCGTTGACCTCTCCCCGGTCATCGACGCCGCCAGATTCTCGTCAGCTTTGGCTCTTTGCCAAGACTCTTCGTCTATCTTTTTCCATTACAGAAAGAGCGAAGTTGTCTGTGAACTGAGAAGTCTAGAGAAGGGTATAAAAAACGTCGAAGCAGAAGTGGAGAGTGCAAAGGCGAAGGAAGAGCGAGGAAGAGACAAGGAGACGCTCCAGGAAGACGACCCTTTCTTTTCCATCTCCGACACATTTTTGCGCATGGCTAAAGAAGAATTCGACTCACTCGAGAAAGCTTATTACGGGATGCTTAGCAAGGTGAAATTGAGGGAGGGGGTTGGCAGAGAGAGAGAGAGGAGAGAGAGAGGTGAGAGAGAGAGGAGATAGAGAGGTGAGAGAGAGAGGAGAGAGAGAGGTGAGAGAGAGAGGAGAGAGAGAGATGGGGAACTGTATCCCTCTCTCTAGTATTCCGAGTGCTGTCGCTCCTTCTGCGTAGACTCGTCCGTGGTTGCACCCGATGACTTCTTCGGCGTCCTTTCCCGATTCCTCTCGCAGCTAACAGAATCTCAACAACAGGTGGAATGATTGAGAGAAGAGAAGATGAAAGAGGGATGTCTTCATGTTCCTTCTTTTTCTGTAGGTGTGGCTGGAGAATGAGCAGAAGCTGCAAGTCAAGCGGCAGACGATTGCGCGTTCCTATTTTGCGAGGAAAAGTGAGGAATTAGTGTGTTCCTAGCGTCCTGTTCTTCTAAGCAAGCATGAGCTTGTTCAGATCGAAGGCGAGAGAAGGAGAGCAACTTCGAGCAGCTGATCTCTGCCCTTCAGAGCGGTCAGCTCTTCTCTGATGAGCTTTCTCGCCTGCGCACTTCTCTTCGTTTGCCAAAGAAATCTTCGAAAAAAGCCTCCGCTCCCAATTCCTAGTTATGTTATTGTTGTTAGTTCTTGAAAGTAAGGATCAACTTTGTCTGAGACGTCTTTCGTAATTCATTTAACTTCCCATGGTTAGTCCGATCTCATCTCATATTTAACGATACTTTAATTAACAACATCTTCATATTACTATTTTGATATAAATCTCCTATTTAACGATTCTTTAATTAACAATATCTTCATATTACTATTTTGATATAAATCCCACCTCATTCACGCTTTGTTACGGGTACCAAAATTGCTCTTTCTCAATACTCTTTCGCCAGCTTTAAACGCACATACCATTTTAATATGTTTGCCAGTCCGTTCACGATCCGTGAAATCGTTATTATCCTCACGATCGTTGCTCTAATCAAATGTTGTGGCTTTCTGCCAATGTATATAAAGCTTTTTTTTAAAAGGTTATTGTAGAGAGATAAAAAGTCAACTTTTTAGAATGTGTACAACACAAAAGATTTAAAAAAAATTCTCATGCTGAGGAGTGAATGAAGTCATCCACTTTCCATGTGTTGAGCGGGGAGGAATGGTTGTGTCTCCGTCTCCCTCTGTTTCTTCCTCTCCTAATTCCTCTCTTCCCCATCTCGCGAAATGCTCCCGTGATTGTGTTCACTGCATCGAATGGCTTCCTGCGTACACTCCGATGCTTTCGGCTGTTGCCATTTGTCAGAACTCTCCCCCAGGTTTCAATTGATAGAAGAGATTGTGACGTCTTCAGGGCTGGTGTGTCTGGTGTGGTTCCTCATTACGTACTACCGTATCGAGGCACGCAGGGCTGTTAGTTTATCACGACAGTGTATGGAAATTCGTAGAAAACATTAATCACATGAATGACATATGTTTGTCTTACTTCTATCGTCTCTCCTCACCTCGCCCTCTCCTCTCCCCTGAAGCTTCTCTGTCCTCTCCTCCCTCTTCTCTCTCCTCTTCTCAACCAATTCTCTCTCCTCTGATCCCTCTTCTCTCTCCTCTCCCCCACACCTTCTCTCCCTCTCTTGGTTGAAGGAGGAAGCTCGTCGTGCGACAGAATTGAAGACAGCGCGGGCTGCCACAGCCACAGTCTCAGTCCCTCTGCTGGCCCCGGCTGGGGGAGTGGCAGAAGTCGTGACAGCGGAGAAGGTAGCTGTCGCCGCTGACAAACAAGCCGATGCCGAAGCTGCCGAACATGAACTCCTCGGACGAAACCCTCATAAGGTACTCTCCTTATCTCTCTCTCTCTCTCTCTCTCTCTCTCTCTCTCTCTTTCTCTCTCTCTCTCTCTCTCTTTCTCTCTCTCTCTCTCTCTCTCTCGGCTATTCACTCTTACTTTCTGCCATTCCAGGTCTCGATTGTGCCCACTTCCCCTGGTGCTGACTCCCGTGGCATGAAAGTCATCCTGAAGCGTCGAGCTACCGCTAGTCATTCTAAGAGCAGGTCACAATATCTCTGACCTCCCTCTCTCTTCTCTCTCTCTCTCTCTCTCTCTCTCTCTCTCGCTCTCTCTCTCTCTCTCTTTCTTTCTCTCTCTCTCTCTCTCTCTCTCTCTCTCTCTGTCTCTCTCTGTCTCTCTCTTTATCTCTTCCCTCTCTCTCTCTTTCTCTCCCTCTCTCTTTATCTCTTTCCTCCTCTCTCTCTCACTTTATCTCTCTCTCTCTCTATCTCTCTTTATCTCTGCTTGCCTGCCCCTGCTTACCTGTCACTCTCTCCTCTGGTCTATATCTGATGAAAACAGGGCTGGGACAAGCGTGGTGAAGTCGCTGTCCACCCCTCAGGGAGGGAGTATATCATGCGCGGCAATTGTGATGGACGCTCGCGTCACTCACGATTCAATGGGACGCGGATTCGAAGTTGGTTGCTCTTTTTCCTTTCCCTTCCCTTCCCTTACTCTTCTCTCTCTCTCTCTCTCTCTCTCTCTCTATCTCTATCTCTCTTTCTCTCTTTCTTCCTTTCCCTCACTCTTCTCTTTGACAATGGAATGGTCAGATACCCAAATTCTGTTTTTTTTGCATGTGATTTAGGATAGCCCTTGATGTAGGATGATTCGGAAAGGAAAAATTAGTACGCTAGATATTTTTCCTTTGCATGTTCAATACGCCTTCGTCACGAATTGTTTTGTTCATTTGACAAACAAGTTTTTAAGTTCTAGAGTACGTACTTTCTATGCAATTTGGTTACGTACTTTGAAAGTGCCAAGGAGCAAAAAAAAAATTGCATTTGGTTATTTTTTTAATGCATGTATGTAGGTGTGTATATATTAGTGTTATGTTGAACGTATTTTATATCTTTCTTTTCATATCAGGACCATCGCCTGAATGTGATCTCGGACGATGGTCCTGATAGGAAAAGAAAGAGAATACACAATGCGTTCAACAAAGCACTAATACATACGCACGTATGTACATAAATACATGCATAAATACAAATAACAGAATGAAATTTTTTTTATCCTTGCAGTTTTCAAAGTACAGTCCCGCCCAACATTTTTGGTACATAGATTAATCAGATTAATTAGATTAATCTAAATAATCTCAATTGATTTTTCAGCGCTCAGGACGCATTTCAATACAGTTTTCAGGTCAATCTAGACTAATTCGATGCTGCTAAATACTTTCGGAACAATATTTTCTCAAAATAAGTTGACACTAACGAGAAAATTCTTATTGTTGCAAGAAAACCGTTTGAAAATGGTGCGCAATGTGCTGCATTACATGCGCAATGCGCTGCATTTTTCAAACGGTTTTCTTGCAACAATAAGAATTTTCTCGTTAGTGTCAACTTATTTTGAGAAAATATTGTTCCCAAAGTATTTAGCAGCATCGAATTATGATTGATTGACCTGAAAACTCTATTGAAATGCGTCCTGAGCGATGAAGAATCAATTGAGATTATTTAGATTAATCTAATTAATCTGATTAATCTATGTACCTGAAATGTTGGGCGGGACTGTACGAGACGAAATTGCATATAACTTGCAAAGGAAAAATTTCGGGCGGAAGCTCTACCCATCTTTAAATGGATATGAGAAGTTTTCTATGAGGATTTGGAGACTAATTTTCCTTTCCGAGCCATCCTACATCAAGGGCTATTCACATGCAAAAAAAACAGATATACAATTTGGTCTCATTTTTGGAATTTAGGTTTCTGACCATTCCCTGGTGAGAGTCCTCTTTTCTCATTCAGTTAATCGATCTCCTGAAGATGGACGAATGTCTTCTGGAACCCGAGGAAGAGAAAATGCTGGCTGGACTCGTCGAGGCCACCAGACTTCATCTCCAAAATGTTTCGTACTGTTTTCCCCAATTTTGTACTCTAATGGTTTTTGCTTCACTCTGAAAGATGATTTGTCTTTAGATGACGGAAAAGTTGTACGTCGTCTTTGGAATCGGGGAACATGGGCAATCTGTTACAAGAGGTTTGGCTGAAATCGTCGTGGAGAGAGAGAGAGAGAGAGTGAGAGAGAGAGAGAGAAAGTGAGAGCGAGAGTGTGAGAGTGAGAGTGAGAGAGAAAGTGTGTGAGAGAGAGAGAAAGTGAGAGAGAGAGAAAGTGAGAGAGAGAGAGAGAAAGTGAGAGAGAGAGAGAGAGAGAGAAAGTGAGAGAGAGGGAGAGAGAGAGGGAGAGAGAGAGAGAGGGAGAGAGAGGGAGAGAGAGAGAGGGAGAGAGAGAGAGAGTGAGTGAGAGAGTGAGAGTGAGAGAGAAAGTGTGAGTGTGAGAGTGAGAGAGAAAGTGTGAGTGTGAGAGTGAGAGAGTGAGAGTGAGAGAGAAAGTGTGTGAGAGAGAAAGTGAGAGAGAGAGAGAGAAAGTGAGAGAGAGAGAGAGAGAGAGAGAGAGCGAGTGATTGAGAATCTTTTTCTTTTGAGGAGTTGAGAATCTGCCTGGAGTCCAGAGTACTCATCTGAGGATTACGATAGAAGTTGACGAGCCAGTGAAGACGAAGATTCTCGGATATGAAGTGAGCGTAGATCCTTAATAATTCCAATGTGCAAGCGATGAAATTTGAGGTGGAAGCAGCGACGAATGACCCGCCAGCCCTCGCTCCCTCCCTGTCCAAGCCACGATCCAAAGCTCGCTCCAGAATGACTCCACGGCCCGCAACACCCGCTGGGAAGGTTCTCTTTCCCTTCTTCATCCTCTCTCTCTCTCTCTCTCTCCCTCCCTCCCTGCCTCTTTCTCTCTTTAATCGTGCTCAGAGTAACGTTTCGTTGGTTCGACGTTCTCTAGAGAGTAAGAAGTCGAAGCTGGTTCGACAGTCTCAACAGAGTAAGAAGTCGAAGAAGAGTCGCATGGACCCGAACACTCCAATCAGGAACTCCCATCCCATATAACACCCCGAATCCTCTCATTCTCTTTTGTCTTTGTTCCGCGTAAAGTGTTCAGCGTTTTTCGTAGTTTAGCACGTTGCATTTCAATGAACATATATATCATAAGATACTGCTCTCTACTTGGACGACCTTCGAGGAAGTAACAACTCGTTTCTAATAAGTAATAACAGATAGGTGAATAAACGGATTAATATTCGAAATGTATGTATTGGCAGTACTGAAGAAAATGAAAGAACAGCTGAGTAGCAGAATGTGAACTGGATTTGAATGTCTGACTCGTCAGAAAAGAGTTCAATGTATTCAGGGGATAAGGAGATGGTCAAAGAGAGGGAAAGAACGGCCCGCATGAGGATGATTGGTCAGATTAGAACACTTCATCGGATTCCGAACAGTAGCTGTGACAGGCAAACGAGTAATGAAAAGGCTCTCTACCACTAAATTATGATATTGAAGAAAGCCCCAAATGCGCTAACAGGAGAAAGAGCTCAAATATGACAATGAATTAAATATAAAATATCAGCTTCTTCTGTACTCTATAGCAAGATGCAAAAATAAGTAAATACATACAGCTCATACACATCCATACTCATACCATACAGTGCTCTCTCCTTCCTTCCCATCCGAAGGGGCGGAGTCAGTGGAAGTGGGCGGGGCGTGAATGGATGATTGGTTGTTGACATTCTCGTAGATACTCATGGCCTTCTCTGCCCTCTCTGCCATGTCTCTCACGAAAGGGCGTCTCTCTCCACAATCTATCTCTGTCTTTGGACTGGAAGTGCAGAGAGGAGAGAACTCAGCCAACTCGCAAGACTCGTCGATTCGGCTGTTACCCTTCAATCAAGATCATGCCAGCCACACTCCAGATAAGCCATCTATCACAGAGATGCAAGCAAGGAGAAAGACATCAATATATATGAAAGTAAACAAACGTTGCTTCCGGGATAAGGGGGAGGAGGTCGAGTCTTAGTACGACTTGGGTAAGGAGGAGGGGGAGGGCGGCCACGGAGGGAGGAAGTCACAGCCGAGCCACGCAGAGGTGCACGTGGAGGGAGGGCGGAAGAAACTGACATTGAGACATTCTGTACTCTCTTTCTTCCTTTCAGTCAAAGCATTCTTCCATATAAAGTGAAAAGGAATAACCATTGACAGGGATGCTGTGCTCAAGAATAGTGACAGGATGAGAACGGTTCGAGAAGGAAGAAGCCGGAGGGGAAAGACAAGAAGCTGGAAGGCGGAGAGAGCCCCCCGCAACTCCATTCCGTTGGCGAAGACCATTAATTGCTAAATGAAGAGCTTTTCCTCTCCGATAAATGAAGTTCCACTGTTTTCTTCTACGATAGACCCCAATCCAATTCAGTGAGAATAAATGAAAGACTGACGAAGATGGGGCGGAGAATGTCTCTCTGCTTCCTCTGAAGAGGAGCAAGTTGGCTGCAATTCCATCTCGGAGTATCCGCTCATTCCTACAAATAAACAAGCCGAAGATCAAGTTGAAAGCTTTCAAAAAGAAAAACTAAAGAGAATTCACTCTCTTAATTAGAATAGCGAAGAGATGGTAGAGAAAGAAAGAAGGAAAACTAAAGAAAAAATGTCAGCTGGAATGGGTAAGTTGGAAGGATAGCAAAGTAAGGAAAGAAGCTGAGGAGAGAAGAGAAGTGAGAGAAGCGAGAGAAAGACACAACACACACAAAGCGAGACTAGATACCGTACTAAGTGGCCGCCAAGGGGTAACCTCCACTTCTCCAAATCATTTACGTCCACAGAACTGAAGACGATATGGCACAGCTTACTGGACTTCATTTTCAGTACGACATTCACAAACAGCAATCACAGATTGAAGTGGAGACACAAATGGAAAGAAACTTGGAAAACAATAGAAGAGATAACATGAGTCATAAAGAATTTCAACAACTAAAGAAATAAACAACTAAAAAGTGATAGAGAGAATTGCACTCGAAGTTTGAGCCCTCATCGCGGTCATTCATAAATAGTAGAAGATGTCGGAGAATGAAGAGAGATAAGAGAAGGGCGAGAGGGAGCGGGACGGATAGAGAGAGAGAAAGAGCGCATGAATGGAGAGACAGACGAAGAAGAAGAGGACGAGCAACTTCGCTCAAGACGATGGGTCTCAGTGACGAGAGTGGAGAAGCCACGAGAGTAGGAGGGGGGAGGAGGGTCGGGGGGAGGGAACGGAGGGGACAGGAGATTACCCTGGCGCCGGCTGAAGGACGCCGACGCCGAAGATCCAGGCACGGGACTCAGCTCGTCCGCGGAGTACGTGCTGCTGTCTTCGGTCGTGGACCCGGCCGAGACATTGCCGGTGGCGGCAGGTCGCTCTGCCCGAGGCTTCTTAACTAAGTCTCTCTTCAGTGGAGACAGAACAGAGAGAGAGAGAGAGACAGAAGAGAGAGAGAGAGAGAGAGAGAGAGAGAGAGAGAAAAGAGAAAAGAGAGAAGAGAGAGTAGAAGCAGGAAGATCAGACCTTGGAAAGAAGTGCCTTGATGTTCCTCTTGACAAACGTGGCCTGCTTGGGTTTGCTGATCTGCCCTCCCTTGTCGATTGCCGTGTAGTTATCCCGGATGTCACTCTCCAGCCGGTACTGCTGACGGTGAAGTTCGCTCATCTTATCCTCAAACACTCCTCACTTCATATTTAGGAACATAAGTGAATATTTTGTATGAAGATTGAAAAGAAGGGTTATGCTTGGAAGTGCTGAGAATAAGAAGAGAGAACCTGGAAGACTTTCCTCTGCTCGCATTCCTCCCTGAGCATCGCCTCTTGCTGTCTGCAGCCGGCGTGAAGCTCTCGCAAAATCTCAACCAGTCACTTCCATATGCCTTTTCTTAGAGCTTCTAATTCTATGTTTAATTTTCACCATACAACTTCTGCAACATGAAAATTCCCCTCTTTAAAAAATATTTGAAGAAAAAACAAGCATAAATTCACTTCGAGTTCCCTCTTCAACTCGAGGATTTGAAGATCTCGAGTGTGCACGGCCTTCGTTAGATTATCGATGCTGGCCTTCAGATTGTTTATGTTGAGCTTAAACAGAAATCGTTAATCAATTACACGAATATCTCGGCCGAATATCAGGAGCTATATTCATTTGATGTCTCTTATGTCTCTCACATTCGCTGTCTTTCCTTCGTTTGTTAGGGTCAAGGAAAACTGTAACAAAGAAGAGGAAAAGAAAGCGAAGGCCTTGTAGTTCTGCTCGGCATGGCGCAGCCTCCTGACTTCCACAGTCAGCTGCTCGCATTCTCGACTCAGACAGTCGTTGTCCGCCCTCAGGCTATCTGCTTCTCCCTGTTAACACAACTAATCACAGTTATCAGCCCAATCGCTCTGGGAAAGGCTAACCTGATCTTGAAAGAACATTCGACTAGGCACTCAGGGACGATTAGTGGGGACTAAGCAACTATTTGTGCATTCGAGTGAAGGACAGCAAGGGGGAGGGAGATCTAGCTGCATATGAAACCTCATACTAGTCCGCCTTTTTTCTCTCGCTCTCCACCCCTTTCGCTTTATCATCATATAAACCTGGCATCTTTTCCTCTGTTTCTCTCTGCAGGTTCAAATGACTTGAAATGTAGACGGCAGTTTAAAGGGGAACAGAGGTCTCAATGGACAAAAGAACTGACCATTCCAAGTGATTGTGATCAAAGAAGAACGAACCCTTAGAATGCGAACTCTGTTCTTGATCTCTGCATTCTCAGCCTTGAGACACTCGTAGTCATGGCTCAGGAGGTCGTGGAGTTGCTTGAGGCGGTCGTGGTCTGCTTGGAGGCCTTCCCGCTCCGCTTCCAACAACTCCTGCCAATATATCTCTCATTCTCAGACATTTCAAGTGCAATGTTATCCAAACAACATTTTGGGGGAGTAAAGAAGGAAAAAAATTAACTGACGATTTTCCGCTTGGCCTCCTGCTTCGCCTTCTCAGCGACGTCTAACTGCTTTCTCAGTTCGTTGTTGTCTTGTCTCATCAATTCTTCCTACAAGAAAAGTTTCCAATGACTTTCCACTTCTCGGAAAGAGGAATAAAAAGAGAAACCTGAAGCTGGAGATTTCGATGAGAGACTTGCAGCCGAGCGACTTCCGAGTTCACTTGCTGAATCTTCACCTAAAAACATACGTGGTTAAATAATAAAAAAAACTAATTAACCTTATTTTTCTTACAAATGCGCGACTGGTCACTAAACAGCTTGTGTTTCGGGGGATTGCTGCGAGAAGAAGAGACTGACAGGCGGCTGCTCCTAAGCAGTACAACATGTGTAGCTATCAGGAGTGAAGAGAGGACGAGAAACAGAGAGAGGGGGAGAGACAAAACGAGAAAAGAGAATGAGATTGAGAGAAAGAGGGAGATGGAAGAGAGAGGGAGACAGAGAGATAGAGGGAAAGAGAGAGAGAGAGAGAGAGAGAGAGAGAGAGAGAAGGTGAGCGAGATATATAGGGAGGAAAAGGAGAGAGAGAGAGAGGGGAGAGAGAGATTGAGAAGAGAGAAAGGAAACTCAATGTGAGATAGAGCGGGAAGCTCATATGGCTTGGCCGGCCCGGCTGCCAAAGAGGCCCGTGCGCAGTTTCAGCTGCTTTACAATGCACACGAGAATTCCCTACAACTTTCAACCATCGGCTTCTCTTTGCAAATCTCCAGATCTCCCAATTAGCACCTTTAGTAATTCACTCTTATGAGCATTTTGTATAAAAGTGTTAGCACAATGTTTACAAATAGCCTAGACACATTTCAGCTCGGTTGAGAGACCGCTTCCAGCCAGTAGCCGGCAATCTACTGTGACTCGTACTCAGCCACGTTTATTTAGAGTGAGATTATAAAATAATAAAAAAAAGAGTGAAAAGAGATTTAAAGGTGGTGGAGAAAGAATAAGCTGACAGAGTCTCTCATGAGTTCCTCGACTTGCTTCCGAGCAGAAGAGATCTGCGCCTCTTTGGCTACCGAGTCGATCTGTTGTTGTCTGTCCTTCTCCTTGAGCACCGCCAGCTGCTGCTTGAGTCTGCCGCTCTCCTCCAGCAGACTCCTCACTCTGTCGTCGCTTTCACTCAGATTCGCGCTCTCGCTTCGTCTGAAACACTCTCATGAAATGGAATGAGAAGAGGGCCAAGATACCTGAGTTTCTGGATGTCCCTCTTGAGATCGGTTAGTTCTTGTATCTGTTGATGTTGCTGGATGCGAAGAGAGTCGGCCTCTCTCCTCGCTGCAGCCAGCGACTCCATCAGGACAGAGTCTATCCGATCCACCAACTCGCAGTCACTCAGCTCCGTCTCCATCTTACCGCCGTTTACCGTAACCAAAGTGCAAAGAGAGCGCAGCCGGCCCACGAGGTCACTCAGGCGCGTCTTCTCTGACACCAAATCCTCGCGCAAACGCTGCGTCTTCTTCTGCTCCAATTCCATCTGAAAAAAGGTTTTTTTTTTCGTAATAAAAACCAATAAATATATTTAAAAGGGTAAACCTGGTGAGCCATCTGGCGATGTTCTGCCTCGATCTCAGCGGAAGAAGCGAGTTTGTCAGCCAGGAGCTTCTCGCTAGCCTCCGCTCTTCTCTTCCAGTCTCCGCTCTCTATCAGACGAACTCTCAACTCTTCCACTTCGTCTTCGTAGTTACTCAGCTTCGCCTTCAATATCACCGTTTCTTGAATGCAGAAAGAAGAATGAATAGGAATGGCTGGCACCCTCAGAGCATTCCTCTCCGTCTCCAGACTCTTCTTCGCACGGATTGCACATTCCGCAGCAGAGTCGGCGTGGCTCTTCTCGTCCAGAATCTTCTCCTTCTCTCCTCTTATCACTCCGTTCTCTTCTCGCACCTAAATCTTCAGGATGTAACGGAAAAGCAAGAAAGGCCGAGAAGAAGACCTTGAGAAGCAGCCGCTCCTGCTCTGCCTTCTCCTCCTTCACTACCGTGAGCTGTCTCTCCATCTCGTTGCAGGCTCTTTCAACTTCCCGCATCTAAACCACCCTTTTCCTTATCAAGATCCTTTCTACATCTCTGACCTTTTGCCTGTTGTCTTCGTTGACTTTCTTGCCGAACTCAGCCTGGAACTGGGCAAAGTTCCGGCGTGCCTCGAGGAGACTCTTGCTGGCCGCGTCTCTCTCTGTCTTTAACTGCTCCGCCCATTGCTTAGCCTCAAGAGAGAAGAGAACGATAAAAGAGACAGGCAGATTGAAAGAGCACCGTCTTGGCCTGCTGGGAGAGGGCAGAGAGCGTGGCTTCCAATTGCTGCATCTGCTGTTCTGTGAATGCGAGTTGCTGTCGGCTCTCCGTCAGTTCTTTCTCTGCTTTCTCTGCTCTCTCTTCTGTCTTGTCTAGACATATCCGTAGTTCTTTCAACTCTTCAATCTCTTCGCTGCTTCTGGAATGAGCTTCATTTAGCCATGATCAAGAGAGCCTTTAAAAGTGAACATACTTGACGCCGTCGATTCTCTTCTTGAGTTTCAAGTTCTCAGCCCTGAGTTGTTGTACTTCACTTCGATTGATCTCCTCCATTTCATCCAAAAGACTGGTCTCATGTCGCTAAAAGAACCTTCCTTTAAAGAAAAGGTGCGAAATGAGAGATTACCTGATTGGGTGAGAGAAGGCTGTTCTCGTTGGCCCCACTCAAATTGCTTTGCTCAAGCAATTCTCTCTCCAGCCTCCCGCATTCCATCATTAGCCGTTCCAATTCGCTATTTTTCTGAAAAGAATTTACATCTCATTTTCTTGAATGCGAAGCAGAAGAAAGAAAAGAGCGTACAAGTGCGATATCAGCATGGAGAAGTTGAATGTTGTTGTCAGCGTCGGCGAGTCTTCCTTCTGCCTCAGCCTGCCCCTTCGCTCTCACTCGGTTCATTTCCATCTTCTCTTCCAATGACTGCACCTTCTCTTCCAGTGCTTCGTTCTCTCTCTCCAAGTCCTGAAAAGGCAATTAACCTTGAATTCTCTTCTATTTTAAATCCATAATTTTGTTTCTGTTAATCTTTAATACAGTTTCTTGCAAACCTTGGCGCGATCTCGGAAGAACTCGAAATCTTCCAATTTCTCCCGAAGAGTCCCGTTTTCACGCTCGAATTTTTCATAGCGCTCAACCTAAAGAAAAAGAAGATGAAGAATTGAACAGAAAGAGGAACGAAGGAGCGAACCTTCTGGAGAAGCGAGTCAACTTCATCTTGGAGAGGACGAACTTTCTGAGACTCGGCAAACACTGAGAGGTATTTGTCGTTGTAGCGGAGAGCCTGCAGTTATTTGCATTTCCAAAAGATGAGTACCAATTTTAGTATTGAATTCGATGAAGTTAAGAGAGCCTCTCTGTAAAACTCAAGGAGGCTTACATAGGCGCCTGCCCCGGGGAATTTTTGTTTTCTTTTACTTTGAAAACTTAATGAGGGACACATCTAGTGTTCATAAAGATATTTATTTTTTCAAAAAGTTTGAAAAAAATTTTTTCTCTTAGTTATGAGTAAAAATGTTAAAAAAATTTGGAAGGCCATATCTAACGTTATACTTAATATTTCTCGAAAATCTTTTCACTGTTCGATTCCTTATTTAAAAATACACAAAAAAGTCCCAGATGACTGTTTTCGAAAAATTAAAATTTTTATGACTTTTGTGCAATTTAATTTTTTGGAAAATGGTTTTTAGGTAATAACTTTTTTTTTATTATGACTTTCCAAAAACTGAATCTTCCATAAGAAAGAGCAGGAAAAACTACATATAATATATCTATACGAGGAAAAATCTCGGATACCCTTTTTGGGTATCTGCATTTGAATATGTGTTTCTAAGCAAATTTTGGTTTTGGCCACAAACCACAATTTCATTCAAACTTCTTCAATTTTAAAAAGAAATAGTCCATTCGATGTGACTTTTTATGCTCTTTAAAATGGTATATACTTTGTTCGCAAAAGAAATTAGTCTAAAGGCCTAAAATTGACTTTTTGTGTTTTAGGCCTATTTCTGGTGTTAAAATACTCATTCTTTGCACGATTAATGGATCTTGTAGGCTGATTTTCCATATAATATTTATACTGCGAGAAAGAGCAGCTAAAACTGAGTCGGATACAGCTTTAAGATTAAAATCTGAGGATACACTTTTTGGAATAAAGTCAAGAAATTTCATTTTTACGAGAATTGCTGGTGAAATAAATGTATGAAAACCTCCTATTCGGAGCCAACTATCAGGCATTTTTGAGCCGCAGTGCCAAAACGGTCATAACCGTTCAAAAGAGCAGAGACTTTTACATAATATATCCACCGATGAAAGAGCAATACCAGTTCATGTTTCAGAAATCTTGAAATTTCGAAAAAAAATCGACGACAGGATTCGACTATTTTGAGCTGTTCTGAGATAAATTTTACCAATGTAACTTATGTTCTGAAAACTGTTCCATTAGGTTGTTTGAGACGAGAAACATAAATTTGACGTTCATTTTCTACTTTTGAGTACCATCCATGGTACTTTTGCCAGAAGAATGAAATGTTATATGCGGAAAAATTATATTTCGCTCAAAGTGTCATGGATGATACACAAAAGTAGAAAATTAACATCGAATTCATGTTTCTCGTCTCAAAAAACCATATGGTACAATTTTCAGAACATAATTTCCATTGGTATCGTTTTTCGCGAACTGCTCAAATTAGTCTAGAGACCGCAGAGTGAAAGAATGACATAACACAAAACTGGGTCAACCTACCGTAACGGAATTAGCGGAATTTGTCACGCTCGGACTGATAAATTCAAATTTTTGAAGAGAGCTTGTTCTATAACTTTTTATTCTTTTTTTTGCAGTTTGTCGGTAAAATTGTCAAGAATCTTTTTGTCAATATTTTAAAGGAAGGTTTTTCAAAGTGTTGGGCGCTATTCTGTCTTGCATACACGGGCACTACGCTGAAAAAACCTCATTAGAAGCTTTTTTCCGTGAGCTTGGCTTTTTCAGTTTTTCAACTATAATTTGGATCATCCGCAAGCTCGGGGATTCTTATTTTAATTTAATATTAGATGGCATGTTGTGTGACAGCTAGGCGGTTTCTTGTCGAATTTCTGCGAGGCGATAAGGAGATATCATTGATAGATAGTTTCTAGCTGAAACAGGTGCAAGCTCATTTTTTCATTCTATTTCGTTTATCGGTATTCCCTGATCGCATCTTGCAGAGAGATTATACTTAAAGCCGATCTGGATTCAGTACACTGATTTTTTTGTTCGTATATTGCGAGCAAACACGAAAAATTTCCCTCGAACAAAATTATCACTTCATGGTTTCTCCCACTTATAATGATTTAATATGTATCCCAGATGTCCTCGGGATTTTTAAACATCATTTTATGATAGAAGACATCCGCCAGTATACCTATGTAGACTATGACCGAGATTCTGCGAGGCGACAGTGAATTGTTGTTGATTATGTGGCTATTTTTTAGTCGAAATAATTAACCACTTCTACAGAGGCGATTTGAGGGTGTGAAAGCACTTAGAAGAATGATCATGGAGATTAGCCGGATATAAAATTAGCTTTAAAAAAGCAAAAGAATGGAAAATTAATAGGAATTAAATTTATCGAGCACAACTACTATCGTCTTGTTCGAGCATCTGACCAGCCGAACTCCGTTTGGCACATTGAGATACGTGGACGGGCTTACTGTAGGAGGCCCATCTTCCCCAGGAATTCGCATTTTTTAAAGGGGTTTTTGTAAGATAATTTAAAACTTTCGTGAGATTCTGATTTTAGAAATCGTTTTCTGATCACCTAAACTCCCCAAAAACAGTCCTCATTTACATTTTCAAGCGGTTTGGGAAAATCATCTGCGGTCTCTAAATTAGTCGAAACCTGTCGTCGATATTTTTCCCAATATCAAGATTTCTGAAAGATGTACATATTTTGCCCTTTCATCTGTGGATATATTATGCAAAAGTCTCTGCTCTTTCGAATGGTTATGACGTTTTTGGCAATCTCTCTCACAAAAGACCTTTTAGTTGGCTTCGAATTAGTTTTCGTACATTTATTTCAGCACCTATGCTTGTAAAAATGTGATTTCCTGAATTTTGAAGTACTTTTGAGTATTATATCGTAAAAGAACTTCAAAGAATTCTGGATTACCCATAATTCCGAGCTAGATGCTTCAAAAGAACAATTTTAAAATATTTTCTAAAAATATTCAGGAATATCTCCTTCAACAGTCAGTATTCAAATACATATTCCCAAAAAGAGTATCCTCAGATTTTAATCTTAAAGCTGTATCCGACTCAGTTTTAGCTGCCCTTTCTCGCAGTATAAATATTATATGGAAAATCAGCCTACAAGATCCATTAATCGTGCAAAGAATGAGTATTTTAACACCAGAAATAGGCCTAAAACACAAAAAGTCAATTTTAGGCCTTTAGACTAATTTCTTTTGCGAACAAAGTATATACCATTTTAAAGAGCATAAAAAGTCACATCGAATGGACTATTTCTTTTTAAAATTGAAGAAGTTTGAATGAAATTGTGGTTTGTGGCCAAAACCAAAATTTGCTTAGAAACACATATTCAAATGCAGATACTCAAAAAGGGTATCCGAGATTTTTCCTCGTAGAGATATATTATATGTAGTTTTTCCTGCTCTTTCTTATGGAAGATTCAGTTTTTGGAAAGTCATAATAATAATAAAGTTATTACCTAAAAACCATTTTCCAAAAAATTAAATTGCACAAAAGTCATAAACATTTTAATTTTTCGAAAACAGTCATCTGGGTCTTTTTTGTGTATTTTTAAATAAGGAATCGAACAGTGAAAAGATTTTCGAGAAATATTAAGTATAACGTTAGATATGGCCTTCCAAATTTTTTAAACATTTTTACTTATAACTAAGAGAAAAAATTTTTTTCTAACTTTTTGAAAAAATATATTTCTTTATGAACACTAGATGTGTCCCTCATAAAGTTTTCAAAGTAAAAGAAAACAAAAATTCCCCGGGGCAGACGCTCCTTGACCCTTACAGAGGGGCTCTCTTAACAAAATAAGTGCGAGAGGGGTCTAACTCCTATTTTTACTGTCTAACAATGAGATTATTTAAAAAAAATTCAAAGGGGCGGCAGAAGTAGAAGCATTATATTTTAGACAGTCTTTTTAATAACTAATTTCACACACAACGCAAGAGAACAGTTACTGATGGGAACTGACCTCTTTTTCTTTGTTCTTGACTTCATCCCTAAGCACTTCAATCATCTCTTCCTTCTCGTAGAGAAGATCGCGCAACTTGCGATTCTCCATCTTCTGTCTCGCAACTTCGACCTTTGAAGGTTTAATATTATTCTAGTCTACATTTTCATTTATAAGCTGGATGGATACCTGTGAGTGTCTTTCAGAGAAGAAAGAATCGAGAGGAGAGGGAGGGCGACGCTCTCCCTTCCGTCCAATCAACTCTTCAGCATGACCGTTGCTACTGCCAGCCGAGTCGCTTTCCTGCACATCACACTCACTGGACGTCTTATTTGGTGGGATCATTTTTTTGTGTGTCCGATTTTAGAGAGACAAAAACTTAATACGTGTTTGCAAAAATTAGCACGTTTACACAATATTTCAAACTAGAGGAAAAAGGAACTGATGATTCGACAGACCCGCCCTGTTTTGGCCACCCAAAGACCTACCCCACCATGTTTTTGAGGAACATTTTGATTGAAACTCTTTCTTCAGCCCTGATTTTAGGAGGCAGTACCCTCATTCCCCATCCCGATCTGCAGGGTCCTCGACAATCAGGGAAAAATGGTGGTCCGAGGGTCTCACAAAAGTGGATGGGTAAGACCTCCGAAGGTCTCAAAAAAGAGTGGGTAAGCAAAAAATTCTATTTTTTTTTCGAAAAAGATAGAATGGGTAAGCTAAAAATTATAATTTCCACACCTCAAAAATTGCGTGCGTAGTTCGGATCGGACTTCTCTTTTTAACCCTATCGACAGTGGCTTTTATTAGCCGTTTTAAGCAAACAATTTCAGATAAAAGATTTTTGGAGCCCATTTTCAATAGCACTGAAGTCAGTTTAAAATAAAGCATTCCGTGAACGCTTTACAAAGTACGAGCAATTAGGAAATTATATATAACTATAGGGCTACACCTATAAACAGCCTTCAAAAACGGTTTTAAAAAATAGGAGAAGGAAAAGAGGCAAAAAAGTCAGTCTAAAATATAGCAGAGGAAGAGATGAGAAGCGGAAGAAAATGAGAGGCGAGAGTGCAGATGAAGAGAGATAACGGCACAAATATCGAGATTTATAATAATTAAAATAGCTGAATGCTTCAGTTCCTAATATTTCCTGCCTAATAGGGACGCAACAGAGCAGCTAGTAAACAATTTTTTTAGAACTCATGCATATATTAGGCACTCTTTGAAAAAAAAAACATCTACAGGCACGATTAGCTTTAGTGAATTTTCTATTCTTCCCACGCAGGGGAAAAAAGGTTGGCCGAGGGTCCAACAAAAGTGGGTGGGTCAGACCTCCGAAGACCTCAAAAAAAAAGGGTGGGCAATCGAAAACTGTAATTTTTTTCGAAGAAAATAGAGTGGGTAAGCCAGAAATTTAAATTTTTGGGCCTCAAAAATTGCGTGGGTATCCCGGTTCGGACTGCTGAAGAATGAAGCTGACATTATTGACACATTGTTTAAACTGACCTCAGGGCCCTTGAAAATGTACCAAAATACAATTAGCTGACACGAAAGAAGCCCGAACTTTATGATGCACCCATTAACTAGCTCATTCAGAAACATAGGAAAAAGATGTTTCGCGCATGCATCATCGAATTGATCATGATAAGTGGGATAACGGTACAGGCAATACGCAAAATTTGCTTGGGTGGCGATTTTTTTTCAGGCAACATACAAATAAATAAATAATTTAGTTTTTTTTAATGGCAAACACATTAAAGAAGCTGATGGTACCGTTTGCTCATGAAGAAGACTGGCAGCCTCGTCAGAGGAAGTGGCGCCAGAGGGCAGGGAAGGCGTTCTCTCCCCCATCCCCTCCTCGCACTTCCCCGAGTCGGAACAATCCTCGTCCTCGGCCAACGGCACTACTCCAGAGGACTCGTCCGTTATCTGTAGCGAGACAGAGAAAGAGAGAAAGAGAGAGAGAGAGAGAGAGATGGAGAGATGGAGAGAGAGAGAGATGGAGAGAGAGAGAGATGGAGAGAGAGAGAGAGAGAGATGGAGAGAGAGAGAGAGGGAAGAAATGAAGGAGGACGATGAGTTCAGACCTGTTGAATGCTGGCAGCGAGTTGCACCTGAATCGGCTGCTCCATCAAAGTGATTCTCTCTACGAAAGATCGACGAGATTCAGACTGAACGGCGGCTCCCAGCAGAAGGTGCAAGAGACGAGTCATCTCCACACCGGAGCCATCTGAGAGAGAGAGAGAGAGAAAGAGAGAGAGAGAGAGAGAGAGAGAGAGAGAGAGAGGGGGGGGGGGGGAAGAGGAGACGAAATATGCAGACAGATGAAGCGGGATACACGTAGAGGAACAAGAAGCAAAAAGCCTAAACCATATTATTATATTAGCTATAGCTCCTATAAGATTCAGTGATTTTAAGAAAGAAACACAAAAGAAGAATCAAAAATGCAATGATCCTTCTGCTGAGTTCCATAAATAAGCTATGACGGGGAAAAGTGTTGGGGGAGAACTGGATCCTCCCTCATTGCTACATCAAGTCGAGAATTTTGACTCAGCCGATTCGGCTTACTCATAAGCGGCTTTGTGCTGGAGCATATAAACAATTAATTGAGGTAGTACACGGGTTAATATAAGAACAGAGAGAGAGAGAGAGACAGAGAGATGAGAGGTGAGAGAGAGAGAGAGAGATGAAAAGTGAGAGAGAGGAGAGGTGAGAGAGAGAGTGAGAGAGAGAGCGTGAGAGAAAGGAAGACAGAGGGAGGAGAACAAAAAGAAAGAATGAACTGCTTCGCAATCTCGTGCTACGCAATCCACGAAAGCGACGCACACGCTATAGACAACCGCCAATAGCGCAAGCACTACACAAACAAATATCAATGACAACCAGGACGTGGAGAGAAAGAGAATGAATGAGAGAGTGGAGGGAGAGAAACAGAGTAAGTGAGAGAGTGGGAAATTATAGGGAGACAGAGAGAGGATATTGAGAGCAAAGAGAAACAAAGAGCGAATCGGTGAAGACAGAAAGCAACCGGCTGGCGGAACTCAGTCCGCGCGCTCCTTCAATGGCAGCGTCTCACGCAAAAAAAATGGGCGAAAATGATAGAAAGGAGACTTGAGGTAGTAACAGGAAGGTAGAGAAAGAGAGAAAGAGGGAAAGGAAAGAGAGAGTGAGAAAGAGTTGGAGAGATATTGGGGGGGGGCATTCAGAAGAGACGAAAGAGGTAGTAAGAGGAAGGTAGAGAAAGAGAGAAAGATAGGGACAGGTAAGAGAGAGTGAGAAAGAGGACGAGACCATGACTTGATCTTGGTGCTGCTTAGAGCAACTTCGTCTCGCTCAAGGTATCTTTTTAACAATCCTAGATAAGTGCTTGTAACAAACCAGACCTGCATAGCTTAAAATGGGGCGTCCAAAACCCCGAGGAAGGATGAGTTAGGGGACCGCGGACACAATTAATTAAAGCTAAATATTCCTAATATGTTCGATTTCATGTCGATTACGTTCGAACACACTTAAAGGAAGTCTCCGGCGAATGTTAGGACAAGCAATTCAAAATAGGCATTTGACCCATGAAGTGTCCCGCACGGAAGCGCCTCAAGCTGCCACTGGCTAAAATATGCCTAGTTCTCTACCCGTCACGTTTTCGTAAGGCTGTGATCCTTTCATTTCAGTGCTGCTGCCCTTGCACTCTCTCCACAGAAATTTGTGGCCAAAGAATTGTATAGGGGGGCTGACCTGTTGAGAAAATTCCGGCCAATATCGGTTGCGAGCTCCGATATGCACGCTTTGAAGAATATGATTCGGGTTTGGCCGGTTTTGTTTTACACGGATCTTTTTTTCAAAATGGATGGATTTGGAGTTTTTGATGCGCTCGAGCGATACAAAATAAGAGGGTGCTCAGATCTACAGTAGCTAATTCTCTACCCGTGATATTTAAAATGAATATAACTCTGGAATGATAAGATGAAATACATTCAAACTTTCCCTATCTAAGTTTTTGGATGAGACGAACTGATCCATGCTTAAAAAATGATATGTTAATTATTCGCCGGAGACCTCCTTTAAGTGAAAATAACTGCCGAAATTGAAATCGGAATTGCACGGGTGGGGAGTTGAATAATTTGTTTTAATCTCTTCGAACGCATAAGGTGTGCTCGTAGAGAGAAAGAATGAGCGAGTAGGCTGAAGACGGAAGAAGGAACGAGAAAGAGGAGAAGAAAAAGATGAGAGAAATATAGGGGAGGACTGAGAGAGAGAGAAAGAGAGATAAAGAGAGAGAGAGAGGGAGAGAGAGAGAGATCGTAGAGTACGAACGGCAGAGATTGCCTTCTCAACGTTTCAAGGGAGGAAAGTAAGGGCGAGAGGGAGCGGCCCCTCAGGGGAAAGCGACTGGATTCATCTCTCCTTCCTGCTCAGACTTAATAGCTCGCTGGTAAACATTACAAGCACAGTCAGCCAGTGTCACAAGCACAAGAAGATGAGAGGAAGCGAGAGAGGGAGAGGGAAAGAAAGAGAGAGAGCGGGAGAGAGAGCGAGAGAGACAGAGAGAAAGAGAGTGACAGAGAGAGGGATAAAGAGCGCACAAAGCATGACTGAGCGGAAGAGAAAAAAAAGACAATTTTAAAGGAGAACGCTGGAGAATGAAACAAGGAGAGGAAAACATTGAACACAGCGAGTAGGATGAATACAGTGAACATAAGGAGTACACTCGCAAGAAAGTGATCCAAGGGACGTGGAGAGAGTGATTTGCATGGGGATAGAGAGATAGGAAGAGAGAGAGAGAGAGAGAGAAAGAAAGAAAGAGAGAGAGAGAGAGAGAGAGAGAGAAGAGAGAGAAAGAGAGAGAGAGAGAGAGAGAGAGAGAGACGGTATAGAGGACATGGAGATATGGACTAAGACAAGGGGGTCGCCACAAAGAGATGATTTTCTCGTTGAGCACTCAGGGAAGACTTGCCAACCCAAGGCAGCGCAAGATGGTGATAATGGACATCGCAGAAGGCGGAGCCAGCTAGGAGATTAAACTAATGCGGCTCTAGTGTACTGGGAAACAAACAAGTTTTGTACCAGAGCAGACAGGCCGGCGAAGGAGTCGAATTATTGAATCTACAGAAAAAGGGATCAGTAAGTATATGTGGTCAATAATCAGTAAGACCTGGAGCCAGGCTAAAGAATAGAAATGCAACAGGTGTGAAAAAATTTACGCCTTCAGCTTGAGAAAGAATTGAAGAGAGAATGAAGTTAACAGAAGAGACGCGAGAGAAATACTAAGAGAAGCGAGAGAAAGAGACAGCAGAGAAAAAAACTAGGGATGAAGCCTTGCTTGACTAGGCAGTGTCAGCCAGAGAGGACAAATGGCTTGGGGGGAAGAGGAAAATAGAAGGAAGGGCGACGAAGCTCAGCAATAGCGGATTAGAAAAGCACAGACAATGGAGAGAGAGCAATGCATCACCTGGTCAGAGGAGTACGGTGAAAGAGAACAGAGAGAGAGAGAGAGAGAGAGAGAGAGAGAGAAGAGAGAGAAGAGAGAGAGAAGATAGAAGGGAGGATCAACTGAAAGAGAGAAGAGGACTCGGCACTCCCGGTGGAGTGACCACAACCATGAAAAACAAGGCGTTTCCTGGGAGTGGCGTCACATTTTGAAACATTCGGATAAGAGACCTTATTTCAACCCAACATCCATTGAATTTTTGACCGAAGTCACATAATTACGAAGTGGTAAAGCACGCAAAAAATTACATGTAGCCTAGAATAACACAGGAAGGTGGGGAGAAGCAACAGTTAGGATAACTTCACTGGCAAAGGAAGGCTAAGAGTACTAAAAGAAAAACAAGAAGATAAGAAAAGACTGAGAGGGGGAGAAGAAGAAGAAGAGAAAGGAACCATGCGAGGAACGGGAACAGCAATTTCATTGAGAATGCTATCGAAGCGAGTGGAAGAAAGATGAGATCGAGAGGAAGTGCTCTGCTACACTCTACACGAGCCAGTCGGCAGGCATTGCCAGAGGGAGGAAAGGGGGGAGGAAGAGAAGGGTAAGGAGAGTCAGACACAGGAAGAAAACAGAGAGAGAGAGAGAGAGAGAGAGAGAGAGAGAGAGAGAGAAATTTGCCGATGCGCGAAGGGCACCGCATCGTTACACAGTCCGGCTTGGCAGGCCTAAGGACGGGACGTTTAAGATTGCCCAAAGAAGATGAAGATATAACAAGGGCATCAAGCAACCAGTTTCCTCGTGTAAAAGTATGTACCTTCATAATGTTTTCACAAAAAAAAGGAAAAATAGAAACTTTCATGTGTTGTAGCTTTGACAGAAGTCGGGACGGGACCCTTCTCTCAGACTTGCCTTTTCATGCCTTCTCTCTCTTTAATGGTGACAACCATAAGCAGCAAAGAGTACACAATGGAAAGTAAAGGAGATGGGGGGAATGTCTGACAGAGAAAGAGAAGATAGAAGAAAGCGCGCAGGGTTGAGAGACAAAGGGGAAATTGAGAGTGGAGAGAATGAGAGAAGGAAGGAGAGGAGAGATAGAGGCAAGAAAGAAACGGTAAGGGCACCTTCCCCCCAAATAGGCTATTCAAGATCATGGTGTACAGGCATAGTAAACCAACAAGATGTTAAATGGTAATAATGCAATTGCTTGCTATCACAAAGAAGGACTCGCATCACCGAAGATTTTCAATGTAACAAAAGATGGGAGACACAGAAAGACGAAAACTGTGTGAATTGAGAGAGAGAGAGAGAGAGAGAGAGAGAGAGAGAGAGAGAGAGGAAACGGAGTCAAGGAGAGCACAGGGCTTGGCTTTGTATTCCATATAGTCATCGTGTATTGCAGTGGTGCCCCCAAAACATTTAGAGGACTAGCTGTTCTGGGAGTACACTGTCAAGGATGAGAGGCAGCAAGTTAGAGAGAGAGAGAGAGGGAGAGAGAGAGAGAGAGTCGAGGGAGAGAGAGAATAACAGAGCAGTCTGTGAGGGAGAGAAAGATAACTATTAGTGAAGAGAAGAGGGATGGGAGTGGAGGGATGCGATGGGTGAGGTTGACTAAGTGCATTCAGGATAGTGGCAATGTTGCGAGCCTGTAGTGACCACTCATTCCAATCACAGACATCCAACTCTGGTCCACTCAACAAAAGGGTTTCCCGATCTATTAAATACTCTTTCTCTTTCCGCTGGATTCTGCCCTTGCTTGAATACTTTTCTGCCATCTCGTTTCCCGGTTGATCTGATTAGAGGTTGGAAAACAATCAGGGATCAGAGAATAAATAAATTTCCAATGGCGATGACAAAAGATGACGTGATGGAGGGAGGGAGAGAGTGAGAAAGAGAGAGAGAGAGAGAGAGAGTGAGAGACTGAGGGAGAGAGAACGAGCGAGATGGAAGGGTAGCCCAGTGGAGATGCCCTGGCGCTAATCTCAAGGTCTTCAAAGTCCAAGAACTGCTCGGGAAAGCTAGTGCAATCTCAACAAAGCGACTACAAATAGCACATGCATAAATTCGAGCACTAATACATAACCGAAACTTGGGAAAAATTATCTAAGAATTTCATTATGAAATTAGATGCTTGGATATAAAACAAAGACTGCGAAACTGTGTTATCTAGACCCAAGAACATAGAAATGATTGTGTATGTGCAAAATCAGAGGCAGGTGAAGGAAAGAATGGACAAGGAAATGCTCACTTTAAAATACATGCTAAACACTTGATAAAAAAAATCACAACCTATTTTTTTTTACAATTCAACGGTACGTAACACATACACATTTGAAGGCTTTGCAGATAGAAAACCGTACATTCCAGTGAAGGCTGGAATGATGAACGGAAGAAAGAGGAGGATGATAAGGCGGACGGCGATAAAAGAGAGAGGGCCATTGATAGTAGCCTTGAGGAACCAAGATCGGGACAGATTAGAGACAGCAGAAAGAAAGAGAGAAAGAAAGAGAGGAGAGGAGGAAGAGGAGAAGAGAAAGAGAGAAAGGAAAAGGACAGAGTTGACGAGGGCGCGGTCAGGTCATGGCAGCGAAAGCAAAGGAGGCCAGCACGCGGCCCGCTATTCCCATCTCTTGACTCATTTCCATAAACGGCTTGGAGCAGAGAGAAAGAAGGTGGCTACAACACAACCAGGGCAGGAGAATACAATCGGATAATTGAAGAGGGAAGGGGAAGACGAGAGGGACATCTCAGTGACTGAATAACAAGAGGAGAGGGGAGAAGGTCGAGAAGAGGGGGCAGCAAACAGGTGAGCGGAGATGGGTGTGCCACTGCCATTTGCATTCCTGCTAGAAGCGGTGAGACAGAGAGAGAGAAAGAGAGAGAGAGAGAGAGAGAGAGAGAGAGAAGGAGAGACCGAGAGAGAGGGAGAGAGAAGATGGTGACTGAGAGCCTACGCTTCTCCAAGCCACCTGATTCATTATCTACATTCTCGTACCCTACACCCTATTCCAGTCTTGAACATTGTTTAAAAAGTGATGCCGGAAAGACAAAAAGTATAGAATCTTTTGAATTTTGTGAGATAAAATGTGTAATTTTAACCTGGAGTAGGCCTGTTGTGGATGGAGACCACGTCAGGAAGGCTGCTCACAACCACGAATCGCTGGAGGCGAAACTACAAAGTGCATGCAACATTCCCTTCTTTTAATGGAGGATGGAAGAAGGGCCGCAGGCATGTGCCGGTGGGCAGCTTCTTCCTTCCTTTCTCTTACACTATCTTTGTCCTTTCTTTGTTCTGTTGCCCCCCTTCGCAGAAACGGCAAAAGATACTTTCTGATGCCGCAGCCAACTACTTTGACAGTGCTGACACGGTAAAGATCAAATCAACTCAGAAAAAATGCAGACAAAGAAGAAGAAAAGATGCAGTGAAAAGAAGATAAGAGTTAGAAGAAAAGGGAGAAACAGAGAAATGTGGCGACGTTCTACGCAGGCATGCATCATCTAGAGTGATGGGGTATTCAGGAGAGAGGGAGACAGCTAAAGAAAGCGAGGAAGGGAGAGTCACGGCGTATTCAGGAGAGGGGGGGGGGGACAGCAAAAGAAAGCGAGGAAGAGAGAGTGATGGGGTATTCAGGAGAGGGGGAGACAGCTAAAGAAAGCGAGTAAAAGAGAGTGATGGCGTATTCAGGAGAGGCGGAGACAGCGAAAGAAAGCGAGGAAGAAATCAGAGAGAAGAATAAGCGAGCGAAAGTCGAAAAGTGAAGTGAAGAAGAAGTGTGAATTCACCGGAGATCAATAATTGATCCACTATAAATTTAAAAAGGGAAAAGTAACTGATGATTTTTGGTAGTTTACTGGTGTTAAATTTCTCTCAAATCAGGAAAACATGGAAGTACCCTGTAGAATCGCTTGAGTTGATGAAGGACAAAGAAGAGTCGATGGATGGCCTTCTCTGCATTTTCTTCTTCTGCACACGTCGAAACATCAACGTAGACGCCAGGTGAGAAAGGCTCACTTAAACGATGACGGATACTGCGACACGTCACATACTCTTTCACTCGAACAGATAAAATAAATACGATTAGGAAGGCGCAACTGGGCCCAAACAACACTCATCACCTCCCGAAATCACTTCACGGATAGCTTCTGTAAATATTCCATACGCGTAAGAAAATGAAGAAGAACGAAGCAAACCCGAAGGCCAACTCGAAAGCTGTTCACAAAGACAACAATTTGAACCCAAGACTTTCCCGCCAATCATTGAAATTACCGTAGTAAGTTTACTTTCGAACGTTTTTTTTTCATGCGTTTCTCTGATTTTCCATATTTTATGTGAATACTGTATTGCGGGTGGTATCTCTCCTATCCCCCGAATTTTTGAATGTGACGCCAATGGATATAAAAGATGTTACATCCTTTCTATATGTAGGTTAATGTCTTGTCGCAGAAGTATTTAACCCCTTAACCCCTCAAGTGCACCGGCCAAATGAAATCATGGCAAAGAAGACAGAAGCGTCATGACTCATCATGAGCTGCTTCACTTATCTACAGCGTAGGCTGATAAGAACCACTGCGAAGGCGGCAGTGACAGGAACGTCAAGGTGATCAACAGAATGCTAAAGAGAGACTAAGACAGGGCGATAGAGAGAGAGAGAGAGAGAGAGAGAGAGAGAGAGAGAGAGAGAGAGAGAGAGATGGGGGGGGGAGAGTGATAACTGACAAAAGGGCAAGAAGGTGGGCGAAGGCGCGTCCGTCGCAGAGTTCAAAGTAAGCGATGGGGAGACTGAGGCGAGAGGGCCTCCGCCAGACTCGCTCGGAGACAACTGGGGAAGAGCCACTCACGCAGTCTCTGCAGAAGAGTCAACATTCATTATAACTCAGAAACAGGCCTAATTCAAGGCAGGATAATTTACGAAAAATGTAACATCCTGGACCTGATCCAGAATCCAAGAGGTTGCGCAAAGAAGGACTCTTCCTCCTCCTCCCCTTCGGGCATCTCCTGAGGACAGCTTACCTATTCACAAAACCGACTTTCTGCAAATTGGAATAAATGGAACAAACGAAATGACAACTCGTTAAAAGGCGCAACATTCGAAAAATAAATCAACATCTAATCATGTACCATGCAATTGCAGTTAAACGCCGATCTCTGTCAGCTACGAAATTACATGAAGCAGAAACAATGGAAGGTAAAAGCAAGAGCTTAAACTAAGCTTGCGAAACAAGGGATAACAGTTAAGAAATGCGGAAAAGAAAGAGTAGGGACGAAGGAAAGAAGTAGTGGGAGTGGGAAATAGAGATAGATAGAGAGAAGGAGAGAGATAGAGAGAGAGAAAGAGATAGAGAGAGAGAGAGAGAGAGAGAGAGAGAGAGATGAGTGAAATGGGCATAGGGTTGAAGGGATTAGCGCGTGTACAAGGATGGAAATAAAGCATCTCCGCTGTTTTGTTCATCCTCCTGCCCCAACGAGAAGCTAGAAATGTGCCCTTGACAGCCGAGCTGTCATCCAAAGTAGTGGGAGAGAGAGAGAGTGAGAGCGCGAGAAAAGAGAGAGAGAGAGAGAGAGAGGGTGAGAGTGAACGAGAGAGAAAAGGAGAGAGGGTGATAGAGAGCGATTGCGACAGAGTGATAGAGATATGGTTGAGGGAGAGAGAGAGAGAGAGAGAGAGAGAGAGAGGGAGAGAGAGAGGGAGAGAGAGGGAGAGATAAGAACGTTGAAAGAGATAAGAACGGTTGAGGGAGAGAGAAAGTGCGAGAGTGAGACAGAGTGAGAGAGAGAGATGAAGAAAGAGAGAGAGAGAGAGATAACAGGATGAAAAGAAGACTAGGAACTATCCCACGGTAAGCTACTGCAGATATCACGAAGTATTCAACAAGTGTTCATGTGTCCATTCATTGACAGCCGGATGGAGCAGGCTGAAACAGACACGAATAATGCTCGGCAGAAGACCATAAAAGCAGGACGAAAAAGCGAGAGTGCGGTGAGTCAGGAGAGCGAAGAGTTAGAGACTGAGCTAGGCATTTTGCCACAAATGTACATAATTGTGGACATGAAAATAACAGTCAAATCAAAGCTGTTTTCAAAACAATTTATCGAAGAAAGATGCCGGCAAATGGAAGGAAGGCCGCTGTCCTAGAAGGCATTCTCACTCTGAACATTAGTGGAAGCGCGGCGACGCAGACAACGGCCGAAGAAAGCAACGATGATAGAAAGGAGAGAAGAGCTAGATAGCGGAGGGGGATGAGAAGGGGCGATCTGGGTTACATCCATAGAAAGGATTGACGAGGCAGACCCCGAGTGGGCCACCGAGAGAGGTGTCAAAGTAGCCAGAGAGTCACTCCAATCTTCTGCAAGGTGCTCAAGAGCAACCAGCTTACTCTCCAAAGAGAATAACTCTCCCGATGCCAGATTCTCTTCATCTTCCTGAAACTGAGATTTGAACTAACTTGCAACCAAATGAATACTAACCAAGCGAATGCTTTGCGTGGAATTGTAGATGGAGTGGAAGGGAGAAGTGGGAGTGCCGGCCTTCTTCATCTGTCGCTGCTCATCCGGCTGCACAATCTCGGCATGGTTGGCATCGAGAGAAGCGACTCGAAGAAGCAGAATGTCGTGGTAGGGAGCGGGGGAGGGCGACTGCCAGCAGCCTCGTTCTCGGCCCACTGCCTCCACTTTCTCCGTCTTCTCGTAGTCAGCGCAGAATGGACGCCCCACCACAACTTGCTCCGCCTCAACAACACGCCATTACTTAAACAAATGATAAGGATATATTACAGCCTGAATTGAAAACTCGTAGGGTCTTCGCAGCGGTTTGAACCTTGAGGTTATCGATGCGGAGCAAAGGAACTGCATCGGAAGGAACTTGGGACTGGACGGCATAGACGGTGCTCAGCTTGGCCTTGAGGGGGAAGTCGCCTGACTCAGAAGGGGTGAGAGTGCCGAGGGAAGTGGTGGTAAGAGTGGCAAGGGAAGAGAAGGGGACTACGGTGGGTACCGTAGGAGTGAAGGAAGAGCTAGAGAAGACAGTCGAAATGGATATACATGACTTGTCACTCTCACTTCTCTGAAAAAACTGGTTGTATATAACGAAAAGCTTTTATGCCATAATACACATTACATTAGAAAATAAGTTGCACAAAAGAAGTCTTTAGTAGCTTCTCAAAGCAATAATTTCAGAGGTAGTTTTTAGAAATTAAAAGATAAGATAAAAAGGTGAGTGATTATTTTGATAATGAAAACGAACCTTCATTTTCCGCTGCTGCCGCCTTCGATAAGAGGAATAGAGTGAAATGATGAAGTTCCTTCTTTTCATTCCCTTATTAGCATGCTTTCGTTCTCCTCTCTCTCCATTCAGTTCTCCCTCAGAATCACATCAGAACATGCCCTTCCTACCAGCCATTCTTGCAGATTAGTAAAGAGTACAAAAGAGATGACAAGTAAAGGGCGAGGTCATCGTAGACTGAGAGAGAGAGCGCAAGTTAAGGAAAAAGGCAGGGAGAGCACTAGAGAGTGGGAGAGAGCGACAGCAAAGACAGAGAGCGAGAGAGAGAGAGAGAGAGAGAGAGAGAGAGAGAGAGAGAAGGAAGAAGAGGAATGGCACAGGGGATGAGCGTAGTAGAAAACGATCTGAAAGAAAACATGGGAAGGTCGGGAGTGTCTTCCTCTTCTCTGACTCCACCACTGCAGCCATGAGCATCTCGGTGCCCTCTTTGACCGCTTTTACGTACAGCCGCAAACCAACTACAATTAGCAGGCAAGGTCGCTAGGCACCGACAGCAATATAGAGAGAGGAAGATGGAGGGAGAGAGGGTGAGAGGGTGAGAGCGAGAGAAGGAGCAGGGAGGGAGGGAGAAGGAGAGTGGAAGAGAGGGAGAGGAGAGAAGGAGAGAGAGAGATAGAGGGAGGCAGGAGGAGAGAAGAGGGGAACACGGGCTTGAAGGTGCTCTGCGAGGCATGCTGTTCCTCTCCGATCCATGACCACACCGGGTTAATCGCTTCTGCCGCGCGATCGATGAACTCAGGACGCTCAGGTAAAGCAGAATGAGAGAGAGAGAGAGGAAAAGGAAGAGAGATGGAGAGGGAGGCAGATAAAGAGAGGGAAGGGATCGTAAGCGGAAGCGTGCCTTCTGGGTGTTATCGGGAGTTCTTCGAACACGACGCGACTTTGCCTGGGGGCTTAGGAAGTTGTGGGCAGACAAGACATGGAGGGCTACTTTGGCTGCTTCCATTCACGCTCAGCATAAGCCAAATCATCACAAAAGTCAATTAAAAGCCACAAATAAGTAATTAAACAAAAGGCTTTCCGAAAAGTGAACAAAGGTCACGAGAACGAAATCTACTAAAGGTAAACAAGAGCCAGAGATTGTAGACAAAAGAAAAAAAAACTATGGTTAGAAAATCTTACAGTGAACAGGCAGGAGAAAAAAATTGCGAGAGAGAGAGAGAGGGAGAGAGGGGAAGAGAGGAACACCATGTTAAGCGAATCCAAAGAAAGAGGCCATTATCATTTTCAGACAGCAGGGGGAGATAAGAGACGAGTCACGCACGACAGATTGTGATTACGCCAGGATTCCGTGAGAAAGCCGAATATAGAGAGAAAGAGAGTGAGAGTGAGAAAGAGAGAGAGAGAGTGAGAAAGGCAGAGAGAGAAAAAGCGAAAGGGATAGGGAGAAAGAGAGAAAGAGAGAGAGAGAGAGAGACAGAGAGAGAGAGAAAGAGAGAGAGAGAAAGAGAGTAGTAAGAGAAGACAGCAGGTTAAAGGAGTAGAGTGACAAGGCCATGTGAAGTAGAGTGATAGAGCTTCCAATATGGCATTTCTTTAATAATGACGGATGCACCTATGTATGTACATACATATGTACATACATATGTACATACTTGCATTCACAGCCAGGACATCATCATTGTTCAGATGAAAGCAAAGAACAACTCCTAAAATTTAAGCAGAACTCTGTTTCTCTTAGTAGTCCACCAATCTGTTCTTCTTCTACCTTTCTCTCTTCTCCCCTCACAACCTTTTTCCTCTCTCTGGTCAAACACTCTCAGTAACCTCCTCGCATTCCCAATATTACATAGCTTCCCAGACTCATCAAATCATCGTAGATTCAACATAAACATTATGGAAAGCAAAGAGAACATACGACACGAAAAGGAGCAACAGATTCACTAAGCATCTACGAGGCATGAGAGGAGTGGAGGAAGAATAAGTGAGAATGATTGTATGAGAGGGAGAGAGGGAGATATAGTAAGAATGCTAGGAAGAGGGAGACAGAGAGGGTTGAAAGATAGAAAGGAGAACATGCAAATGGCCCTTGGCGGGTCAGCCGAGTTGGATGACTTGATGAGACGTGAGGAGAGGAAGAGTAACCACGAGAGCACCCTCGCTCCACCTCTCAAGGGTATCTGTTACGATAGTGCGAAGAGAGAGAGAGAGGGGGAGAGAGAGAGTGACGGAGAAAGATAACACATAGAGAGAGAGGAGAGTGACGGAGAGAGAGAACACATAGAGAGTGCACGAGAGATGCGTACGGTCGTGGCTGCTCTTCTCGTGTGCACACCTCTTAACGCGCTACACCTTCACAATTACCAGGGATCAGAGGGAGGGAGGAAGGAGAGAAAAGCTTCTCCTACCCCCCCCCCCCTTGCCAGAGGGCACGCACTGATCAGTAGCGGCACTCTGAAAGATACTTACTATTTGCTTCTCTCTCTCTCTATTTCCTAGCCCCTCTCTCTACTATCTCTCTTCCTCTCACACCTTCTCTACCAGTCAAGGGGTTCCTTCGGCGACAACACCCACCAGAATGGTCTCGCCTTTGCCAGACCCTTTGAGGGAAGACTCCCTCGCAAACAGACGATCGAACAGCTCAGGGTACGGAAGAAGGCACGAAGGCAGGTGAGAGGGAAGGAGAGAGAGAGAGAGAGAGAGAGAGAGAGAGAGAGAGGAGTTGTGAGGAGCAGAAAGTATCAGGGAGAGAAAGAGAGAGAGAGAGAGAGAGAGGAGTTGTGAGGAGCAGAAAGTAACAGGGAGAGAAAGAGAGGAGAGAGAGAAAGAGGGGGAGAGGGAGTGAGAGAGGGAGGGGAGAGAGAAAGAGAGAGAGAGAGAGAAAGAGAGAGAGCGAGAGGGAGAGAGAGAGGGAGAGAGAGTAAATGGCAGATGAGAAATAGAAGTAGACAGCTTGGAGGTGCGAGAGTGTCATGGAGTGTCAAAGGGTGCGGAGAGGTAAACTACTCTAGCTGAACTGGCCAGTTATCATGCAGAGCTTTGTCTCGGAGTATACTCTTGAAAGTGTGAGTCACCTCAGTTCACTCATCTCTTTCTCTCTTTCTACTCCATTCTCTCTCTCTCTCTCCCTTTCTCTCTCTCCCTTTCCCTCTCTCAACTTCACTGCCACTCCTGATCCTCGAGGCTGAGCATGAATGCACATATAAACCACTTAGCAGCAACTAGTCGCTGAACACGGTTCCCCTGATTCCCCCAAACAACCAATCGTAATTCAACATCAAATCGGCCTCGGGGCAGACAGAATTAACAAGAAGCTTAAAATGAACCATTCTTACTCAAATATCAATGTTAGCAGATGTTTCTTATGGATTGCATAACAGAACACCTTTGATCTTTACATATAAAACAAGCATTTTTATCAACAAAATAAAACCAACAATGACAGAAGACACAATGTAGGAAAATTCTGTAAGACAGAAAATAATATGCCATGCACCCTAATTTCATATTGAATCGTAATCACTCCAGAAAATATTTACCAGCAAGAAAATTAAAGTGCTGAATTGAAGTGAAATTAAAGTGAATATGCTCTTTAAAAGTAGAAGCAGGATGGAAGGAAGAGCGTGGAATCATCTGGTGGAAGAGCGGAGTCTAGCCACGCCTCGGCCTCTCCCACTGCGACGACTACTCTTTCCACTTGAGTTCTTCGGTCTCTTCGAGATGTCTCTGACTCCGCTCTCCCCTGCAAGAAGGGACGCGGATTCAAGAACGAGCTCGTCTCCTCCAATCTACTCTAAACTCTTCACAAACAAACGAATGCAAAAGAAAAACAGCTGAAATCCAGAATACCGAGTGACATAATTTTAGTCCTGCGAAGCTTGATTTGTAGATAGAAGTCGGCTGCGTGGTAGGGTTCGGAAAGTTGCTTCTGCGTACTGGCAGACAGATTCGTGAACGACGGGAACTGAAATGCACAACTGACACCACTCATACCAAACATCCAACAGGACAGGAGAAATGATTACTAACAGGGAAGAAAAGGGTCCATGTAATGCATGGACACACGTTGGTTTTTGACCGGTTCTGACCGGCCAAATTTACCCCACTCTTATAACCTGAAGAGATAAGGTACTTAACACGAGACCATTTAAAAGGAGATTTTGAATAAATAACGTCATTTTTACAGAAAATTTTTCCCCCTGACCCCCCGTTTTTTACCCTGAACCTATTATCTGAGCGGTGGTTTGTTTGGATATGCCTATTTTTAGAAAAAAAATTTTTACTACCCCACCCTGATTTTCGAGCCCATTTTGGGTTCACCCCACCCAACTTTTCCGAGCCATGCATGGACCCTTTTCTTCCCTGATTACTAAAAGGAAGTAATGAGATAAAAACCTGAGAAGTTTCCATATGCTCAGCATGAAGAGTGCAGAAGTCCTCTTCGTAAGAACCATTAACAAAGGGAAACAGCCACTCACACAGGGCCAAGTCCAAGCCATCCTTCGAGAGGAGGAATCTACAGTAACCGACAGAGAGTACGAAATTCAGAGAAATAAGGAGAGGGAAGAGAAATGCATCATATCAGATTTAAACTAGGGATAGCAATGACGGATAAAAAAAGAGCAGATTAAATGACTTACTTGTAGAGAGGGAATGAAGGCCGAGGGAAGAGTCTGATGAATCCATTTTTGCAAGACTCTTCTGCACGTATCTTCGCAGTGAGAGAGGCGATGGATACGGTAGGGCCTTTGAGAGGGAGAGGGCGAGTCTGTAAAGGGAGAGAGGCGTAGGTGGAAGCCCATCCGTGTATGAGCATATGCAATCCAAGAAAATAAAAGTTAGTGAGCACTACTGAAACAATCAAACTGACCTTGTTGTTAGTCGTTGATGTTTTGATGGGAGGACCCGGCACGGGCAGACAAATCAGAGACAGTAAGTCGCATACCATCCGAGTCTTCAGAACCTCATCCAGAGGAGCGTCGCTAGAAAAGGAATGTCAAAGGTCTCAGATCGAAGCCGGAAGGAATGAGAAACCAGGAAAGGCTAGGCGAGAGGTTAACTTCCAGGAGAAAAGGCTTGAGATGCTCATCGATCAGGATGTCGAATCCGAACAATTCAAAGCAGGAAGAAGGATGAGAGAGAGGAATACGACGAGAGGCGGCGGCTATGGAGGGAGAAGCCGCCAGCAGAGTCTTCACCACCACGTCCTCCACTCGCAACATCAACACTGCAGAATCACTCTTATCCACCATCTCTCTCTCTCTCTCTCTCTCTCTCTCTCTTCTGTCTCTCTCTCTATCTCTTTCTCTATCTATCTATCTATCTCTCTCTCTCTCTCTCTCTCTCTCTCTATATATATATATATATATATATATATATATATATGTATATATATATATATATATATATATGTATATATATATATATATATATATATATATATATATATGTATATATATATATATATATATATATATATATATATATATATATATATCTCAGCTAACTTTTAGTGTCATGTCCCTGTAGTTCCAGTCGCCGTAAAAGCGCCCCGAGTGTCCACTTATGTCCTAAGTCTTCTCGATCCAACGTTTTATTTCTGAATAAAATAATCTCCCCTCTCGTCCGCGATACTGGCAAGACTTACCTGATGAAAGACGAATTCCTCTTGTTGAGAGAGTAGTTTGTGAGATGAACAAAGTGTACATTCTCGGCAACCAGACTGTACTGCTCCGATGCCAATCTGCAAAGTCGTTTGAAAAGGAAAGGAGAAGACCACTAATTAACCTGACAATTCCCTCGCTATAGATGTAAGCAATTAAGGGGGAGAAGCTGGTGACGGCCACGTAAAGACGAACATCGAATTTGTGACCGTCTATGAGAAGAGGGTTGGAGATGTAAGAGGAGACGAGCTGCGGCAGCTCAGCTCGCTGCTCCAGTACTTCCAACACCTTCACCAGACAACACCTTCACATAATTTGATTGCAATTTGCAATGGTCTATGAAACGATGGAGAGGGATGATACATTGGCTGTGAGGAAGATGCCTCGACCTCTGCTGGACCCCACTGGCTTCACAATCAGAACGGGTTGAGATCCCATTTCGACAAGTTTAGCCTTTAAGATCGTCTCATCTCGTGGAAGAACAAAATACTCTGGGATCTGAATTCGGCTTCTTAATAATAACAATATCATTTACAGAAAAACTTATAATATGAATAACAAATGAATAACAAACGGACGAAATCAAAAGCGACTCCTGCGTGAAGCCGGCCAAGGCGGAGGCAGTCGTACAGGTGGTCTTTTCGTGTCAAAACACGAGAACCAGGGAAATGATTCGCCCTTTGCCTTAATTACACATTCTTCCTCAGTACTGCACATAATCATTGTAAAAGGTGATGGAATGAAAATGTGCTTCGGGGAACAGGCACCCCATGCTATTAAGAAATGGGGTGTGTTGATCCGATTCGTCGATCTACCTCCGAATGTTCACCCGTCTTCCATACAGTGAGACGCGTAAACACCAGAGGATTTGAACCCAGGCTACCAAATCGTCACGGTCGGAATACAACCAACACACCACTGGGCAAGCGAACGGAAATCACGAGTCCGTAACTGCCCCGATAACCATAGAAGATTAAAGTCTCTCGCGAGAATAGACCTGAAGAAGAAAGTCAGTCAGTCACTTGTAACCGAAGGCTAAGTGTTCGGAACGAACCCGAGTAAATCCGTGTTTCCGCAAAAGATTTTCGACCAGCTTACAATCATTTTTCGTCATTTTAAAATAGAGATGATGAGATGCCAAAAGTTGACCCGTGCATGGCTTGAATCGGAGAACCTCAAGAACAGAAACCCCAATTCCTCTCGGGATTCATACGAGACCCACCCGCAGAGACAGAGAGAGCGGAGCAGAAGGAAGTCGTTCCTCCTCCAGCAGCTCGCTCTCCTTGCCTGGCATGGCTGGCCAGTCCACCTTGGCATTCCGTCCAATTCTAAGCCGCATCCCCGGCTCACACGGCACATGTACTCTTGTCTCCGGCAATTTACACCGCATTCCGTATTCCTTTTAACTGGAGAAAACTCAATGTGATCAATGTCTTTACAATGCATTTATCTTTTAGAATCCACCCGCTCGAACAGGTGCAGAGTATCACAGACTTGTACTATTTCAGTGAGACCAGAGAGGAGGGAGAAAGAGGAAGAGAGTTCAGTGGGGACAATGCAGAACTTACAATGCATTTCAAGGTGATAAAGGGATGCAAAGGGCTAGAGACCACCACAAAATGGAATAGAGAGACAAGCAGAGAAAGCGAGAGAACATAAGCAAAATATATAGGTCTCTCTGTGAAATTAGAAGAGCGATATTGAACAGGATGAAAGGTGAAACTATGCAGTGACTGAAGGGACAAGATGGAAGAGAGAAGGGAAGAAAGAGACGATCTGAGAGTAAGTGGCAAGGGAGAGGCCGACTGGCAAGACGAAATTGACATTATAGTGTGGAGCATTGCTGATGGAGGCCCCGCCTACGGAGGCCGATGACCAACCACTTCCGCACACCTAAATGGAGAGACCTTTCTTGTTTAGAAGAAGGAAGATAAACTGGCCTCGATGAGATATCCCTTGACACACTTGAACACCAGCTCGGCCCGTCGCTGGCACCACGCAGATGTTGTTTGCTGAAAACAGTCGCTTCATTTCTTTCCTAACAATCGGATAAATACCACCTACAATCACAAGAGTCCGGTGAAAATAACATGGGATATTTCATTAAATTACTTAGCCACATCAGCGTCACCTCCTTTTAAAAGAAATGAAACTGACTTCGTTAGCCCGTTCAATCAACAGGAGAGGGATGCTGATGGAGTGAACTCCGAAGCGACTGCACAACCGAAGAATATTCCGAAGGGCAGCGAGACACTCGTGTCTGCATTTACCATTCTCATCCGCTCTATTCACTCATTCCAAGCAATGAATTGTACCGGCTATTGATGTCTTCTGTTTCAAGCTTCCGATCCACAACGACATGGAAAACAACCTGAGAATAGCAAGGGAACCATGAGACGCAAACAGCAATGAAGAGTGGACTGACATGGACATTGCCAAGGTTGGAATGTCTCGTGCAGTAGACATCGCCGAGATTCAGAAGGCCCTCGTCGCCACTCCTTCCATTTCCTCGTTCGGCCGAAGGAGAAGGCGAGTGGGAACGGCGACTTCTCGCAGTACTCGCCTTCCGAGCACATTCTCCCACCTACAATACACTTATTATCGTACCAGACACATACTACAGAAGAAATAGAAAATGGAAAGAGGTTAATTTCAATGAAAGGGCAAGTTACTTCTTGAAGTTGAGCAGTTAGAGAAGAGAAGTGGAGTTCAGTGGACTGCTCGCACATTCGAGCGAATTCTATTAAGCAAATGTATTATATCCAATCCATAATTATTAAAGAGTGTGAAAATAGATGGAACCAGAGCTTCCTTCGATGTGAGCCATTGGATGGCGATCAACGAGGAGAACAAGGCCGGTCAGGTTCCTCCCGTAGAGAGCAAGAGCAGAATGGAGACGACTGCTGACAGAGTCAGCGGAATCGAGAGGGGCAGCCAGGGCAGCGAGGGAAGGAGAAGAAAGAAGACGCATGTTGTGCATCGTCTTCAGCTGGGCACCTGCAAGGCTATTCATTCATCTCAAGTACTCCATAGCCAACCCTAACCCAGATAGATCGTGAAGCTTTCGCCCAATTTACAATTCTCGCCAGGCAAAGATTCAGTCGAAAAGGTAGGAGTTGAACTGGTTGAATCATCCGCATTACTCCTGTAAGAGACAACTGTCTAGTGTGCTACTAGAATATCCACTTCCTTGACTGACAGTGTTTGAACAAGAATTCAAGCATCTATCTGCTCAGACACAAAAAAGGCCAGCCACGCCCACTCCCCACCCTAAAGAGTTTGCACCAAATGCTGCCGAATCCACATTCTCTTTGCGTTCGCAGATACAAAGAATGACGAGAATGACCGCGACAAGGAGAGCGCAACAAGAGAGAATAAGAAGCAAACATAGCGAAAGAGTCGAGATAGAGAGAGAGAGGCAGAGAGAGTTAGAAGAGAGAGAGAGTGAGGTAGATAGAGACAGAGAGAGAGAGAGACAGAGAGAGAGACAGACAGAGAGAGGGAGAAGAGAGAGTGAGAGGCAGGTAGAGACAGAGAGGGAGAGAAGATAGCCTGAGGCGCCGAACAGCAAGGCACGTGTGATCGAGAAGTTGACCGTGTATGCTTGGCACACAAGCAGGTCGCATGGAGAGAGAAGATCCATCTAACCACTTGGCAGAGAGTAGAGAACCGGAATGAACCAGAAGCCAAGAGGAAAGTATAAAGAGGAAGCTTGACGATTCTGTTACGCAGCTTCACGCACAATGACAACTTCAATAAACTCGTGAGTTCATTCCCTTTTTCATTCTATTGAAGAGTGACTTGCAATGCCATCCTTCAGAATTCTCTTCCTCGCGCTCCTTCTCTCTTTCTTCTACACGACCGCACTCGGCCAGATGGGAAGCACCTTCTATGCTCCAAGAGTGGTCAGCTCTCTCTTTCTCTTATGCCTCTCTTTCTATCTTATGCCCCTGACTCTCTCTCTCTCTCTCTCTCTCTCTCTCTCTATCACCGCCTCACAGTTTCCCTTTAACACATCCATCCGACATGCCATATTGCGGAAAAAAATTCCTGGCGAATCTACCGGTGTAAAATGGAAGGACCAAGGGCATGAATATTGAAGTTTGTTATCCGGTTCCTTAAATTTTCGAAAGAGTATAATAGACAGAAGATTCCTCTTGAGCTGACTACGAATTCCTTCTACCAATTCTACCGCCCGTTCCCTTCCGTCTTGGCCTATCCCGCCGCGCCTGGTGTGATCTACAGACGATGAGGAGGTTGCAATCTGCTAACTACAATCCCCGAAGTCACATCCATTCTACCAAGCCTTAATAAATGTGATGGCATTAGCCACTGTTCCGAACAGAAGTTAAAAAGAAAAAGAAGAAAGAGACTAACGATATTCTTGACTTCATGAGGCCAGTGGAGGAATGATCCAGCAAAGGAAGTTGGCCACTTTCATAACAAACATCAATAATTTGTCGAAACTGTTGTCGTTGCCATTCGCCAAGTTCTTCCAACTGGTTACGGTAGGCCCAGTGCAGTTGCTATATGAGAAGAGAACTCAATTAAGAGTCATCCCAGAATCAGTGATAAAAAGAGCTGACCCTCATCTTCTCGTTGATTCGGTTGAAATGGTGAGGTTGTGGGTCCGCGCTTCTCAGAGTCTCCTGCACAGTTTGCTCTGCCTGTTGCCTCAGCCGCTCCAATTCCATTTCCCGTGACCGAATCACGGATCGAACCTTCAATCAGAAACCACAGCTTCCTCAAGTAATGAAACCCATCAGCTCCAACCTCCTGCGCCATTAGTTCTTCAATAGCGATAAATTTGGACAAGTCTTCACTATTCATATTACTCATAATGAATGAGAAACGCTTAGCAAGCTTCTCAGCTTCACCAACTCGTCCCTGAAAAAAGATATTGAGTAAAGGCCAAATGTGTGTTGAAGTGGCCTCACATTACGAATGATTTGCAGAGTTGGAGCTGCTCTGGAATCCTTCTTGTTGAGTAGAGAATCCAGAGCAGCATCAGCCCGCCTTTCCTCTTCCTCACATTCTCTCATGTTTACAAGTTCACGTAACTGACGGTTAAGGACTAAAAGATACTTTACTTCTGCACATAAAAACCACATTACTCAATGGAACTCACGGTCTGTGTGGATATCTCGAACATCATGCTTGGATACCAAAAAATTCAGCATTTCATCCTCTTCAGAGGTCAACTCGCAGTTGAATGCATCACTAATGTCGATGTCCTAAAGTAATAACCATAATTTGATGTAAAAAAAAAAAGAAAATCCCAGAAGCGGCTAACCATCCCCCCAATCCGCAGAGACAAATTTTTACACTCGTCGTTGGAACTCATGATCCCTTTCTCTAAATTAAAAGAGATTTATACATCCCAAAAAGCATACATATCACTCTACAGACAAAAATGATATACGACAACAACTTTCCGAGAAATAAACTCGGCAGTGTCCATGGTTAATGAACCAAGAAATAGAAAACTAGTATCGAACACGAATGTAATTTGCGGCCCGGTTTCGGGGTCACAAAGAATTCAGAGCCATTGTATTTCTTTATCTGCAGCACTTTCTCCTATCTTCTACGATTCTTTTTTTTCCTCGTAATCAAATTGTTGCAGGACCAACAAGGCTGTTATGACATCATGTGGCCTATAATATTTTCACTTGGTTAGCCTACATTTCTTGAGGGTGATGTTGCTTGTATTTCGGAATCTAAATTATACTAAAACTTGACAATTGAAAGGCACCCGATTCTCTAGTTACTTGGTGTTCCCATGTGCCGCCGTCATAGGAACCATTGGCTACTACCTCGAGAAGCAACTCGCACCGAAAGCTCAACCAATCCCCTACCTCGAAGTCTCCATTCAGGTATTTTTTTTGCTTGAGGTTTTTACAACGTTTAATTTTGATATAAATGTTGGTTTTAATGTTGAGGAACAAAGAAAAAGAAGGCAGGCCACCGCTTCCAGCGAAGACACGAGTGTGGAAGAGCAGCGAAGACACACTCTTTCTCTCAACTCGCCTGTTCGTGCATGATCATGACACCAAATAACACCTCATTTCAGTGCTAGATGCTTTTATTTTAACAATAAAAAGGTAAAACAACTTTGGACTTAATAACCCGATATGCAAACTGAAAGGCAAGATAAAAACAAATATGGAAGGAATTATCACCGAAAGAAGAGTAGTAACGAAAGTGAATCGCAGTTAGGCAAAGAAGTCATTAGAAGCTTCAATAATCGTCGTAGAGTCTTGGCAAACAGATTCCCTTCTTGCTGGCACTTTTGACTTCCAAATGGCCAGCAAAGACACTTTCATTGGCCCCACGTAAAGTTGCCATTTGTCACAATTCTCGTCGTTTGCCATCCGTGGGTCGAGATGTTCACGAACTTCTTTTGCGGCTCTGAAGATCATCACGGATTTCATGGCATACGAAATCAATGGACACTACGTTAGTTGCTCTATTTATTATTTACCATAACCCCCCACATTCACAGATTCTCGAAATAAACTGCAACAGACCTCATGCCGAGTAGTTTCTCAGTAGAAGAGAAAGAAAGGCCATCGTGTTGAATGACAGCGTGGTTTCCTTGCATATCAACCTTAGCTCCTTGTAGAAGGAAGAGATTTCCTTCGTCTCCATCCACTATTTCAATGTCTGCACACTCAGACGAAGAAGGAGCTGGGCGGCCCGAGACGGAGAGAACATTCCCGCCTTGTGCTTCGAGGGTCCCCTGAACACTCTCAAGAATATGACATTCTGGCACACTAAACATGGCGAAAAAGTAACCTGGAAGTGACGTTCCTCACGGAAAATAAGCCGAGCTGTTCCGGACTCTTCAAGGCAGCTGAACATTGCTCTCCTCTGCGCGGTGGACATCCAACTATCTCAGTTCGCTTTCATCCAAAGGAAACTCAAGGGCGGTCATCGAACAACTGATGTCCAAAGTACAAAACAATCAACTGGTCTGAAACGTATCACAACCAAAACACGTCCGTGACCATTTTATAAAAATAGGTTTTATCTATTACAGTAAGTTTTACTCTTTCGATGCACTAAATTTTGATACTATGGCCAGAGCTCTGGTTTAGCTTTGTTTATGTTAGCCATAGTTTTGTGTTCATTACTGCGATAATTATTTAGTTTTTATTTACAAGTTAGTCTGCTGAAGCCGTTTTCCTAGTAAAGAATGTCCGTTCGTAAACGGTTGAAAAAGATTGAAATCTCTGCGCCTTCGGACTTCGAGCATAGAATCCACGCGGGTTTCGACCCTGTCACTGGACAATATTCAGGGCTACCCAAGGTAGGGTTTTTCTATTCATTTAAGATTAAGAGGCTTTAGTGTCTTATATGTACAGCAGTGGCAAGCAATAATCGGACGTCCCCTTCCGCGACGGATAGCCAGTGGAGGAAGGCCTAGGCCAATCATTGATCCTTCGAATATCACGCCAGTTGAAATGGCATCCATTAAGACCGTAGTAAGAGGGAATTCCTTCAATCCTGAAACGAGGTAAGGTATTTACTCCTTACTTCTTATTGCAAGAAAGTATTTGAAGCCTCCTCGCTTCCCTCTCGAGTGCGACTGTTTCCCGAAGCAATAGTCTCCGAGTTCAACACACTCATCTACAGACCGATCAAATCGGGTCTCCGTTGCAATCATCAGTTTGCTTATTCAGTGCTAATGCAGAGGAATGCTTTATGGCGGGCAAATTTAAATGTAATTTGAGTTTGGTTATCTGCCGTTATTCTAATCTTTCTTTTCACATTGTAGTAGTCATACAGCGGCAAGTTCTTCGAGTGGAGCTTCGTCTTCTCGGTCGCCGAGACACGAGTACCCATTTGACAGTCCCAACTACGCGCCTCTTCCTATGAAGGTATGTTTCCAGACTGTTTTCTGCACTCATTCTTTATATTTCTAGCTGAATTAATTATGAATAATTTTTTTTAAGAAGTCGCAGTCGGTCCAAACCTGTCGGACATTTTCTGAAGTGCCATCTGTTTCCCACGAGGAGGTTCGTTTTTCTTCGTCGTATCTGTCTGTTCCCTTGATGAACGGGATATAATTTGAGTTCCGTGCCGTGCTTGAAGTGCTGGTTGATAAGGAAGATCCTCAAGGCAACTTGAGAGATCTCGCCCCTGTCGGCGAGGGCTCTACTGGAATTGTTTGTGCTGCACTTCATGTTCGTTTAATCTTCTGTTTTTTTTGCGCTTTAATTTTTCTACTGTTCGCGTAGAAATACGAAGCGATTGCAGATTCCAACCGGCAGGCAAGTCGCCATCAAACGTATGAATTTGAAGAAGCAACAAAGAAGAGAACTCTTATTCAATGAGGTTGCTTCCGCAGTTCAGCTGTATTCTTTAGTAGTTAATGGTGATGAGAGGATGGAAACCGTTCCTTCCCAGGTCAGCATAATGCGTGAACTGCACCATCCTAACATGGTGCAGATGCTCAGCTCCCATTTGGTCGGGGACGAACTCTGGGTTATCATGGAATTTATGGAAGGCGGAAGTCTAACTGATATAGTGACGAGGACAAGGTTACACATTATATACTTGCGTTTTCCGGCGTATAGCCATTTAAATAGTATTATTTGGGTTTTTGTATTCATTCTAAGAATATGACAAGTAGAAGTTTCGATGAAAATGATGAAATGTAACTAATTAAGATCGGGATTTTTTTTTAAGGATGACTGAAGCTCATATGGCTACAGTTTGTGTTCAAATTCTAGACGCCCTAGCTTTTCTTCACTCCCATGGTGTGATTCATCGGTTCGTTTTCAACATTTATTAGAATTGCACAATTAATCCGCCCTATTTCTTTTGATTGTATTCTATGAAACAGAGACATCAAGAGTGATTCGATTCTCCTCAACCTGAATGGAACTTGCAAGCTCTCCGATTTTGGCTTCTGCGGTCAGCTCAGTCCCGAGATTCGAAAGAGACGATCTCTTGTGGGAACTCCGTACTGGACAGCGGCCGAGGCAAGTGGGCGTTCCTTATTTCCGATTCATCTGCACTTTGTTGAAACGAGTTCTATTTTGCAAAGTGAACTAGAATGGACAGAGCTGTTGATTAGGAGAGAAACTTTGTCTTTCTTTTTACGACATGCTTTTTGTAATACCAAACAACTTCTATTAATTGTGTCCCAGGATAGACCATTGATAGAAATGAGATACTTTGGATGATAGCTGGCATTTTGGTGCACGCTGGCCATCTTGGCTGAAGAAGGTAAACCGTTGAATCTCAGGTGATTAGACGCGAGCCGTACGATTCTTCTGCAGACATGTGGTCCTTTGGCATTCTTCTCATTGAAATGGTCGATGGAGAACCGCCATTCTTTAATGAACAGCCACTGCAGGTCAGTCAGACTCTTAATTCACTCCACCTCTCCTTTGCAACCCCTTTCAAACGGCTCTTTCAATTTGTCTCTCGTTCTTCAACTCTCTCTCTCTCGCTCTCTCTATCTTACCGTATCTCACCCTTTCTCCCCTCCCTCCTCTTTCTCCCTCTCTCTTTCTCTCTCTCACATGTATTTCTCTTCAGGCAATGATGCGTATCCGTGACGGAACGTCTCCGTGCTTCTCCTCTCCAGGGAGTGTCTCTCCCCTCCTTCTCTCAATGCTCCAATCCGTCCTCCGTCTGGATGCTTCCTCTCGTTCCTCTGCTTCTCAGCTCCTCTCTCATCCTTTCCTCGCCTCTCCTCGCCCTCCGTCCTCTCTTGTTCCTCTCATTAAATCTATGAATGCAACTTCACCTCCCAATCATAAAAAGGCTTTTGAATAGCTTGTTTCTGCTTTGGCTGTCTTAGATTGCCGCTCTGAAAGAGGTGATGGATTGTTTGGAAGTAGCAGCTGAGCTAGCCTCGGGTGGAGGAGGAAAGTCGCCGTGCTGTCTGCTTCTAACTTACCGAACTGCACAATGACCCACATTAAACCATGTGTGATATGCTTGTAACGGCCTTGCACGGCCTAGCTCATATTGTTCTCATGCGAGTCTTTTTTCTGTCTTTCTCACTCTCTCTCTCTCTCAATTTGTCTTTCTTTCTTTCTCTCTTTCTCTCTCTCTCTCTCTTTCGCGATCTGGACATCTCTTCCTCTCTTGCTATACATGCTCAAAATGCGGCATTTCTGTATTCAAACGGGTAAAGTAGAATGATTGATGAAGAAGTCTGATGAGATTACATTGAATGTGCCAGCTGGGAAAGAGGGTACCATTGTGCACGCTCTTTTATCTGTCCCTTCTATTTATCTGTGAATATCCGCTGGTCTTTTCTTCAAGAGAAAAAAATTCGAGCAATTACATCAATAGTGCCGAAGTTGGTAATTCGAAGAAGTAACATATGGTCCTCTTAAGATAGGAGATGTCATTGTTGGCTTTCTCTTCTTGGTGACAAGAGATGGAGCGGTGGAGTGGAACCAACCGGTTAGCTCGACAAAGCTCGGAAATCGGAACTCGAGCAGGTGGAAAGATATGGGATTTCTCTTATTCGCAGTATATATCAGCTCATCTCCATCCTTCTATCTTTTTCGTTAAAAGGACATTTAGTTTATTTAACTTGGGAGCAAGGGGTCAGTGGTTCATCTCTTTATTATTATTTATATTATTAGTGGACAGCATGGACGCCATCCTTGTAGGGGGAGGGCAAGCAAAGGAGAAGCTACAGAGCAGCCGAGGGACAGGCGGGCATACTCACTATACACGTATGAAGCAGGTCTCCAGAGAGAGAGAGGGAGAGAGAGAGGGCGGAAGAGAAGGATTCCCGTGAGAGACATCGTGAGAAGCGGCTAAAGCTGTGGAAGAAGGGAGATGGAGAAGGAAGACTCAATGGAGGAAGCCGATGGAGTTGTCATATGCAGCGGCCTTCTTGCACACAGTCACAGCCTGCTTCTTGCAGCACGACTGGAACCACTCTCCGGACGGGTTGATCTTCACGCAACGACGGCCGGGGTTCAGAGACGGGCGGCTGCCTGAGTTGGTCAGCATTTCTCTACATTCATTCTCTCGCTCTCTCTCTCTCTCTCTCTCTCTCTCTCTCTCTCTCTTTCTCTTTCCATCTCTCTCTCTCTCGCTCTCTTTCCATCTCTCTCTCTCTCTCTCTCTCTCTCTCTCTCTCTCTTTCTCTCCTGACTGACCGGTCTCCCAGTTCTCGAAGACACCAAATGGCTTATTGTCAGACCAAGTGTATCCGGAGGTGGATCCGAAGAAGGCTGCGCCTGTCCATACTTCCTGGTGCTGGGCCACCTCTGCAATTTACTTTCATGCATTCTTTTTAATTATACCCATTTGTTTGCCATTTCGGATCGTGGTGAACGAATAGTCTTCAGTTTAGCCCTCTGTATCTCCACCTTTCTCTCTCTCCTTCTTTTCTCCATCTCTCTCACTATCTCTCTCTCTTCCTCACTCTTACCACTGATGAAGCTGTTCTCTGGGAAGCTGCCGATGGATATATGGTGAGCTCCTTCGAAGAGGCACTTGATCTCTGAGATGGACCAGGGGGCCTTCTCATTCAGCAGCTTATAGCAGGAGCGAGTGCCGGGGAAGAACCGCCAGCCATACTCACACGGTTCCGCCAGGGCACCTGGAGAGACAGAATGAAAGAGAGAGAGCGAGAGAGCTAGAGAGAAAAGAGACAGAGAGAGAGAGAGAGAAAGAGAGAGAAGCATGAAAGGTGCTTACCACTGGCTACGAAGACAAGAGTGGCGATGACGGCGTGGAGCATTGTGTTCCTTGATTCAGGAGATTGCGACTGATCGCTGTGATGAAGAAGAAGAGAATCGACGTCCTTTTAAGGCGAGAGCTGACCCGTGAGTTGATCAGCTGTGGGCGGGGCAGCTCTTCTCTCTTTCTCTGCTCTCTCCTTTCTCTTTCTCTCTTCCACTCTTCTCTGCACTGCAGTGAATGGGCGGAACTTCCTCCGGATGTCCGTCTTCATCCCCGAGAAAAAGCAACCGCGTTTTGAACCACGATTTCTTTCTTTACGTAAGAGGCACCTAAGTTTACTTCCTCTCTCTCTCTCCCTCTCTCTCTCCCCTCTCACTATCTCTCCTTCTCTTTGTCTCCCTCTCTCTCTATCTGTCTCTACCCCTCTCTCTCTCTCTCTCCTTCTCTATCTGTATTTGTCTTCACTCTCGATGAACACTCCTTTTTCGCATTATTAGAATCAGGTATAGACTTGGCATTACTTCCTTCTTTAAATTACTTCAACATCTTCTAATTGAGCGTAAGAGAGAAAGAGAGATATGATTAGGCATTGTACTTGTCTAGAGAGCGTCTAGGCTTCCCTTCTTCATGAAGTACTGTTATTTTGTTTTGATTGTATGATTGTACCACCTTAGACCTCTGTTTCCGTTCATTTATGTCTCAGGAAAGGTCAACGAATAGACTATGAGATGGAAGAATGAAGAGATATAAAGGAAGAAGTAAAAGAATAGAGGGAGAAGGAAGTCTCTCTTGTCAAGGATGATCGACCACCTGCACTTATGCTCAGTCTTTTTTGAATACTTATGAAACATTTGGTATTTTGTTCTCTGCCTCTTTCTCTCTCTCTATCTCTATTTATATCTCTTTTTCTATCGCTCTCGCCATCTTGCTCTCTTTATCAATATCTCTATCTCTCCCTCTCTCTCTCTCTCTCTCTCTCTCTCTCTCTCTCTCTCTTTCTGCCTCTACCTCCATTTGTTTCTATATCCTTAACTTGTTAGTGTATTCTTCACAACAACAGGTGTTGTATGATCTTCCATTATATTAAAATAGATGGTAGAGGAGTGATCTTTCACCACTTTAATTCTTCTTGTTGTTACCTTGCTTCAATGGCATTGATAGAGAAAAATACACTTTGGATACGAGGAAAACTTGCATTTCGGATCGTTCTCATATCTTACTTATCCTCTCCCAGAGATTGTCCTCTAAAATGATTGGAAATAGTTTGACGCGAAGTTTGCGTAGTGCATATCAAGTGCTCGTGGAGTAGACAACTCTTGAGATTGAGACTGTGGCAGCGAGCTGGAGTTAGGGAGAGTTGTGACCTTTTGAGAGTTTAGAAGGACGAATTAGTCGGAGTATCAGGTCAGAACCGAGAGAAGAACTAGAGCAATCATGAAGAAGTGCATGATGAGGCCTTGTTCATTCACGGCTCCCACTTGAAATCCCATTTTGAGTAGAAGAGCAGACTTGGACCAAAATAAAAAGCCTAACGAATTGCTGTGGCAGAGAGATCATTTCAATGGATGCTTTGTTCCCCTCGCTCCAATGTCCATGTACAGATCTTCAATTCAATGTCCGTACATTTATAATTAGATTGGGAAGTGAATATCAAAGTGATAAAAAACAACTCATTCAAGTGTTTTCAAGAACTGTTGCCACGCATTTGAATACATGTTTTTTTTTTATTCAATTACATGGAAATAGTTGAATGTGATGATTCGGAGTATTGTTTGGCTGTTAAAACCATTTTCATATTAGAATTAGGCAATCTCGCATATATATGTTCTTTCGATTACTGTTGAAGCAATTAGTTCAGTTATAAGTAGACTGTAGTCTGAAACTTATCGAGCGGAAGGAGGCGAAGCGAGATTGGCAGAGAGCGAGAGAAAGAGAGCGAGAGAGTGAGAGAGAGAAAGAGTCCGAGATGGAGTACGACAGAGGAGAGTAGGGAAAAAAGATACAGGAGGTGAAGATGTAAACGACAGTCTAAGAGATGGCAGATAGGAAACGTCTCTTTCTCCTCTTCCAAACATCTCACATCAAAGGAATTGAAGATACTGAGAAACAGCAAGTGACCGTTGTAGGAATAAAGGATACATATTGTAGAAGGAGAAGATATTGTAACTGATATGTAAAGCGGTGAAGAAGTATGTAGAGACTGTACGTACAAGAGATAAAAGGAAACCTAGTCTGTTAGAGAGAGGACGACGGCCGAGACACAAAAACAGTGAGACAGTAACTGCAAGAGTTGAAATACCCAGTACAAAGGCAGAGAAATATAGAGAAAGATGGGCAGTCGCACTTCCTGCCCTTGCAGGAGTCGGCTTCTTTTCCGCTTTCGCCACGTCTCTCTTTATTTTTGAGCGATGGAATTGTTCCTCTAATTTTCGTTTATTTCTCTCCCTTTCTCCCGCTTTTTTCTCTCTCTCTCTCTGTGATTCTCTCCCTTTCTATCTCTTTCTCTCTCTCTTTCTCTCTCTCAGTCTCCATGTTTTCTCATTTATCTTGTGCTCGAATGGCTATGTTAATTGATGAATGCTGAAGATTGCACAAAAATGGGGTTACGAGTAGTGAGAAAGACTACAGAGAACACAGTATGTGTGAGAGTGTAATGGGACGAAGAGAATAAGAGAAACAGTAGAACGAAAGGATGACTAAAGAGAGATTGAATAGACCGAGAGAGGGAAGAAGAGAAGGGATCAAGGCGTTTCAACGGAAACGGGCAACGTTAGAGCATCCTCCGGAAGTTTAAGAACATCACAGGGTGAAAGAGAAGGAAAAGTGAGCAAGAAATTGAGAGAATCAGCTGAATCCTTTAAGAGTCCATCGATGCCACGGTATGCAGCCAATTCATCCGTTTCATCACAACTTATTATTTGACCAATATTTGTAAGATACGAATGCAGACCACCAGAAGGAAAACACTCATCACTTTTCCTCTCTCCATTGGCCATGTACGGTCGCCTTCTCTTCTCTCCCTTCTCCTCTCTTCTTTCTCAGTAATCGTCCTCTTCGAGTGCAAAGGTCGCCTTCATTGAAAGGAAGAAGTAGAGGAGAGAGAAAACGAGCAGCGAGATGTACACAATCAACTGCACTGCTCCCACTTCCACGCGAATCTCAAGAACAGAGAAAGAGAGAGAGAGAGAGAGAGAGAGAGAGAGAGAGAGAGATAAGGAGAGGGAGACTTAAACTGAAAGAGAGAGAAGGAGTACTCTTTGTGGATTAGAAATGAACCTGTTCGGGAGTCCAGAAGAAGTAAGGATGAGAGAAGGAAAGTCGTCGATAGCAGGAGGCAGATATGGAAGGCTGCCAGTCACAATAGCGAAGCACTGACAAGTCGAAGCCCACTCTTCTGAAGTTCATTTCAGTTTTCTTCCTTCTCCATCAATCTCATTTTCACAAGTTTAGAAATTCTTGGCACATTTGAGTTCATTTCGGAATCTTATCATGTCATGCACTGATGATCAACTTTTCAGTAGAATGAAAACAACAGGAAACTCATTTAGCCAGCAGATGAAGGAGAAGATGACAGAAGAGAAGAGAAGAATGGAAAGAGCAGAGCCACTCAACTGAAGAGCACGCGGAGTTCGTTCTCTTCCCCAGCCACGCCAAGAGACGAGTCCTGAAAGTATCTCTTCTCTTTCTGGAAAAGACAGACTCCAGTCTCACTACAACTCTCATCCTTCCAAGATGCAAGCTAATGTATAAATTGGAGATTGTGCGATTAGTCTCAGTGTGATGAGAAGAGAGGGAGCGAAGTCAGTCAGAATGGCCTTGCGATCATCAAACATCTTTCAATTTACAAATCTGACCATTTGAATCTCTTCTTCGGAGAAATCAAAGAAATTGATGAATAAAAAAGAAATTAAGTTTAGGTGGGCAGGTAGAAAAAGCAGAAAACACAAAACAAGCAAACAAATTAACAACTGATGAAACATTATTAAAAAAAACTCTTTGACCTTGTAACAAACAAAAGGCGCCAGAGAGATAAGGAAGGAAGAGAAAGTGGGCAGTGCAACAGAAACGAGAGTGGAAGTATCCGACCAGCAGGAGAAGGACGGCCAGTGCTAGTTGCAGGTGGTGAACACGCACACGAAGTCTGCAGAGCAAAGCTTGGAGGGGTAAGTGAGAGAGAGGGAGAAAATGAAAGAGAGAGCGGGAGAGAGAAGATAGAGAAAAAAAATGAAAGGGAGCGAGAGAAACAAAGAAAAAATGAGAGGGAAAGAGAGAAAGAGATCGAAAAGAAAGGGAGGAGAGAGAGAAAACGAGAGCGCGAGAGAGTGTGAGTGAGAGAGAGATGCCTGCTTTGGCTGGCAGCATAAAATGAGAGAGCAGTAGAAGTGAGAAGCTGCGCGGCAGCGAGGAGAGAGAGTGCAGAGGAGACGGCGACCCTGGCAGGAGGCAGGCGCCAGCCGGTTCGTTCGAATACAATCCGTTGCATCCCCGACAGGAGATCTTCAACCAACATACAGTACCGCTCAGCGGCCAGGGGTCTCGGCTATAGCGGCTATAGCGGCCGCGTGCCAAAGAGGCCAAGCGAAATTAAGCCATTTAAGATTTTAATTTTCAGAATTCGTTGTTATTTTTGTGTTCAGGGTAACTTGCTGCATCGATTAAGCTCAAAAACTTTATAAAATGATGCATATTAGCGAAAATAGAAAATCTTGTAAAATTATAGGTGCAGTAACACCTCAATTCGTAGTGTATGCGTGTGCCATCGTTTCAGTGAAATTTATTAAGGCAGTTGCTTGAACAGCATTACTTTAACTTACATTTACAGACTGCCTTGTAATATCCTTTTGTCTTATCAATTGACTTTTTAACGTATCAAGTGAAAAAGGTTGCCAAAAAAAAACATAGCAAAAAAAACTGCAAAAATGTAGCTCAAAAGAGGAACCGAACACAAGCACTTCTCCGAATGTGCAGAGAAGCATACCAATGCTCTATCCAGCCTCGTTATTACTCAAAACAATTTTAGGAAGCATCTTGACACTATTTTTTAGGTACTGTCTATTTGAGAGTCCAGCCACAAAAATTCCATGGCATCCCCAGTGTTCTTTTCTCACGATCGCTCTTCACAGAGCACTTGGTGAGCCCCTACCTGACATAGCGTACACTCTCAACACGCCGGCCATAATAGGGTGCGTGCCTTGCTGAACAGGTTCCTCTTTTCGATTCCATCACGGTCAGGGCGACCGCGGCGAAGCTCTGTCAAAAAATATTTATAAATGGCGCGAAAATTTAATATTTTTGAATTTGGTCGGGTATTCACCTGAAATAATTCTGACCAGAATGTTTGGATCTGAAATCTGCTTATGCTCTCGAAGGAAACGTACTGGGTGTGGCAGACAAGATTTCCGTTGTTATGAATAGAATGACAAAGCTACGAGTAATACCATCATGGCTGGGTGGTTGTGTTGCACACTGTTAGCACAACTGGCAGTGGTTCAGTTCCATTACGTAGCAAACTGTTTTGCCCATTTTAGTTTGGGGGAACTACTCTTGATTTCCTTTAGCTTTTTCTTGGAAGGCCTCATGATTAGAAATATTTCAGCAGATCACCCAATCGAATTCAAACATCTTATATTTTCGAGCCAATCCAAATATTTTAGCAGTGCTCATCCGCGGTCCCAAGATGTGATCCAAAGGCTCTGTGCAGAGCGATCGTGAGAAAAAAATACTACGGATGCCATGGAATTTTTGTGGCTGGACTCTCAAGTAGACAGTACCTAAAAATAGCGTCAAGATACAATTGTTTAGAGCAAGAACGAGGCTGGATAGGGCATTGGTATGCTTCTCTGCACATTGGGAGAAGTGCTTGTGCTCGGTTCCTCTTTTGGGCTACATTTTTGCAGTTTTTTTGCTATGTTTTTTTTGGCAACCTTTTTCACTTGATACGTTAAAAAGTCAATTGATAAGACAAAAGGATACTACAAGGAAGTCTGTAAATGTAAGTTAAAGTAATGCTGTTCAAGCAACTGCCTTAATAAATTTCACTGAAACGATGGCACACGCACACACTACGAATTGAGGTGTTACTGCACCTGTAATTTTACAAGATTTTCTATTTTCACTAATATGCATCATTTTTTTAAAGTTTTTGAGCTTAATCGATGCAGCAAGTTACCCTAAACACAAAATTAACAACGAATTCTGAAAATAAACATCTTAAATGGCTTAATTTCGCTTGGCCTCTTTGGCACGCGGCCGCTATAGCCGCTATAGCCGACACCCCTGGCCGCTGAGCGGTACTGTACATATGTTGTTCATTCAAAATTTAGCTTCCGCTGTAATTATGAACATCTACTGTGAACCTTGAAGAAGAGAACATTAAAATATAGAAGAATATTTTCGCATGGATGACTGGTGGAAAAAGGAAAAGAATATGTTACAATTTCGAACCTCTACAAGTTGCAATTGAATTGGCTGATCTATAGAAGATTCCATCACAGATTCCTCCTTCTCCAGTTACCGAAGACAACGAACCCTCTTCATTCTCTTCTCTCTCTATTACATTCATGACAATCAAATTGTGACCTCGAAACAGGATTACTGTAAGGGATGGTACATAAAGCTCAAACCGTTTGCGTTGGTCAAGCAGAACGTTTCGATGGCGGAAGTAAAGAAGAAGAAGACGGAAACGGATGAAGATATCACTTGCAACACGAAATCAGTGCTACAAGGAAATCATCGAATACTCCAAAACTGGTCGGAGAAGTTTAGAAAAGCAGATAAAGATGAATTGCCTGTTAGGGTAGCGGAGAAAGAGAGCATGAAAGCCCGCCAAGAGACCGATGATTCCGGCTAAGAAAGGGAGACAAAGGAAGAAGAAGGGGAGACAGAAGAAGAAGTGACTGCCAGAAAGGCAGAACGTGCACTGCAACTTCTTCTCTCTCGCACAATCTAATTCTTTCTTTATTCATATATGTAAACTCAATTAAAATGAAGTTATTTGATCAATCACTGACAAAGGCGAGAACAGCAAGAAGAGGATAGAGGCTCCAGAGAGGGCCAGTTGCTGAGGGCATTCTGGAGGAGCATCGGAGGAATGGGAACACGAGAGGGCAGCCATATACTTCCAGCCATGCATCCTGCTACTCTCCCTCTCCCTCTCCCTCTCCCTCTCCCTCTCTCTCTCACTCTCTCTCACTCTCTCTCACTCTCTCCCTCTCTGTCTCTCTCACTTCCTACTTTCACACCCTCTTCCCAATCATTCTTCTTCCACAGCTTCAACAAAGTCGTTTCTCTCTTCAGATCGATTCCACTTTGCAGAATGAAATTAGCTCATTTGGTTCCACTCCTCCCAACTTTCCGCTTCGGACGGCTACTCGGGATGAGACGACTACATTAGCCTTCTATTCAATGCGTCACGCCTTCTCCTCTAACTATCCTCTCGTCTCGTTCTTTTTCTCCCTTTCCTCGCTCTCTCTTTCTCTTCTTTCTCTCACTCACTCTTCCTCTTTCTTTCTCTCTCTCTCTCTCTCTCTTCCTCTTCTCTTTCTCCATCTTTCATGACTCTTCGTTCGCTTTATTCCCTCCGTTCCTTCCTCCTTCCCTTAGTCCCTTAGTCTCTCTCTTTACAACATCCAAAGTAGTTGTGGACTGTTCTTCGTATGCTTGTTCTTGGTATTTTGATAGGTGATATTGAGAAATAGTACCAGATGCTAAGGTGGATTTTCTATTGCACTGTGGAAGCAAACACAGCGAGGAGAGGATGAGCTTGGATATGAGAGGAATATAGGCGAGAGCGCACTTGGAAAGAGATCCAGAGATGTTATGGGAGCGAGAGAGCACATGAAAGCAGGAGATCCAGAGATGTAAGAGGAGGGAGGCACTTGGAGGGGATCCAGACATGAGAGAATGACAAGATGCGGCATTCATAACATACAATAACTGAACCGAGTGATCCTTGACTCACGTCATCACCTCTTCACTGTCCTTTGTCTTCCCCGACATCTCTCAGTCTCTCTCTCTCTCTCTCAATCTCTCTCTCTCTCTCTCTCTCTTTCTCTCTTCCTCCCTCTACTCTTCTCTCTCTCGCTCTCATCTCTCTCGCTCTCTCTCTCTCTCTCTCTCTCTCTCTCTCACTCTCCCTCTCTCCGGTTGCATTTGAGCTTAGGTCAAATAAAAATTGTAAACAAAGAAAAAGAAAATTTTCTTGTGAAATTGCTCTTCTAAAAGAGAGCTCTTAAAGTTTTGAAATGGGATCTGCTTCGCAGTGACGGAACGCGAGAAAACAGACTTGTTCGTAATTTTTTTTTAGTTTTCTATGAATTCTGAAATTTTGTTGCATACTTAAATATATTAGCATATATGTATTTGTATGATCATGTATGTCCACTTTATCCACACACATTCAGATTATCCTTTCTATTGATTCCGTTTTTAATTTACATTGAAAATTCTTGTTTTCTCAACAATTGAACTCACCAGGGAATGGTCAGAAACCCTACATTCGAAAAAATACAATTTATACCTCAAATGAAAGCCCTTGAAATTTGGTGTGACGGAGTATGAAAATTAGCTGCTGCCATCCATAACACAATTTTTTATTGCATTTTCAAAATTGGATTTTTTGAAAATAAATTTTCACCAGCAGAGTGGTCTACATATAAATCGTGCAAGAAGCTATAAAACGTGATCATATGGCGCAGTGGATAAGGCGTCTGACTGAAAAAATTTTGTCGTGAGTTCGATTTCTCTTCGACTCATCGTTTTTGCTTATTTTATTTAAATGTTATTTTCTCTTTTATTCTATCTTTATTTAACAAAATGGAATACAATCAACAAAACAGCATCATTATTAGCACATGTGAACAATGGTGTCACAGAAATGGTTCAAGCACATTGGAGAGTCGCACTTTGCGCATACAATGAAGGCAGCGCTGGTGCAGTCGCTGCACAGAGAAGTGACAGAGCGAGGGAAGCACACCTGGAGGGGGGTTTCATAGGGGGGTGGACGTGTGTCCATGAGACCGGCGGTGAAGAAGGCGTACTGAATGAATGGATCGAAGCGGGGAACAGAGAATTGAAAGTAAACTGCCGACAAGATCTTCAAGATGGAATCACGGGCAGACAGTTTAAAGTTGATGTCGTGCGTCCTGACATGGTTGTGGATTCGCTTGGAGAAAGCCTTGAAGTACTGGTTGAATCCAACGTCAAGCGGCTGTGCCATTCCTGTCGTTCCGCTGGGAATGGTCACTATGAGCTGATCTTGGTTGAGCGGAAGAAGGCCGGTGACTTCGTCATGGTTCTTCCACAGAGTCCACGAATCCAAGGCGATGATGGCCTTCGGAGGCAAATCCTTTGTAAGACATTCTGTGACCCATTCCTCGAGGTGTTTCCTTCCCATTATGTGGGATTTTCCGCATGTAATAGGGTCGCGTTTTCTCTTTGAAGTCCTTTCTAAAGTCGTCTGCCTTTTGGAAGAGCCCTGGACCGTCGTTGATGATCCTCTTCGTCGTGAACCGAGTAATCCGCCGCCCGACTATTCCATTGGACTTCTTCCACCGAGACACCCACGATGGCGACGCCAGAAATGGACAATCCTCGAAGTCAAATTCCTCACGGGCAAGCTTCCGAGCGAAGATAGCAATGTCCTCGTCATGGATTGATAAGCCTGTCAAATAAATTATAATACAAAGAAGTCTGTTTAAAAAGATTAATTTTGTACCATTCTCAAACTTTTGCTGCACTACTTCAAGAAGGCGCCCTGCCAGCGTCTTCAGTTGCTGCCTGCGCTCGGCTCTAACTCGTCCTACGAAAAGAAGGGATGAATAATCACACCCAAAGAGAGAAGACATACCGTCTTTTCTGAAGGACAGAAGGCGGTTGAAATGCCACTGCGACTTTATCCACCGGTATCGTGATCTCATCGAGTCCAGAGTTCGCCTCCCACCTCCTTTCAGATTGAAGCAATAGTCGATTGCTTTGTTAACCTGCAATAATTAATTTTGCACGTTCTATTTTATTTAAATAGTTTACAAAAATTTACATCGTCTAAAGAGATGTGATCATCTCCAAATCGGGCTGTCTTGACACCATTGCCGTTGTTGACAATCTGCCGCGGCATTAATCTTGCCGTTTGTCCAAGACATGTCAAGGACAATCGGTCATGACCGTTCATGGTCATAACCATGTCAAGGACACGTCATGGACATGTCATGGACACCTGCACATATGCGCTTTAAAATACTTTTTTGACATTTTCAACCCTTTTTACTGTTATTCTACATTTATTTCACAAAAATAATCAAATTAAAAAAAGAGAAGCCAAAATGGTTCATTCTAAGTACACTTTTGAAAAAAAAAGTCAACTTTTTACGTCGAATTGCACCAGACACTTAGGCACCAATCATTTGGAAGAGGGTCACCTCACCGGCAGGAAAAAAGGCTGTAAATCTGGTTGAAACTATGTATCGAATAACCAAGATCGGTTTCCTTTCCATACCCCAACTCTGAGACACGCTCAAGGTCCTTCCTGCAAGCCAGTTTTCCAGTATCTTCTCCTGCACATCAACATCTTAGATGTTACAACATTTATTGATGTGGCTCCATAACATTGCCATAACAAAAACAGTGGGAAAGAAAAACAAGGCAGAGGAATGGGGGGCAGTCGATGCAACATTCGCAAGCACTACTTGAATACGATGGCGCCGAGCAAAGGATGCTGCTATGCCGCGAAGGTGCGAGTTAGCGCCAGTCAGTAATTCCGTCACAGCATTCGCGAGACGCATGTTCTCCCGTCTCTTCAGTTAGGCTCTTCAACATAAGTATGGCAAATGGATAACGAAACAAGCCGAAATCAGTTTTAAAAAAACAAAACAACACAAAATAAGTGCAACTTGTCTTGCATTCATTCGAGAATTGTTGGCACGTTTAAAATGTTCCCCCCAAATGTTTTCAAACATTACTAAAATAGAAGGTGTCATCGGTCGTAAACTGTTCGCATGCCATAATTTGTCCGGGACATCGGTAGTAACCGCGAGCGTGTCACTCTGTGCTCTCCACGCTTATGCACTCTCTCGCTGTGGTCGTGACCACGTATGGGACAAGCCCACAAAAGTGTCCATGACCATTGAGATTTTTTCCTTCTTTGTCCAGGACGCGTCCAGGACATGTCTTAGACATGTCCTAGACTCCTGTGTATTAAGATAGGCGGAAGTGGATGTGTCCAGGACACGTGTCCGTTTTATTTTGAAACGGTCATGACCGATTGTCGTTGACATGTCTTGTACAAACGGCAAGATTAATGCCGCGGCTGGTCCTCCAAATCGTCGCAGTCAAATTCTCCAATTCCATTCTTCCAATCCTCTTCCATATCCTCTTCCACTTCTACATCAACTGTACCCCGAGAAAAGTCTGTTAATAGCTCGCCAATTGTGCCGGCTATCTTTATCTCCTCCTCCGTAGCGTCATCGGTTGCTAACGCTGGCCCAAACATCGCCTTCAGTAGGCCAAGGATTACTCCCGGACGATGATCCATCGATATAAAAGAGAAACCAAGTTATTTAAACAAACGAAAATGTTGAAAAAACAGGCTTTCACAATATATAAAAATGAAAGTTTAAATGATGAAAGTGATAGCCATGTACATACATGTAGATGTACATACATGTACATGTTCATACATGTGCATGTACATACACGTACATGTACATTCATGTACATGTGCTAATAATGATGCTGTTTTGTTGATTGTATTCAATTTTGTTAAATAAAGATAGAATAAAAGAGAAAATAACATTTAAATAAAATAAGCAAAAACGATGAGTCGAAGAGAAATCGAACTCACGACAAAAATTTTTCAGTCAGACGCTTTATCCACTGCTCCATAAGACCACGTTTTTTAGCTTTTTGCACGATTTATATGTAGACCACTCTCTGCTGGTGAAAATTTATTTTCAAAAAATCCAATTTTGAAAATGCAATAAAAAATTGTGTTATGGATGGCAGCAGCTAATTTTCATACTCCGTCACACCAAATTTCAAGGGCTTTCATTTGAGATATAAATTGTATTTTTTCGAGTGTAGGTTTCTGACCATTCCCTGGTCAGAAGCATTTTTCTTTGTATGTATGTACATATATCGAGGAAAAAGGAAAAGTAGTTCATACAAAATGTAGTATTGTACAAGCACATTTCCACCCCAGCTTATTCATTTGTACATGTACAAGCTACGCAAAATGTTTAATAAAAAGACAAGAAAGTGAGAATGAAAATGTGTGGAAGTTGAAAGAGAAAAGCAGTTAGCAGAGACGGCGCGACATTAGATTCTCTCACCCCTCTCTCTCTCTCTCTCTCTCTCTCTCTCTCGCTCTCTCTCTAAAACCATACATACTGTTTCTCGCACTAGTCTTTCTCTCTCCTCTCTTTCTCTTTCCACAACTCTCTCCCCTCCCTTTCTTACTCACTCGCTGTCCCTCTCTACCTTTCTCTCTCTCTCTCTCTCTCTCTCTCTCTCTCTTTCTCTCTCTCGCCTGCTCTCGTAATTCAGTTACAGGGAGAAGCTGTGCAATCACCGCGTCCTCATTCCTCCTTTTCCTCTCGCTCCTTTACGAGTCAGCATGCATGGAAGGCTTGAAAGGGCGGAGCTTGAGGGAATAAGTGGGAGGAGTCGAGAGGAAGAGTGAGAGAGTGTGGCGGGGAGGAGAGAGCAGAGAAGGCTACAGTAGTGAGGAGTGGGAGCTCGAATAGATTGCCAGAGGCACACCTCCAAGCATGGCGGATGGGACAGCAGGCGGCGGCAACCTTGGCCAGGTAAGGAATGGCAGGAGAAGCTGAGATTCCCGCGGGCTATCTCCACTTCTCTTTTCTTGTCTGTTCTCTCTCCTCTCTCCCACTCTCTCGTCTTCCTCGGCCGCTAACTCGCTTTCGCCCTCCTCGGCCTCTCTCGGCTCCTCCCCAATAATTAACTTTTCTCCAATATTTCTTCTTCATAAACTCATTATGGAAATTTGATTGTGGTGGCAGTGCAAGGGGGAGAAGCGGCCATTCCTCTCCACTGCTTTTTGTTGCGGAGGAGACCAGGGCAGTCCCTCAGGCAGTTGTGGATTCCTTGGGTCAGGCCATCCTTTCACTCGCTACCTTCCCAGTTCAATGCCAATCTTCTGATATCCTAAGCAATTGATTGAGTACTTCTGCTCTCCTCTGTCTTCTCTTCTGCCATGTTTCCCTTCCTTTCTTCTGCTGTCTAATATCCTTGTCCCTTGTAGCTGCGAGATGACGGCTCTCTGCTCGGAGAGAAGGACAAGTCTGACTTGGTGGCAGTTGGCCTGGCTGCGGTGTGCTCAGCCCCTCTCGTTCTGCCCCCGACTACCATCGACTTCTCTTCCTACTATTCTCCGGCCCTCGATCCGGTCTCTGCTGCTTCCGTCTCCGCTTCTCTTCGGCCTCTCGCAGATCCCTCAGGTATGCTCTCCCATCTACCCCATCGATCTAGAAGTCCAAAAAGCTCATTCTCCCAATATCTACATGTTTGGCAATCCAAGTCCCTAGTCTTTTAATGTGACTTCTATCATTCTGAGCGAACATCTTACGATTTCACAATTGCATTACGAGACGTAATTGGACATGAAAACCCGAAGCCGAAGTGACGAAGTGTGGATCCGCAGGAGAGATCGAGAGCAAGATGAACGAGAGAAAGAGAAACAGAGAGAGAGAGAGAGAGAGAGAGAGAGAGAGAGGATGATGGTAAGAGGGGAAGTGACGACGATTTGGCATCCTCTTATCGCTAATCCTCAAGCAGCTGCCGTGGGCTGCTTCGAATTTGGTTGCTCGATCATGTTTTCCTTCTCTTTCTTTCTCTGTCTTCTCTCTCTCTCTCTTCTCTCTCTCTCTCTCTCTCTCTCTCTCTCTCTCTCTCTCTCTCTCTCTTCTCTTCTTACTTCCAGTCTCATTCTAAACTTAACATCTTACAGAAGGAGCATTCAAAAAGATCAAGACGGAATCGGTCGGTTCTGTCTTCAGTTCTTCACTTTCTGGTGTTCCATCCACGCCGGCAAGGTCATCTACAT
>CALZFC010000344.1:0-195000 GCA_945643635.1 Allodiplogaster sudhausi | reverse complement strand
ACACGACGAATCAATAATTATGAAGAGACAAGAAACTGTTCCGGTCGCGCGGCCGTGGCCATAATAGTGAAGAAGGAATCTTCCTTCTTACCTTCTTGCCTCGGGGATTACAATTTAGAGAGCGGGGAAGAACAAGAGAGACAAAGGCGAGAGAGAAGACGAAAAGAAACAGATTAAGATGACAGAAAGAACAAGAAAGTGGCATAAGGAAAGAAAGAAAGGGGCAGAGAAAGCGAAAGCGAGGATGAATACCGTTGAGAAATGAATGTGACATTGACTCGGTAGTGAGAATCCTGAAGGACTTCGCCGGTGATGTGAGCTTTCCCACAAACAGTAGTTGATAATCTGAGAGGTACATGCTATTGTATAAGAGAGTACAGAAAAAGAAGAAAGAGAAGGCTGGGATGGACTAGCATTGTTAAGGCATATGATAGAATGAAGCGGAAAGAGAAAGAAGGACAGACTTGTCCTGTTCAGATCCACCACAGATAAGCCAGTGCTTATTGATGAAACGAAGAGAAGCTAAGAGAGAAGATCTCAGGAGGGAATTCCACTTCGCAGTCTTGCCGATCTCAGCTATCGATGCATTCTCGTAATTGATCTGCAGAGAGAAGAGAAGCTGCTTAGCTTTCCCCTTCGAATGACCTCACCTGAAGTCGGACAACTCGGACGGCATCTTCAGTCTGAGATTTGGGAGAAGCAAAGGGGAGAGAGAAGAGAGAGAGAAGGAGCAACGAGAGCAACCCACGCATTCCACTAGCACGGGCAGCACTCTGCCATGGAGGGAGAGCCCGGCTTTGCTCTCTTCTCCATTTCCCTCCCCTTCACCTTCTTATTTCTTTCTTTCCTCACTTTGAACCTGTTCTTCTCTTTCTTGCTTCTTTGTGACCAACCGCTGATTTTATGCCGATCCGGTCGAATAAACTTTCACTCACTGGAAAAAAGAAATTATTCACTTGCTTTTCACTCTTGCATGGATTTGCACAGAAAGGCAAACATACCAAAAATCCTTTCCCTTAATGCATGGATATTTATAAAAACTACATACGAGATAGAAGAAAAATATGCACAGCAACGAGTAACTGAGAGCCAGAAAAATGGAAAAGAACCAGAGAACGAGAAAGAACTGTTCCTGACAGAACCGTTCGTCTCCAGATGTGTTCGCTATTTATTATTCAATTCTTCATTCTAAAGGCACCATGACAAGCGTCACTCCATTATCTTCATTTTTCTCTGAATTAAACGCGTCCAGGACGTATGCATTTACATTCATTTGTGCATACATATGTAGATGATCATATTGACGGCGTTTTCATGGTTCAAAAATACTATGCTAGAATGCAAAAATAGTAAGTAACTTACGTAAATTGTGTTTGCTACTGCAACGATAACAACTGAATAGTACAAATGCCCGCTTGGCCATTCCATGGAATGGCTTCAGAAGGTAGAAGTAGCTGCGCCTTGGTTGTCAAAGTAGATGTCAGTGGGAGCGAGGCTGCGTGGGATGAGACTTCGCGTCGGCTTCTCTCTTCCTCCCAATGCCACCTGACAGCAGTACATGCTCTAGCCTTTTTCCACAATTAAATCGAACCTCCAGATCGATATCCGGGTAGATCAAGTCGATATGAGCGAATTTGTGATTGGCAAGAAGTTCACTGTTCAAGTTGCGCGCGTTCAGGTCTGTGTGATCGTACCAGTGATGGCGAATCTCTGAGAATATCGCAAGGCACGTGTGAAAATATGAATTCAAAAGATATATGGAAGAAAAACAATATTTAAGAGGAAAAGAAGAGTGACTTTGTAAACTTTCTGATAAAAACTTTGTGAAGAAGGTCTGCTAGACACCTCCGGAGTTGTCTTTGACGGAAATCTTGATCTTTGCATATTCGATGTCGGAGAAGCGAACGAGCAGAGCTGAGCGATTGACAGAGCGAAGAAGTCTTTCTGCTTCATCCTTCGAACAGAAGCCGAAGATCAGCCTCAACCAGGACATCTAATCACAACTGTTCAGCGAGTCTTTTTCTTTTTCCCAAAATTTCTCTCTCTCTCTCTCTCTCTCTCTCTCTCTCTCTCTCACCGAACTCACCCATTGTGCCACATACTGTAGAGATACTTATTGATGATTTCGGCAAGCTTAAAGAACCAATCAAAGAATGGAACGAGCTTCCATTCTCCATCTGCAGATGAATTCTTCTTCAGCTGAAACTCTTCCGCCACAGGCAGCTAAAAGAAGAGCCAACTTTAAGCTGGAGAGAACATTTCTCTACCTCTTGTCATTCTCCCCGGTCTCTCTGTTTCTCATTCTCTCTCGCTCTTTCGCTCCCTTTGTTTTTCTTCCTCCCTTACTCTTCCGTCTTCCATTACTTTCCGAAGATCTCTTACCTTGAGGAAGTTCTCCAAGAGAACGAACCCTTGAGCTGACGGCTTAAGTCGTGAGATCAAATGTTCTTTTGCCTGAAAGAAGAATTGGGCCGTGCAGAAAGGGAATTGGATGGAACCTCGCTGGTGAGTGCCCTTGGCTGCACGAGGGAAGGCCCGTCCGTGCTCTTCTGCGGAGTCTCCACTATCGCCTGAAAGGGCATTCATCAGAGAGTACAGATCATCTTCATTCACTCGGCCCCCTTACAGATGAGTGATGAACTACCTGAAACTTGAGTTCCATCTGCATGGCCAACTCGGCCGCGCTCGCGTGGGTCGGAATGTCCGAAAGTGGACGTCGGACCTACAACTTTTACATGTTTATTTATTTCATTTTAATCTTTGATTGTAAGTTCGAAATATTGAAAAATATTTCAAAAGCACACCAGGTCAGCGAAAGATCTCTCCAGGAAGACTTTCGCCTCCACGTCTGCCTTGGGGCCGACTAAGACAGCAAAAGGAAGAGACACCTGTGCAGGGAGGTAAGAGATAAGAACACGAAATACGAGATAGAGTGAGATAGAGAGGTACATAGAGAGAGAGAGAATCCATTGATGATGAATACCTTCTTGCCAATGAGATCGATGCCACAAGAAGTGTGTAGGCGGACGGAGTAGCAGAGGCAGTAACGGCGAGTGGCGACCGAATCGCGACGGAGCTGAGCCTTCTTCGCCACTCTCTCAACACTGCATCTTCTCTTCTTGAAGACAATTCAAAAGTCAATGCTTCATCTTAATTGGCGGGAAAGTAGAGAGAACAGACCGACCCACCATATCGTCGAACTTGGCACGCAGCCCTCGAGATTCCTTCTTTTGGAAGGAAGAAACCGCCGGCTCGATCAGAAACTCTTCACTTTCGCAACTTAAGAAAGGAAGAAAGAGCTGAATGCCTAACGAGACAGGAAATGAAGAAGAAGCCTAACACTTCGTGGTAGGCATTGCTAAGAAGTTGCTTGGCAGTTTCATCAGTGATTAGGAAGCAAGAGACCTGGACGGCGTCTCCGCCACTCTCCAGTCCGAAGGCACGGCCTCCGAGGAGTCTGGGAGAGAGGAGGCCGACTCACTCAGGGGATCCCTCCCACTCACCTGATCTCCGTGTTGAACCAGAAACGACTTCTTCTATGATTCTCAGCCTCGCCGCATTTGACGACAACTGAAGGCGGCTGCCGCGAGACGATGATGGAGTAGTAGAGGAAGTAGTGGGCCAAGTGGCGGAAACGAGCGTGCATCTGCAGTCTGCTCTTCTATTTCAAGCCTTTTTTCATTAATAAAATAAAAGAAGAACTTTTGGCATTTTAAATCTCCTCAAGAGCTATGAACATACATACATACATGTGTATGTACATAGGTCATGGTCAGAAGAGATTCCTAACAGAATATAACTAATGCGTGTGAAAAAGGCACATTGTCGGGGGGCTGAAGACAATAATTTCCTTTATTTTTTTATCAAACGTCTGAATAACCAGTTAGCATAAAGAAACATACGTCTTCAAATCCAAGCCCTCCGAAATACTGCTGCAGATAGTTGAGACCCGAGAGAGTTTGTTGGAGGAGCTCGCCGAAGTACTCGAATCTCAAGGATTTTAAGCTTTTAAAACGTTTGAAAAATATGCAGTAAAATTTGGGTAGAAACTTGGACTAACTGCAAGTGAATGATATCAAGTTGCTTGTAGTGCAGTTGCTGAGTCCACAGAGTTGCCACGCTAAGCTTAAAATCATAATACATCGATGGCTCTCTCTCTCTCTCTCTCTCTCTCCCTCTCTTTATCTTCGTGACTGAGAGCTCTCTCTCTCTCTCACTCTCTCTCTCCCTCTCTCTCTCTCACTCTTTCTCTCTATCTTCGCGAGTGAGAGCTCTCTCTCTCTCTCTCTCTCTCATTTCTTCTCTCTATCTCACTCTCCCCATCTCTCCCACTCGTTCCCTATCACCGCTTCCTTGCCAGCTTCTCTCTCTCTCTCTCCTTCTCTCTCTCTCTCAATCTCCCTCTATCTATGTCTCTTTGGACCTTCTGCTGCCGCATGGCCCAATTGCAGAGAACGTCCCCCATGAGGTAAGCCTTCTCTTCTTCGAAGACACCAAGAAGCTGCTCGCATATGGATAGAATCTTCTGAATTCTTTCAGCTGCGGGTGGCTCTCCCGCAGCTCCCGCCCCAAGCAACGCGTCCACTTCCTCTTTGAACATCTGAAGCCTTTTCCTAACAGCATCAACATAGCAGAATGAATGGAAGTGGAAGACAGTGAACCCCTGACTCATTCCTTGCTATGAAGGGATGAGAGTGGAACTAGCCTGATAGACCTCAGCACTCTCATTGTGTCTGGATACGAAGTAAGCATCGACGGCGGGTTCGGCCGGGGAGAAGGCCGAGCAGCCATCGCTCTCCATCTCATCCGACATCTCTCTTGGCTACTTGCCAGCTCCACTCTCGGCACAACTCAAACAACCTTTGCCGGTACGCCGCCCGCCAATGCACGAGAAAACCTGTCTGCGGGAGCAGCGAATCGTCTTCTCCATCTTGGCACTCTCTTCTTCACCCCCATTCTCTCTCTCTCTCTCTCTCTCTCTCTCTCTCTGCCTCTCTCTTTCTCTCTCTCTCTCGCTCTCCCCAACTCTCTCTCTCTCTCTCATATCAGTCTACCCCTTTCCATGCCACATCTTCTAATTCACTAACGCATGATCTCGCTATACCATTTTTTTCCTTTCACGACAATGAAGATGTTGAACACTTCAACTCACATCATTTTTCCGCGACAGCGTCTTTCCTTCTTTCAATTTGTTTTCTTTTTTTAATGTTTCCTCTTCATTTCGTGCGCTCTCAACCTTTCTTTTGAGTTTAATATTATTAGGAGGTTTTATTTTGCGTTTCCTTCTTCCCATCGCTCCCTCCTTCAAGTAACTCATTACCAGCTTTGCTGAGCCCGAAAGAATACATCGATTTGTCATTTTTAAGGAGATGCTGAGGACGCCGGGTTGGGAAGGAGAGAGGGAAAAGAGGTATGAAGAGAGGAAGAGGGAGAAAGGGAGGTGAGAGCCAAGAAGAGAGGAAGAATCAGGCTAAGAGTGGAAGGGAGGATTTGTGTCGTGCCTGAAGCGTTTTCCATTCTCTTAAGCAACCAAGAATGGCTGGCTCCGCTCTTCTTCTGCTTCTTTTCCCCTCATTTCTTTGTCAGTTTTTCAAACCTACCAATATATTATCAAATAAATGTATTTTCTTTACAACACTTGACATATGAAAGCAAGCAAGTAAAGTGAACAAGAATTAAGATGTGGCGGGAGGAGTGACGTTCTTCTGCGACAACCACGGCATTGGAATCCGCAATGAACATGGCGAAAAGTGTCTGCGAATCCAGATGGCCTCTCTTCTCATTCTCAATCATAACCTCGGCCCCGAGGCTGTCAAGGAGGAGGTTCCAGCTCCTTCGTATCTATCATTTATCTCTTCAGAAATACATTGATACATTTGTTCCATTTGCTTCTTACAATTCTGTGTCCCTCCTTACCGTCATAGAAATGCTCTATTAGGACCTTTCGCTCTCTCTCCTCTCTCTCTCTTCCTCAACATCCACTACAATCTCTCTAATGCTCTCTTTCATTCCTCAGCTCTCCCTATCGGAAGCATCTTTGGGAGGTTTCTGCTCGCAGCCAAATCGAACTCGCGCGTTGTTAACGGCATCAATGTTTCACCAGAATACTAGCCGAACGGTCAAATTGTATTTTAGCCAGGTTGGCTCGCATATCTTTCATTGTTTTTTCCCTCTTTTAATTGCAATACCTCTCTTTCCGCTTCCAGTAAACTTTCCTTTTGAAGGCGAGCATGGTTGTGAAGCAGTACGAGGAACTACGTTGGCAACTCTATCGTATTGTCTACAGTGAAAGCAACGGAGGTTAGCCAGTTCATAGGATCAGATCAAAGGATGAGATGTCCCGTCTAACCAAAGAGAATAAATAGAAGGAAGGAATGAAAGTGAGAAAGGGAGCGAATGAATCTAGCGGAGTAATGGCCCAATCCTCAGGCAACAAGGTATCATTTTCGTCAATGAATGGAACGGTGATAGCCTCGGGGCCAGTGAGGCAACTCTTTACTTGCCGGGATTCAGTGAACGGAACTCTGTACAAGGAAGGCTACGAACCAGTCGAGGTCTTTCACTCCCCCCCCCCCTCCCTCCTTTTGCATGCCTTCCTCCTTGAAGATCTGGCTGACTGCTCCTCTGGAGATGGACCCATTCGGGATGACGTCATCTAATCTCTTCATTTGTGATCGAACACGGCGAAGAACTCTAGTAGAGAGCCTCGAGACGAAAGCCACGGTTGCCTCAGGAATTCTGCTTCTTCTCTCTTCCTTTGCAGTCATTGTTGGCCACACTCTCAGGAGGCATTTCATGCCAGAACGCAAGCAATTCTATGACAACCTCAGATGATTCATTCTGAAAAGACTCTTTTCACAACGAATTTCCGTTTTTAATCCTGACCAATTCTCCTTCTCATCCCAGTCTCATGCTCCGAAAATAAAAATAAAATAAGTATAACTGAATTCGAAAGTACAATACAACAAAGCGTCATTAAATGTTAAGGAGGACTGAAATAAAAAGCTCATATCTTAGAGTATATTCGAGAAGGAGAAGTTAGAAGTGGTGTTGGTGGTGTTGAAAGTGATATCCCTTTCCAGTTCCTCCTTGACTTTGGCCATCTTCCCTTCAATCTTGCGTCGAATGAGCTCAGCGAGTTCTTTCTTCTTCTCCACAGCCATATCGCACATCTTGTATTTCTCGACCTTCCGATTGGCCTCTTCGTTGAGTGCTCGGATAGTCACAGCCTTCAGTCGGTTCATCTCCGCCAGCTTGGCCCGCAGTGCTCGTTCGTCGGCCTTCAGCTCGGCCTGTCTGTGCTTGTCTTCCTTCAGTTCCTGGATGCGTGCTTGGATGGCCCTGTTCTCCTCTGCCACTTCCTCCATCCGCTCCGCTCGCGCTGCTTCGTCTTCTCGATGAGTGGCCTCGTCTCTTGCAGCTTCCGCTTTCAGTGCAGCCAGTTGCTTTCGCCTCACAAATATCTCCATTTTCTCCCATTCTTCAACATCTTACAGCAATGAAAAGGGAAGAAGAAAGAGGAATATGAGTAGAACCTTTGCTCCAGATCTCTTTTCTTCTTCTCCAGAGCAGCAACGGCATCCTCCGTGATATCGCGGGCTTCAGTCAACTTGTCTCCTTTCACTACCAATTCGTTGTATTCGGCCATCTGTCAAGGTAGAACATTGAAAATAAAAGAACCACCAGCCAAAAGACAAGAAAGTAGTCAAAACAATGAGAGAGGACTGTGATGAACGCAGTCACCTGTGCCTCCAAGATTACGCAGATTTGTTCGGCTAGTTGGATTCTATGTGCAGCATCTCGGCAGATTTGCCTGCAAGGTAACCATGTCGTTCTGTCATCCTCCTCCCTCTTTCTCTACCCTTCTCTCTCTCTCTCTCAACGTACTCCTCAGAGGCAACTGCCTTCTTCTTCTCTTCGATCTCTTCTTGCAGCCGACTGAGCTGAGCATGGAGCACCTCGGGGTCTTCTTCCATGTCCACTTCAATGGTCGCCATCTCCATCCGCAGATTCTCAGCCTCAATGGCCAGCTGATCCTACAAGGCAGAGTGGAATGAGTGGAAGGGGGAAGGGACGAGCCTTCTGTTCGAGAGAGCGGGTGAGGGCCGAGCAAGTCGCCAGCGTCTCGTTCTCTGCCTTCCCCACGTCGTCATCCAGCTCCTTCGCCGTCTTCTCCAACTGACATTTCAGCTCGCGTTGCTGAAATTCCATCTCTGTTCATGCTTCTGGCTTAAGATTGCGAGAACAATCCATCTCACTGCATAGCACCCGTTCTTACTCGATAGATCGACATATTAACTGCACCTTCTTACATTAACACTCTGATCTGTGCCTAGTCGTAATGAACTGCTACTACCTATTTTCATAATATGAAGCAATAAGTGGCCTGACCGCATTGACTCTTCTCTCTGATTGACGTATTCCGGACTCAAGTCGATCCTTATGTGACTGAAGCGACTCCCACTGAAAACATAAAACTAATAACTCCATAATAGCAATTCCTTACCAGCAGTTAACCTCCCTCAAGCTTAGTGGCTGATTACCTCGTGATCCAAATCATCTAATTCTTTCTGCAATTCGTTGCATTGCTGGCGAATTTCTTCCTCAATGGGCGCCACAAACTGAAAAAAATTGAAACACAACCATGAGTTCACGATAGCACTGTCAAAGAATACTTCGGTAGGAATGGAATAAATAGTTTTTATCTGAATTTTACTCCATTTGAAAACACTTCAGTCACGCTTCTAAAAAAAAATCTGCGAAAATTGTATGCAATAGTAGCTTAATGTCGTAATAGATGTCAAATCTGAATACCGCTTGAAAAATGAGCTTTGACAGTCATCCTTCAAGGACCCATATAGACCGGAAAAAATACCTTACAAACTTGGAAGAAATTATGCACTCCCAACAAGGAGAGCACCAATTTTCTTTAATTTACAAATAAGGATATGTGAATAAAACGTAAAATAGCCTACCTCCTTGAATTCGTAAATGTCCGCTAGGAGTGTTAAGATTCTCCTCGTTGTCTTTGGCACAGGCTTGATAACGGTAGACAACGAAAAGACATCATCGTGCATATCTTTGAGGAAATCTTTAAGGATGCCAGTCCTAAAAAAAACAAGGAATATTCGTAGCAGTGCTGAACAAGGTCCGGTGCATGAGTCTAGCCGTGGGTACAAAGCCAACAAATTCCTTTTTTTTTGGACAAAAATCACATTTTGTTTTGGAGAAAATGCCTTTTTTTCCTGAGCAAGCCGGATTCCGGCCAGTGCTGAAATATTGTCTGCCTCTGGCCTTGGACGGCCTTGGACCGGGGGGTTACAAACGCTCAAACGGCCAACCCGGGGGGTTACAAAATGGAATGTTGTTTTTAAATAAATAGTCCGGCCCTTCGGCCCGGGGGGTGACAACGCTGTCGTGGGTCAGACCTATTTCAGCACTGATTCCGGCGTTCTACCCTGTTATTGGGGCATCTGAATTACAGAGTGTTACGTAACACACCTAACACAATGCATTTTTAAAAGAAAATATCTACGAGGTAAGTGTTTAATGGCTTGTCTGTGCTAGAAATAATCAGAGAGTACGGAGAAAATAGTTCCATCAACTGATGTTGTCTGTGTTGTACTTTGAACAATATTCTTTTATATCTAAAATTTAGTTCGTCGGTGTCTACCCTAGTCTGTGAGCATACTTCTAGGGGGTTGTTATATATCAAATTATAGAAAATTATATACCATCATACCATCCAATATATCAAATTGTAGAGAAAATTCGGAGAGGCAGATTGCACCAATTTTGATATTCGGAAAAATCAACATAAATCACTTTAGTTTAGCTTTAAAGTATGAAATTATTTCGCCGTTTAATTCGAATCTTGTTTCATTATGTAGGCTATGAAAAAAGTAGTCATTTGGGAAATCAAAATGGTGCGATCAGCCTCCCCGAATTTTCTCTACAATTTTATATTTGGTTCACTAAAATAACCCCCGCGAATTACGCTCACAGACTAGGGTAAACGAGCTCTTTTTTGACGTCCGTCTTCGTTACTTTACACTCTACGCATGATTTTCGTTCAATGCTGTCGAACATTGGGTCAAACATAACTGCTTGGGCATTTCATTAAACACATAGGGAACGAGATGTAAGAATAAAAAGAGAACTGGCATTGCTCGGGTGACCGTGATGACAGCAGTGGAGCGAGCGAAGAGATCCGGATAGATGTTCAGAGCATTCACCTCATCACATGCTTTCAGTGGGAACATGTTGAACATCTCCTCACGAACTTTGAACGCCTTTACCAGAAAGGCCCGCAAGATCACCGTCAATCGATCAGGCTCAACAAAATGTCATATCAAGCATCTCGGTACTATTAGGTTACCCTATCCCACTAACTTGTCGAAAAAATTTTTATTCCAAAAATCACTCCATGAAGTTCTTTAATTCGAGAATATCACAAAAATAAAAGTGATATTCGAGTTCCTTGCATCAAAGAACCCCCCCCCCCCATGAGTGATTTTGTGGAAAATGTATTTCTTTCAAAGACTTCTGGGGCAGGAGTAAAGGCCTCGCATCAAAGAGCCACAGGGAGTGATTTAGGGGAAAAAAATTGAGGCAGGAATGACCGAATGGTTCCAGCATCTCAAACTAATATACAATTTCAAGAAATCGATTGACAATCGTCATGTGAATACTGTTTGCAAATTCGCTATGAAAAAGCAATGAAATGAGTGAAAAACCTCCGGTTGGTTGATGTCGGCCTCACTGACGTTGACACCCAAGAATTGAAGCCGTTTTACGAGATCCATCACTCTGGAATATGGAAGAAGTCCGCTTCCAGAAATTCTCACTAACTCTATTATGCTCCGAAAATGAAATCATGAAAAAGTTCGGGCAAAGAATTTTCCCGCTTTTAGTTTTGATTCGTAAGTTTCACCAAGCATCATAATAAAATAGTCGGAATACATCATATTAGTGCACGCATAAATTGCTTAAATTTTAGGAGTGTTTATGTCCTGCCTTTAGGTCTTGCATTGAGCAAGGAAAAGGAGAAACGACTGTTATCTCTGCAAGAGCTGGTTCAGTCGCACGGGGAATTCGCTGGAGCATTAAGAGGAAGTCGCCTGGAGAGTTTATTGGAAGATTGGCAATGGAGAGCCAAGACGACCTGAGAGTGAACAAGGGAAACGAGAGGAATTGGATGTTAGGACAGGATGGAAGCTACCAATCTCCTTCTCCCCACTCTCTATACTACCAACTTAAGACTCCTTGCGGGATATCCTCTATCGTTTCCATCTTCTTCTTGTTCTTCCACCTCTCTCTCTCTCTCTCTCTCTCTCTCTCTCTCTCTCCTTCTCTCTCTCTCTCTTTATCTCTCTCTCTCTCTTCCTCTCTCTCTCCCTTGCTCTGTCATCGTTACACCGCTCTTTCTCTCCTAAGAAGGCCGTGCAAATGGACGTCAACCTTCTTCTTCTACTTATCAAAATAGCAAATGCTTACACATGTTCCACTCGTTCTTTTCAACTGACTTTATCATTATCTATCAAATATGGCATTTATTTGTAAGTAGGTCAAGGAGTATCATCAGAATGTGCGGAATTCTGAGCGGCTGCCGGTTCGCAGAATTAACCCCCGGCCAATTCGGGCTTACGAAACAACTGGTCAGCAAACTTTTTTTTCCTATACTCAAATCTCTTGAATTGAATTTTCATTTTTTTTAAATTTGTATTCCTAATAATGTTGGATGGCGAATTCGGAGTGTTGAGGTGGTGCGAGTGGCTCTTCCCCATGTCACTCTGCTGTTGCTTTCCATCGCCTACGCTCTCATCGGCTCTTTCATTCTCTCCAATGTCCGTCATTCCAGGGAAGACGACGTGGACGAAGAGCGTCTTCTCCTCTTGTCAGCTTCCATTCCTACTCTTAAGATGGATACTGTACTGTGGACAGGGAATCCCGCCGTCTGGTGTCCTCTCTGCTCCGAGGCAACCCTGCCAAGAGCGAGCAAGCCTTTGTCTCCTTCGCTGCAGTGGCCGAGGGCGTCTTCTCTCGCCACACTCAACCCCACACGATCCTACAGTCCCTGACAATGAACTCGTCTGCTTCTCTGCCGCCTCGCTTCTCTGCTTTCTCTGGCCGCTCTCTCTTCTTCACTGCAACTGCTCTCACCTCCATTGGTTACGGGGCGGACTCGCCAGCTTCCGTGGCTGGCCGGGCCTTCTGCATTCTCTTTCTCTTCTTCGGCATTCCTCTCTATCTCATCACTCTTGCTGACACTGTTAGTCTCTCTCTCTCAGTCTCTTTCTCTCTCTTTCTCGCTCTTTCTCTCTCCTTTCCTTGATTGCTCTCTTCGGTCTCAGGCAAAGTTCTGCACGGAGGGAATGAATCGGGCATACATGGAGATGGTAAAGTGCAATCTACGAATTAGACGAGCTTGGAGGAGGAGACGTCAGTGGAGAGAGCAGAGAAGAGCGAGCCGGCCCCTCCGCCAGGACTCGCTCTCCTCCACTGTTCATCAAGTCATCATTGCTGGAGGCGACGATGAGGTCAACCATGGAATCAGTTTCTCACTCGTTGGGTTGCTGTTGAAGGTGGCTGAGTTCCTATGGACTCATCTGGAGGCCGCTCACTTCGTGGAGGTTCCCTTCCTCCTGGTCTACTCCATTCTCATCGCCTACATCTCTGCTGCTTCTGCAGCTGTTTCCTCCCTCGAGGGATGGAGTCTCGGGGATGGCTTCTACTTCATCATGATGAGCGTGCTCACAATTGGATTCGGAGGTTCCTCTCTCACCTGAGGCCATCACTGACTTCTGCTTGCAGATGTCGTCCCAAGCAAGAACGAGTACGCTCTCGTGCACTTGGCCATCGTCCTGGTCGGCCTCATCCTCACCACCACTTGCTGTGACATCGTCGGCGCTTACTACATCGACAGACTTCACTTCTTCGGCAGATCTCTCGATGATGTCCGTTCATACACACAGAGAAGAAAGTTACCGCGCTGGTAACAATTACGCGGAACATATTGTTCCGAAAATGCACCGGAGCAATAATGTTTCGCCCAGCGAACTTTTGATTGTTACATTTAAAAGATACCAGCGCGGTAACAAGTGAATGGGGCAATTTGTTCCCACCGATGTAACATAAAAGTTCGCTAGTGCTAGCCCCGGCTAGGCAGCAAGCTCACTTTATCGATTGATTTTTTTTTTGCTTTCTTGCTGCATATTCCCAATAAGAATTCAGTGTTGCGTGTTAATAAAATGTTGCAAGTTTGACACGTGTTAAATCCTTTTTAATTAGGTTAATTCAATGGCAGGAAAACACCGTAAAACCAACAGAAAGATCAACAACAAGGAGGACAACTTGGAACAAATGTAAGTGGCAATGAAAAAATGAACTCGTAAAAGTGGGAAAGGCGATTTGAGGAGGGGAATAGTATTCTATTGATGCTCTATATGCTATTGATACTATTTTCAATCTCAAGAACATAAAGGGTGACAATCATGAAGAAAAAAACTCGTAATGACGAGAAATGAGCAGCACCTATCATTAGATAACAAAGGAAAGGAATTCTAATTGTGCTTAGCTCCGCATATCTTGCGGTGAAGTCTGGCCGCCTCTCCAGACAGAGCAATGTCAACGCCGGCGAGATGTGCGAGGAGAGTCACCTCGGACTTGACTGGGCCAGCGAGCTCCAAATTGAACACCCAGAACGCGGAGAGGTAGGCGAGCAGCGCGTCCGCAAAAGAACCGTCTACCTGCATGAGAATGAGAAATCAGTCATGTTCTTGAATTAAACTTCTGAATTAAATGTATCCCAAGTAAATGTTTTGTGCTGAACAACAAGAAAACGTGAACGAAGTAGTAATGATTTGACGATGGGAAAAATATAATGTACTAATAATAATAGTTGCAGTTGAGAAGAAGCTTTGCCAGGCCAGAAGCCACCACTGCGTTCTATAAAATAATACAAAAAATAAACTTTAAAATTTTAGACTAAATAATTGTGCTTTCTGAGTATTTCTGTTAAAGTGCACCGTTATCTGCATATGTTGGAACCTTTGCAAGGCCGCACAAGGCATTCGAAACATAACCATTCAAAAGAATAATGTGCACATAACTATAAATAAATGGCTTGCGCCAAGTCTCTTGCCTCCCACCATCGCCAAACATCTAAGAATCAACTGTGATCCATGTGCTAGTAATATTTAAGCAAATAAATCACATTTATCGTTTAAAAGACGATGAGTTTTTCTTTGCAAATGGACAACAGCGAATATTATTCAGAGTCATTACAGAATTTGTTCGATTGTTTGCTTAAAATCAAACCTATGAATACGGGAAGATGTCGACGCTGATCAGCTCCCGCCTACGCTGCTCGGCAACCTTCTTCTGTGACAACCTATCTGAAAGTAAAAGAGAAATGCTCAGATTTATATAAAATACAATACAAAACCAAGTAAACAATACAAAGAAACTTCAATAATCACTTACAAACTAGTCTTCACCTTTAAATACTTCATCTGAAAAAATATGTATAAAAAACCAACCAGATACAAGCGAGTGCGCAGCCAAGTTGCTGCTCGGTGCCCGTCTTGAATAAGTGAGCGCGGACACCGTCTTGCTAAACTGCTTCTCCTTCCTTCTCTCGTGACGACGAAAACTGCTTGAAAGCGAAAGAAATTTTAAAAACAAACGTTGATTTAACAAATAAAACTGAGCGAGCAACAAAGTATTCCAAAAAAATTCATGCCACTGCATGTTTGACCATATTTCTGCGCCGTTGAACTAGAGTTTGAAATTTTCATTGAACGGACCGGTTAAAAAATCGGAACAATTGTAACTTTTCAAAGTTCGAGCACGGTGACGAACAAATTGTTACATGGGTGGGAACATGAGCCCCGCGAACTTTTAATGTCCGAACTTTTTTTGTAACAATCGCGACCGAACTTTCATTGTCCGAACTTTTCTTCTCTGTGTGTACGGCGAGATGCATAGAGATTTCAAGGAGAGAAAAAGAGAGAGAGAGCGAGACACACACACATAGAGAGAGAGAGACAGAGAGAGACACACAAAGAGAGAGAGAGAGAGAGAGAGAGAGAGAGAGAGTGGATATACATATAAATATAAATATAAATCTATATACATATGCCGAGAGGTATATATGTAGAGATGGAATGAGCGATAGAGAGATAGTGTGTCTATTCAGGATCCACTGTCTTGGCTGAAGGCGGTGCAAGAGAAAAGAATGGAGGCGATGAAGAGAGAAGCGATGCGCAAGCTGTTCGAGACTGTCACTGCTCTGCATCATCTCCGATTCACAAGTCTATTTAATATTCATCATATATCTAATGATAAAAGGAGTCAACTTGCAGCGATGACGAAGTTGATTGAGAACGCGAAGCTGGACTCGGACTCCATCTCCGGCATCCGATTACCAATTAAGCTATTCTTTCTTACGAGAAGAGATTGAGTGTGGTTAAGTGCAGGTGCTCCCTGGCCCCCTCGGAATCTGCTAGCGAGTCGGGCCATGGCGGATTCCGTTCTTCTCTCTTGGCGGCCTCCTCTTCAACTGCAAGAAGGAAGACGCTTTTGGTACACTCTCACCTTCAAGACAAGGTTTCTCAGCCATCTTCCGAGAACTATTCGGTTAGCTTGCATCACAGAAATCCACACGGCATTGGAGTTCGGCACAGTTCCACTGTTGTTGACTTCATCAACGGAGAGAGCTACCGAGTCACCGGACTCTCCTCTTTCACTTTATATCAATTCTCTCTTGTCACCACAACTCGCTTCGGATGTAGTGAACCAGTACGATGTCAGGAATACACCGGTTAGGAGAGAGAAAGAGAAAGAGAGAGAGAGAGAGAGAGAGAGAGAGAGAGAGAGGGGGAGAGAATGAGAAAAAGTGAAGATAGCTAAGAAACGATAGTTGTGAAATGAAGAGCAAGACTCTTTTCTTGAGAGCCTTGCACGGTGCCGCAATGCGTGGAAGTGGATGCGGTGAGCAGTGAGACTGTCAGTATTTCATGGGTTGAACCTAAGAAGAACAACGGCAAACAGGTCTATCGTCTACATTCCGGCTTCAACACCATTCTAATTGTCTGTTATCTTTAGAGTTATGTACTGCAATTCGCACAAGAACCCGCACCGCAATTCAAGTATTGGAGAAGGTTCAGATGCGGAGGAAGTTGCCGCTTTACCATCACAGATCTCACTCCGGACACCAGGTATCATTCGTTCGAAAAATGGCCTTAACTATGGGATGCTCTCCAGATACATCGCCTGTGTCTCCGCCGAGCACAACTTTGGCCTGGCAGCGATGTCAAAGAGCATTCGTTTCACAACTCGCCAGTGGTGGGAGCAGGGGCTGTTGGATGCAACCGAGGAGAGGAAACACTCACTCTCCATCCAACAAGAGGAGAGGAAGAACTCTATCACACAACAGAATCACAAGCCTCCTCCCCCTCCTCCGTCCATCTCTGGCAACCACCAACAACGCTACTCTGTCATTTCCTCATTATCAGCATTCTCTTCTCTTCGATAATTAGTATTACTTTACCTCACTATCTTAGCTCAATAAATCGGACTTTGATGAAAAATTCTCTGGAGATATTCGGTTACTTTATGTATCGAAAATACGTGCTTTCGTCGACTAAAATGAAGCAAGAATGAGCAAAGAGTTCAAAGGCCACAGAGAATTGAAGCAATTTCAATGAAGAAATGAGATTTTAGAGAACAATTTCATCAATACACGACACATTGCAAACAAAGACATTCTTCTTCTACGGAATAAGAAACAGTTACCACACAGAACTAGATCATTTGCATATCAAAATGATCCAGCACTGTAATCATTCTTCACCAGTATTGCTTGCTAAATGAAAGGCATTACGAAAAGAGTAAACCAAAAAAACAAGAGACATTCCAGACCTCAAGAAATGACTGGCAACTGAGAAAGGTGCTTATGCTGCGTGGGTGTTACCATCTATCCCGTTAATACAGAGAACTGCCTAGACACTCGAATGAGGAACATACAATGCGAGAAGATCAATTTCCATTCCTTGCTTCATACTCTCAAAATTTCTATCCTATTACCGTAGCAGATGGCGATCCAGTCATGGAATACCGCTGACCAGTGAACTTGGTTGACCTTAAGGAAAAGGATCGTTAAAAAAATTTTTGCCCTGCTGCAAATCAAGCAGTCAAAAAAAACTAAATAAGGTTGAAAGAACCGTAACCGTAATTATCATTTCGCTCTCTCTTTTGACCTGATTGACCTTGACTGCATACGATAGTTCATTTCAAAATTTCGAATAAATATTTGCAAAAGACTTTCCCGACTTTTAAAAGGAAATTTCGGTACTCTTCGACTATCACTACCCCAGAGGGCCCCCAAAAATGTTGAATTTTTTTTCGCTGAAACTTGTCTAAGGGTGGGTTGCCTGACACGGGGATCACGAATATAACATTCATTTTTTAATTATAAAGTCATTAAAAAAGCCATATAGTAACAACTGTGGAATTCAATTTTGACTCAGATCGCGTTGTTAATCTCGATAAGGGAGTCGCAATTGGGGCATGAAGGGCTGGGAAGAAGTGCTATCGAGCCCAGTTATGAATTACGTTATAATTTAAAATGGATGTTATATTCGTGTTCCCCTGGGCCATGTTTCTGAGAAAAATCAAATTTCAATATTTTTGGGGGCTCTCTGGGGTAGTGATAGTCGAAGAGTACCGAAATTTCTAGTTTGAGTTTATTTTGTCCACCCCGTAACTGTGAAAAAATTTGATATTATGAGTTTTAAAAAAGCAGTGATTAAGTGCAGCTCAATTTGTGCTCCTTTGAAATCGGGTTTTTTAAAAAAGAAGTTGACGTTGCATTTTGCAGTTGTGCCAACATGGATCGATACAGCGGCGGCTCTCGCTCTGTCGGCGACCAGAAACCGACTTACAGGTAAGCTCCATTTTTGCCGCTCAGCTAATGGTTTTTGAATGCGTCATCGATGGAAATTTTCTCATCCCATTTCCTGGCGTAACAGAATGTGTAAGTACCTCTCCAGCTGCGTGATAGGCGAGGATTGGGTCATCCACCGGCCGGGGCATTTCATTCACATCCCAGATCAGGGTTTGCGAGTCGTCTGCTAAAATGTTTTCTGTTGAAATAAGCTTACACTTAAAAGTTTGAATTCCTGTCTTTCGAATGATTTGTTCCTAATGAACCTCCAGTGCAGATGTGGCAGGAAGAGTGAGGAGCCCATGAAATGGCATTAACGGCGGCCTTGTGGTTGGCGAGTCGAGCGACCGGAGTGCATGGCATGCGCAGATCAAGGATGAGTACCTGGGAAGACAAAAGTGAGGGTAGCAACGGTGAGAGTACCCGTACTTCCTTAGAGTCTTTGGCAAAAGTCGCGATGAAGTTGGCATCTTGCTTGTTCCAGTCTAGTCTTAAGAGGGCTGCTCTCGCTGGATCTTCATAGATAATCGAGGAATGCTCGAGGTGTCTCGCATCAAATAGTCGAACACTTCCATCAGCTCCTATTTTTCGTTTATTATTCTCTCCACGTATTTCAAGATTCCACTCCTTTAGTATTCTCTATTACTTTTGCATTGCAAGAGTGAATGCTTTTGTTTGACTGACCAACAGAAGCGAACATATCCTTTGAGAAAGGGGAGAATGCCATATCAAAGACTTCATTGTCGTGCGCAATGAGCTGAGTCTTGACAGTTCCCTCCAACCGGCCGACTCCAGACTGACCAACTGCCTGCATCACAACCACTCTGCTCATCACATTCTTCCCAATGCCTAGTGGAGTTCGCTTCCTTACCTGTCCTGTTTCAATATTCCATATCGTGCATGTGGTATCGATAGATGACGTTCCAATGATATTGATATCGACCACACTCCAGTCAAAGGAAGTTAATGGAGCGCAGAACTCAGCATTTCGGTTAGGGTTGAGCAGCGTTTCTAAATCCATTGCTTAGTTATTTAGGACGGATGCATCCGTATAAGTTGTAATGTAAACGGGATGACCTAGTGTTACGGAGTGGTCCTTGCCTACTCTCCAAATCCGTAGATAATCGCCAGAGGTGGCAATGAGATCTGCATGAGTTCCCTTGACATCGGGCATCCATTGCACCTTCGTGGCTGGATACGGATGGTAGAAGGAAGAGCGGAGCACAAGGCTTCCTTCCTCCTCGTCCAGTTGAACGATTGAAATCTGACATTTAGTGGCTCCTCTCTTGGAGGCCTTTGCAGAATGGGAAGATTAAAAGGGTAGACTAACTCTGTTGCTGTACTCCTCGATGAAGGAAGACGCAGCGAGTCGGAACTTCCTCTGCGGGTCAGAGGCGGGAGACCAGGCAGCAGCGAAGAGAGCGTAGGGCGCGTCGTAGCCATAGCGTTCTTTCCGTCTCTCCTCAGATGGCGACGCTCCCACTACCGGGGAAGAAGAACATTGCATCGCCTGTTCAACGCGAACATCTTATCCACTGCCACTGTTCTTTCATAGTTCTATTTCATTCCGCCCCCATTCGGCAGCCCAACAATCTGAGAAGATCATTTGCTAGCCTCGAGTTGTTGCGAGAGCTCGTTGGCGTGGACGTTAGTAGATTGTGATGCGATAGGGAAGGCAGCGTCTTGCCGGCTCATATCGGCTTCTCTCTTTCTTCTGCCTTTTCGTTGCGGGGGATTTGCTCCCCCTTAGCGACTTCGTGCAACTTTTCGAGGTGAGAGCCGAATGAAGAAATCGGTTCGTCCGTATAATCTGAGCTTTCATTAGTCAAAGACAAAAAAAACGATTCGGAGAGTAATTTGCACTTGAGCGCGGATGAAACCATGCAATAGGTTCAGGAAGTTTTCAAAAGCTTGACAGTTTATTGAAATTTCACAGTCTGAGCATTGTATGGAATCGAAGTAGATTCGTAAGTGAGAGAAACAACAGTTATCTTTTAATAGAAAGAATACATGCGTTTAAAATATACTTACAGTGCTGGCTTGGATACGACGGATAGCTATGTACAACAATTTTTTTCTTAATTGACTAGGGTATCAAAATCACTCCTATCAAAAAATTCCTGAGATCAAATTGAGATTCGAGATAATAAATAATATCAGAATAGGAGTTAATGAGTATTCAGACTCGGAGAATCTCCAGTGTTTTGTTAAAGCAGATACTAATCCAATTCTTGTGGACGCTCCCCCAGTGAACTTGGTTGACCTGAAAAGCAAAATATTCTTTCCTGTTTCCAAATGAAAACTTCATATCGAGTTATTACTTGTGTTTCTTTCTGCTATAAGAATAAGTAAGATGAAATACAGTACTTCTCCCTGCGCAGTGTAAGCGAGGATGGGGTCATCGACTGGCCGAGGAATGCACGTGACGTCCCAGATCAGTGCTTGCTTGTCATCTCCTAGGGGGATTTTCAGTTTGGACTAGGTGGGAGTGCTACAATACTTGATCTCTCTGAGCATTTCCCCATCTCTCTCTCTCTTCTCCCCTCTCTCTCTCTCTCTCTCTCTCTCTTCTCTCTCCCTCTTCTCTCTCTCTCACTTCTCCTCTCTCTACCTGCAGTGCAGATGTGCTGGCTGGAATGAGGTGCCCATGCGATTCCATTGACAGCGGCGGAGTGGTTCTTGAGACGCGCGAGTGGATTGCATGGCACACGAATATCCAGAAGGATTACCTAAGCAGAATAGGAATAACTGACTATTCCTATAATTATAAATGTGCAGACTTCATTGGAGTCCTGTGCGAAGGTAGCGAGTAGATGAGCATCCTGCTTGTTCCATGCCAGCCGACAGAGCGGCTGCTTGGCTGCATCCTTGAAGAGACTCTTCTCAGACTGGTCTTCTTCCCTTGCCTACCTCGTAGATGATGGTGGAGTGCTCGAGATGTCGCAGGTCGAACATCCTCGCACTTCCATCCGCGCCCACTGTGGCGAAGTGATCCTGTTATGGAAAGAGAATCTTCTTCCAGTTCTCTATACCTGCCTTCCCCTACCTTGCCATTGTGAATACGAGCGAATGCAATGTCGTGTACGGGTTTGTCGTGAGCAATCAGCTGAGTCTTCACAGTTCCAGACACTCGGCCAATTGCTTGTCCAGTCTTAAATCAATTGCAGATATTTGTTCCATTTTAAATTCAATCCCTTTCATGGCCTGAAAGGGAGTTTAAAAGGAATTTAGAAATGCCCTACCTCAATTTGCCAGATTGTACATGTTGTATCAATGGACGAAGTTCCTATGAGAGATGGGTCCACTTCATTCCAGTCAAAATTTGTTAAGGGAGCGGCATATTGGCTTGATTTGTTCTGCAATGTAGGAAAGTAATCTTTTGAAAAATTTTAACATTATTTTCCTTACATTATTTAACAAGGCGTCTTCAGTTACGATGTTCTCTGGAGAAATTTTCCAGATTCTTAGGTAGTCAGCGCTCGTTGCGATGAGATCCGGCAAGGAATTTGACTGAAATGAAATTATTGCTAATTTCAAAAAAAAAATGGCGATTTTACTGCCTGTACGCGCTCTTTTTTTTAAATATGTATGTACTGGATCAGGAATGAAGGCGATGTTGTTGGCAGGAAATTCGTGGTTGAAGTTTCCTTTCTCGGTCAGTTCACCGATGCTGTCATCTAACTGCACAATTGTAACCTGGAAGGAGAGTTTAGAGTTAGTGAAGATTGAGATGCATGGGTTGCCTGACTCTGTTGCCGTGTTCCCTCTCGACGAGACTGCCAACTGCGAGTCGGAATCGCTGTTCATTCTTGCTAGACCAGGCTGCAGAGTAGAGTGGTTTGTTAGAAGTGAATCGGTAGATTTCACTCCTCCGCCCGCCCCCCTCCGAGGGCCGCGAGTCTCCCCGCGGACGACCATTCACTACCGCAGCAGCAGCCATCTGAATGGTAGTTAGACACTTTCTTTTTTTATAACGCGAATATAAGAATATTGAGCATTTTTACTCATAAATCCTCAAGTTATGTACATAACAATCTTTTACACATTTCTTTTTACTTAGTATGCATAGCGGAGGGTTTTCTATGTACATTAAGGCGACAGAATACATCAGAAAGCGTGATAATACATATTATAAATAAGATGAAGAAATGATACATAGAATGCACCGAAAGTTGTATAGGAAGGGTGTGCAGTCCTCAGCTGGACGCTTTAAAGTGTATCGCAGTGCGAGTGCACAGCCGCCTACCGTTGACCCGCGAAGCACTACGAACACTAAATAAGTGCGATTTCAGCTCATTATTCAAACTTCACATTGTTAGCTGTGCGAATGCCACACTTAGCGGGTTCAGCTTCCATTCTCACCTTTTTGTAGTGATAGCTCAATTACCGTCAAAAAAATTGTAGTATTTTCGTCATTTTCTGTCTTCTGACCGTGCGTCTGCTTATGTGATTTTTCATAAGAAGTTGTTTTTAGGATGGGACGGCGCTTGGTGCCAGTGGATTGGATATTTTCTGAAGATCAACTGAAGGACTCCCCTTCTCGGAGAGTTGGAATGTCAGAGAAGGATGAGCTGGTCTTGAGGCGAAAGGGAATCAAACTCATTCTCGCGATTGGCCATCAGCTTGGATTGTTAAATCTTTCTTCTTGTTTTTACTCATACTTTTTTTTAAATAAAATTTTAATAGTTTCGAAAATGGCAGGGGAAAATGCGTTCTGACCTTTTGAGTAATTGTATTTTGTTAAGGAAGGTGAACCCGACGAGTGGCACGGCTTGTGTTTACTTCCATCGATTCTACATGCTCCATTCCTTCAATGATTTCGACTGGCCGGTTAGCTGTTCTCTTTTTTTAAACAACTTTGTCATAAAGGCAGGGGAAAAAATTGAGCAGAACAAGGAGTGGTTTAGCAAGCGTTATTATACCAAATTCGTTATTGAAATGATACTATTCAGCTGACCGCCTTGAGTTGCCTGTTCCTCGCGGGCAAAGCTGAGGAAACACCCAAGAAGTGCCGAGACATCTGCAACCTCGCCAACAAGTCTCACAGTGAACTCTTCACGCAATGCAGGAATCTTATTGTCAGTCATCTCTTTTTATTCATTAAGGAAAGAAATGAGTGCGGAAGAAGTTTGCTAACGCAGTGTCAAAGTGTTTCAGCTTGTCTCAGTAGGAACTCTTTGTTGTGAAAAAGTAATTAGTGGTGGGCAGTGATGCAACTTGGTCTAGCTTCTTTGGGCCCGGGCTTCGGGGCAAAAATTTTCGGGCCCAGCCGTAGTTTTCGGGGCCTTGAATTTTTGGTCCGGCCTACCCGATTTTTAAATATGTCAAATTTCAATTTCTAATTCGTGATTTTTTCTTTAAGTTTCCCGTTCACGAGGCTTCTCATTTATTTCATTCCAAAGTGGTATACGACTCCTGAACTCTAATATAGCGGATGAGAATAATAGTTGTTAGGTCACTCATTAGCATGGTCGCTCGCACATTTGGGAAAACGGGCCCAATCCCTAGAGGGCCCTGGACCTAGAGAGCCGGATCGGGCCTCTCTGATGATGGGAAGGTACTCCTAGCAATCCCCGATAGTCTTTATGCTCTGTTGCCGTGTTGGAGTGGTTAAGAGAGCCTCTCTGTAAGGTTCGAGGAGCGCCTGCCCGGAGGAATTTTTGTTTAGTTTAGCGTTGTAAACTTTATGAGGGATATATCTAGTGTTCATAACGAAGTCTAGGCGGTCCGGAAGTTTAGAAAAAATTTTTTCACTTAGATATAAGTCGTAATGTTCTTAAACTTTGGATGACCATATCTAACGTTATACTTAATATTTCTCAATATTCTTTTCACTGTTCGATTCCTTGTCGAAAACTACACAAAAAAGTCCCAGATGACCATATTCGAAAAATTAAAATTTTTATAACTTTTGACCAATTTAATTTTTTGAAATGTCGTTTTCAGGCAATAACTTTTTTTTACTATTACTTTCCAAAAACTGAATCTTCCACGTGAAAGAGGAGCGAAAACTACATATAATATGTTTCTACGACGAAAAATCTCGGACACTTTTTTTGGGTATCTGCATTTGAATAAGCGTTCCTAAGCCAATTGTCGGTTTCAGCTTTTCAAACATAATCTCATTCAAACTTCATCAATTGTAAAGAAGAATAGATCATTCGATGTGATTTTTTATGCTCTTCAAATTGGGCCTATGATTTGTACGCAAATAACAAGTCTACAGGCCGAAAATTTACTTTTTGTGTTTTTATGCCAATTTCTGGTGTTGAAATACTTATTCTTTGGAATCTTAATGGGTCTTGTTCACCTATTTTCCACATGATCTTTACACTGCAAGAAAGAGCAGCTAAAACTGAGTTGGATACAGCTTTATAATCGAAATCTGAGGACCCTTTTTTTGGGAACATGCATTTGAATGCTCACTGTTGCAGGCGATATGGTCGAATATATTTAGATCGTATTTCAAAATTGTCATTTTAAAGTATCGAGCACCACAAAATATCTATTCCTGAATTGTTTGCAGTTCTCTAGTGATTTACCGCTCAAAAGTGCTACATAAGTTAAGAAATTGCATTTTTAGGTGCAACGACAGAAAAAAAAAATGTTTGAAAACTCTTTCGGAGCCAACAATCGAGTAGTTTTCGAGCCAAGTTCCCAAAACGATTATAACCATTCGAGAGTACTGTGACTTGTGCATAATATATCTACAGATGAAAATGCAAAACCACTCTATGTTTAAGAAATCTTGAAATCGGGGAAAAATTCGACGAGAGGATTTGGCTTTTTTGAGCGATTTTAGAAAAAATGGTACCGATTGAGCTTTTGTCCCAAAAAATGTGCCATAGGGTTCTTTGTTGTTAGAAACATGAATCTGATGTTCATTTTTACTCCTCTGTAACATCTTTGGTATTCTTGCCCGAAGTGAAATTTTTTTGCATTAAACTTTTCTTTCTATACCTTCTACTCCATTATTCATTTGGAATATCATTCATCTTCAAATTTAAAGAAATGTAATTTCTCTGCACTCGGCTAAGGACAACAAATTTATTTTGTAAAAGCAAAATAAATAAAGGAGCATGGAAGTGCAGGAAACTATAACAATGAATTCCGCTAATCAGTCAATATGAATGAGAACATCATCGGTAGCGCGTTCCTGCAAGCGAGCCACAAGTCAACGTGATTTACGAACACATAAAATAGGTGTGCGGATAAAACAAACATAGTGGACAGCAGTCTGTTCCTGGCGGCCGCAACGCGACTTCGCATACTTGTAGAAAACAAAAATTCCTCCGGGCAACCGCCTATACCAGCCTCCTTGAGTCTTACAGAGAGGCTCTCTTAACCCGCCCCACTTACATTCCAAAAGTGATTTGTTGTAGAATTCCTCTAAGGTTGCTTATCACTCCCTTTTCTTCTGGCTGTGCGCATCTCCAAAAACAAGAGGAACGTTTTATGTGAATTCTTCCAAAAGGTTTATTAAACTCATGCAGACTCATTTTGCATGCTGTGATGTAAAGTCAGGGGTTGAAATCCTTAATTTTCTTGCTCCACTGTTGAGTACCAAGAAAATTAAGGTAGGCAAGGAGGCATCGGAAACCAGGGAGGATTAGCTGTTTCTGCCTAAACGTTACCCGAAAACATCGTGGGGTAGGGTTTAGGAAGGCGACAATCGTGGTGGGCCTTTCAAATCATCAGTACCATTTTCCCCGTGTGTAAGTTCGACGACAACTACCGCATATTTGCACCACTTTTGACGTCCTTATTTTAGAGGATATAAATACAAGAGGCATTTTAAAGAGGTAAAAAAAGTTTGATTTATATGAGAACTATGAACTCTTGACTATTGAGGAGGACGTGATGAGCATGGAACGGGTGCTTCTGCAGACTGTCAAGTTCGATCTCCAAGTCGACCACCCTTACAAATACCTCCTGGATTATGCCAACAAACTCAACAACTGCCACCCGAAGGAAGTTGTCAGTCTTCGCAATCACTGGATTAAAGTTGAGTAATTGAAACTGTATTATTTGGCAGATAACGGAAATGGTTCGGTGTGCGTGGACGCTGGTGAACGACAGCTACGCCACCACTCTTTGTCTCCTGTGGGAACCACAAATTGTTGCTGTTTCACTCTTCTATCTCGCTATCAAGCTCAAGGAAAAAGATGAAATCAACGAATCCAGGTTGGAATTCTCCAATATATTAATGGGTTTGTAGAGATAGGGGAACGAAGCAGTACTTTCACTTGTCTTTAACTCGAGATATCTGGTACTGTACCTCGCGGGACTTGCCCCAGTCATCATTATTATCACTCTCTCTGTCTCTCTCTCTCTCTCTCTCTGTCTCTCTCTCTCACTCTGTCCTTTCTATTCTCTCCTCTATCAGATGGTGGGAGGAGTACGTGGCCGAGCTAAGTGTCGACAAGATGGACAGTATCTGCCACGCGGTTTGTGCTTTTTATATATGTGTATATTCTTTAGATCATATCTGCTTCGATGAATAAGTCTGGGCATATATCTTGAGCTAATTGGATTTTTTTTACTTAGATTCTTGACTATTATACTGCGATGAAGGAAACAGAAAACGCGGTCGCCTGAATTGAACTCGTCTTCTAGGAGAGAGGTTCTTTCTTCAGCTCGGAACACGATATGATTTATTAAATGAATATGTATGCTACAATGTACATATTAGCCGTGTTACGCGAGAATGACTTGGTGATCTCGAATGCCAACATCTTACCTCTTCGAATGCCATCTTTGCTATTTTCTGCTGAGGTTGATGATATGCAAATTAAGATAAACAAAAGAAGCTTCTATCCTATCCGTCAGGAACAGTAGAAAATTTAAGAAAACAAATATCTAAAGTTTCGTCCCTTCATTGTGAGGAAAACCCGAAGCAATTTGGTACGATTGCTATGAAACTAGCTACCCATTTGCTAGTAATGAGAGGAATGAGATTAATGGATTGAAGCAAAAGAGAAGACCAGTAGCATGAGTTGGTATTAGTGATTGAACCAGTCTGGAGTCAGCCGTCCCCGAAGGCCTCGCACAGCATTCCCATGGGACCGACTCGAGATGCTGAGATCTTCTGCTCAGTTCTGGCACCGGCGTTTTTAATTATATGCTTCTGTAGAAGAATGACGCTGCTTTGGTTGTTCATGAGGAATTCTTTGAGTGAGAGAAGACCGTCTTGACAATCGATGCTGCTTCGCGTAGAGGAGAAATCATAACCTGCAATGGGAAGGAATAGTGATAAACAGGAGAAGTCAGGATAGACAGGAAGATGAGGTAGAGAGATTAACAGGGAGAAGTCCATACAGACCTTTCGGAGGTCGCAGGCCTAGTCCCATGTATCGCTTCTTCTTACGCGTCCAGCAGCCGCCTCGCTCCATCTTGACATCCATTTTCTTGATGATGAAATTGAGAAGTTGACGTAGGACGAGAGAGGAGACGTTGAAGAGAGAGTAGAATGAAGATGCTCCGAGAGAGAGAAGAAGGAAGTTGAGTGGGCGGTAGAGGGAGGAGGAGAGGCCGTGGCCGTCCACTTCTTCGTGAGACACCAAATCTCCGAATCCAATTGTAGCAAAGCTGAGAATGTTGGATCATAATTGAATGCAAACATAGTAGATGCCCCTGTAATTTACAAAATGCAAGGAGAAGGAAGGGGAGCGAAGAGAGAGAGAGAGAGAGAGAGAGAGAGAGAGAGTACCTGGTGAAGCAGAAGTAGGCTGCGTCGACGGGAGACCATCCCTCGATCTTCGCGTAGGCAGAAGAGGCGACGATGAAGAAGAGACCATTCATTGCCACCAGACACAAGAAGACTTTGTACACGGAGGGACGCCAGAACTCTTCCGCTCCCTCTCCACACGAGCTGCAACAAGCCATTGTTATCACTTCTCTCTCTCGCTCTCTCCTCTCACTCTCTCTCTCCTCTCTCTCTCCTCTCACTCTCTCTCTCTCTCTCTCTCTCTCTCTCTGTTTCCTTTGTCTCCCTCAATACCTGGCCGTGTCGTGATATCCATTGTTGTTAATGAGTAGAGTGACCGGCTGAGATCGGTTGCCTGCGGCGGAAGCAGCGCGTCTTTCGATCTTCTTATCGTGCAGATACCTGAATGGATAAACATAAATAAATAAAACAATAGGGATAAGGTAAAGGCAATTTTTGATAGTGTTTCACTGAAGAATGTAGAAAGTGGAACCTGAGAAGATGGGAGAGAAGAGTGACGAGTCTCTCTAGGAAGAGATTGAAGAAGAGAACGCAGCAAGTGCAGCCGACCAAGCCGTAGGCAATGGAAGCGGCGCGGCCACGGAGGGTCTGCGGGGTCGACGTGCCGAAGCCTGCTTATGCATTGGATTCAGCCACAACCAAGAAAGAGAGACACAAGAGAAAGCGACCAATTGTAGAGATCAGAGTGGCAGAGAAGAAAAGCGCCCCGAAGAAGTCAAATCGGTCTCGGTTGGAATTCGTCCCCGTCACAACAGCCTCCGCGTGCTCTTCCAAGAGAGTTTCAAGATGGCGGAGGCAAATGGCGCGCCCCGCTGGACTCGGATTGATCCCGCACACTCGCGACTTCAAGGAAGACAGTCTTGACGAGTACTGTAACTTCACGATTAGGAGAGATAGACAGTGAGATTGAGAGAGAGAGAGAGAGAGAGCGAGAGGGAGAGTAGCAAATATTGCAATATATTTTAGATAGAAAGGTTGTAAACAGGTAAATGAGATTACGCGGATAATTCGTGCTCTCCATGGAAACGGTGCAAAGTGGCAAGAAAGTAGACGTGGCTCCATCACCTGCACCCTGGCATCCAATTCGTGTTGTCGTTCGAGAGTTGAGAAGAGGAGTGCGCCACCGAGGAGGTAGAGAACAACGAGAAGAACGGCCAGCACGAAACGAGCATTCTCTTCGTAGATGTGGAGACGGGCCAGACAGCCAATCTCAAGAGTATCCTAATATTTTTCATTTCCCCAGCTTTTTGTCGTCATCTTCTTTCATCATTTACATCTTCCAGCTTACAACTGCTGACGATTCTTAGCCTTGACGCCAAAGGGATTTTCGGAGACCTTCGCTCGGCTTAGAGAAGGAAGTGTGTTCGCTCGCATCATTTCGCGCTCTCGATTTCCAATTCCTCGGGCAAATTGGAGTTTGTGAATCACTGTTCTTGACAATGACGACATCGCAGAGGGTGAGTGAGAGAGGGTACGAGAGCGAGAGAGAGAGAGAGAGAGAGAGAGCGAGAGAGAGAGAGAGAGAGAGAGAGACCACCGCCGTCCGTCTTCCAGGGATAGGCGTAGACGTAATGACGGCTACGGCGGGTCGCCGGTTGCCTCTCCTGCTGCACTGAAATATGTATGTATGTACATATGGATACTCTATCAAATACATAGAAATACACACGAAATATGAATTCGAACAATTTGACAAGTTGGGATTTCGTATTGACTGAGCAAGAAACAGTGGGTGGATTCGCAGAAGAAGAAAGCAAGAACCTATCATCGGTCATAAATATGTAAATGAGAATTCTTATCGACTTACGGGGAATGAGGAATTGAATGAACTAAAAAAAGCCGGCCTTGTACAAAGAGATTTACAGAACAAAAAGAATAAAGCTCACCCGACATTCGAATCAAACAAATCTCCGTAAAGGGCACGGAAGAAAATTCAGTGAGCTAGAAAACAAGTCCAATTCTCTTTATTTCTAAGCATACGATCTGAAATGGCTTATTAGGTTTCAAACTATTTTGCTAAATGACAATATAAATATACATATTTATAGTCTGTTAGCTGTGTGTAAAAAGATATACCTAAAATGAAAGCATGGGGAATAAAAATAGAATTGCAGTAGAGGAATAGCAGAAAGAAATGGAATGGACGACAGAAAAGGTGACAACTACTTTCTGAATTAGCAGCCTTCCAAACCAATCAAGGAGTCTCTCGGATCTGGCAAGCACCTGCTCGCCCTTCCCTTTTCGCCTTCCTCATTTACTTTATTTTTTGTTAACACACATTTTCATACTTTGCTTGAGAAGATTGTATCTTCGACTTCCTTTTCTCTATCTACTTCTCTATCTCTCGCTCACTCACTTTCTTTCACCTCTCTCTCTCTCTCTCTCTCTCTCTCCCTCTCTCTCTAGCTCACTCCCATTCCTCTCTACTCTCCTTTTGCGTGTCCTCGGTAACGGCTCCCACGGAATCTCGGGGAGGTTGTGCAGTTGCCTCTCCTTCTGCTCTTTCCTTTTCGCAGCTATTTGTATCGAGAATCTTTGGTTCTATTCTCTCTCTTTCTCTATCTCTCTCTCTCTCTCTCTCTCTCTCTTTCTCGCTCTCTCTCTCTCTCTGTTTTCTATACCTCTATCACTTCTTTTTCTCTCTGGGTTATCTCCATCTCCCTCTCTCTTGCTCTAAGTTGTCTTCATCACTAGCCTCTCCCGCTCCTCCTGTTTCGATCTTAATGCGCCCTAACTTCAGGCATCAACTTGTTTATCTTTTTAACAGGGAAAAAAAGTAATGAAGAACAAATAAATTATATGTGCATGGATAGATATGTAGATGTGTCCAAATTCCCAGACAGCCGCTACAGCAAAAAAAGAAACGGCCTATAATTTATTCACCCTCACCAAGTTACCAGAAAATGGAATATTATTCACGAATTCCATCAGAAACAAGAAATTGTTCTTTTACTTGAATTGTACGAGGAAGAAAAGAGAAATGATGAAGGATGGCAGATATTATCCGCTTCATGCATATCACGACGAGTGGATAAGCGAACCAAAGCGGGGGAGGGGCTTCCTGAGAGACTGATAGAGGGAGAGGGTTAGATAGAGAGAAAGAGAGAGAGAGAGAGAGAGAGAGAGGGGGAGAGGGTTAGATAGAAAAAGAGAGAGGGAGGGATAGCGAGCAGACGGAGACAAACAAGAGAGAGAGATTGAGAGTTTTCTTAGGAAAAAGAAGGGAAAGCGAGTGTGAACGAATATAGCCTGTGCTGACAGGACTACAAGAAGGCAGATTTGGAGGGAATCCGGGGGACGAGGGATTATGTCTCTCGACGAGAGTGATGAGAGATGCAGAGACAACGCGAGTCAGGCAGAGCTTCTGTGCTCAATGAAGGAATTGCAAATTTGTTCGCTCTGCACCTCTCGCTTCAATTCCAAGTATCCTCACTCTCTCTCTTTCTCTTCATCTCTATCTCTCCCGCTCTCTGTCTCTGTCTCTCTCTCTCTCTCTCTCTCTACTTCTCCAGGTTCCCTTACATTGCAACCTCGATGTTTCTTTCATAAAATAGTGCAGACCCTCTGAGCATCTCGCTGTCTCTCTGCATCTCTATCCTCCCTCGTTACCTTTATTCTGCACTTCCTTCTTACTCCTAACAAGCTCCAATTACGCCCCTTGATACAGCGGATGAAAAGATCTCTAGTTATCTGATTCATTCTCCTTATTATGTCGGCATCTACGAACTTTTAATATCCAGAACATCCAGCACAACACAACTCCGCATGCAAAGAGAGATAATTTATTTCCCCTTTCACTAAGTCTTTTTTTGGTAAACATAAATACAGCAACCATTGTCAAAAAGTAACCCAACGAATGCTTTACATACAAATGTATGTATGTATAAGTGCACATTCTGCGTAAGCCTTGGACTATTTCAAGGCAAGTCAGACGTCAGAGGCTAACCACACGATTCAGCAGAAAACAAGTATCGTTAAAGGAGCACGAAACTAAAACGTAATCTATGTAAACTATTTTGGCTCCTTTAAAAGGATGTAACATTTCAGTTCCTTTCAGTGCTCACGCATGCACACACAGATATCACAGATATGTATATATATAATATATATATAGTATATATATAGTATATATATATATATATATATATATATAGTATATATATATATATATAACAAAATATTGCCGTAAACGATTCAAAGGATGGTTGTCATATCATACTGGATGTCGAACCAAAGTAGTAGTATTGAAAAGAGGGCGAGATATATGAGAACAAGGAGGAAGAAAGAGAACGGAGAGAGGGAGGAGAGTGGAGAGGCACAAAAGAGCCAAAGGCCAGAGCAGAGCATTAGGCAAGTCCATGCTGCCAGCCACTTCAGGGACTCATACCGTAGCCACTCTTCCTGAAATCACTGATCTCTCTCTCTCTCTCTTTCTCTTTCTCTCTCTCTCTCTCTCTCTCTCTCTCTCTCTTTCACTCTTTCTATGTATATCCCATTAATCTAACAATTCTTCCCCGTCTCTTGTGTCTTCTGATTCGGCAGGATCGATGCTTGAGTGGTAGCTTGACTCTCTCTGCCAGATTCATCACTGCATCCCTCGCGCCTTCATACGAATGAGGGCCGTTAAGTCGGTAGGCATACGGAGCATTTGGACCGATCACCAGACGGAGACCCAGACGCCAGTCAGACAGAAGGGTCTGGAATCTGAGAGAGAGAGAGAGAGAGAGAGAGAGAAAGGGAGAGAGACAGAGACAGAAGAAGCAGAGAGAGAAAGGGAGAGAGAGACAGAGAAAGACCTGGAAGGGTTGAGGATAGCAGCCAATAAAGTGAGACAGCTCGTCCATGTACGACATGTAGTCAACCTGAGGGCCATTGGAGTTAGAAACGAGAAAAGCGAAGGAGAATGAGAGAGGACAGAAAATAAGAAATAGAAGAGAGAGAGAGAGAGAGAGAGAGAGAGAGAGAGAGAAAGAGAGAGAGAGAATTGCCTGGATGGAGTGCCGACTGCTCTTGTAGTACCGTCTCTGCATTGCTTTCCTCTTCTCTTCTATGTCACGATGCCGTTCACTTTTGGAAGGAAGTGAATAGCGACCAGCGAAGACTCCGGCTGCCCAACGACTCTTCAATTACACTATTCTGTTCTTCCCATCTATCTCTCTCTCTCTCTCTCTCACCTGTAGTTCGGAGATGGGAGCGATGCTGCCAATGGGCTGCACCAGCCCAATCACTGCGATGTCATCACTGGCGGGTGGGAAAACAAAGTTGTAGAGATCGACTCGATGGTCCTCAAATGATTAGGATGTCATTGTTCTTGTCTGATTAAAACACCTCGTAGTCGATGACTCCTGGTTGTAGATAAGGAAAGGAGAACGAGTATCCGGTGCAGAAGATAAAGACATCTGCTTCCATGCTCCCGCCCTCTTTGATGAAGATCTCAGAGCCAGCCACGCGTTCAACGTCATTCTAGTAGTCAACTAAGTCAATTAACCTCCATTATTAAAATAATAAGCGGATTAAACATTGTGTAGAAAGCATCAACCAACAACTATCTTGATTTGACCAGAGCAGAGAAGATTAGCCAATGAATCATTGACTGTGGGGTGCTGTTGGAAGAAGCGATGAGCAGGGCGGAGACCGTAGATGTCGTGGTCCAGACGTTGCTGGAATGACAAAGAGTGTGAGATCGGGAGAGAGCAAGAAAAACAGAAAGAGAGAGAGAGAGAGAGAGAGAGACAGCAGAGAGAGAGTGAGAGAGAGAGAGAATATTTGAGAGGGTGGAAATGTAAAAAAAAAATTTAAAGCTAAAACCGTCAGGCGATGCTCCATGAAATCGTTGAGTACAGTCCACGGAACAAGTTGTTTCAACCATTCGTACACTCTAAACTTCTGTGGCACAGTTAGTTGCTCGGAAATTCCGAGACAGATAAAGTGAAAGGGAAAACGAGAGAGGTAGAGAGAAGAAGAGAGAGTAAGAGAGAGAAAGTGAGAAAAAGGCCGAGAGAGAGGGTGTGAGAGAGAGTGCGAGAAAAAGAGACCTCGTCATTAGAATGATGTCGTATGGCATTCCAGCTGTAGAAACGCGATTAAAAATCCATGACCCCCGCCGAGTTGAAATAGAAACCTGAACCACTGGACGTGACCGTATTCTTCCCTTTGATCCCTGATACCTCCTTGGCAATCTTGGCCAGATCAACTGCGATGTCGAGTGCGGAGTTGCCAATTCCAAGGAGGACAACTCGCTTGTCTTCGAAACCTTTCCAGTCTCGGTAGTCATGCGCGTGGAGGATTCGGCCGGGGAAGCCGCTCATTCCTGTCATTTCCATACATGTAATCGACATATTCCAAACGAATGCACATACCAAACTCTTTTGGTGCCAAGTATTTGTTGTAAATCGTCTCGAACCTGGGACGTCTGGCTGAAGAGGCAGTGCATGATGACCCGTGCAGAGCATCACTCGGTCGAAATGCTCCACTCTCCCATCCTCCAGTCTCACTTCCCATGCCTTCTTTCCCTCACAGCTTCTTCTGATCTACAATTTCTCTTCTCTCGTTCACTCTCTTGTTTTATCTCTCTTTCATTCTGATCTCTCTCTCTCTCTCAATCTTACTTTCTGAACGGAACTGTTGAAATGAATGTCCTTGAGAAGGTTGAAATGTAGAGCGTAGCTGCGAAGATAGGACATAAGACGAGTGTGTTCCATGAAGTTCGGAAGAGAATGATCGGGCGGGAAGTCAGAGTACGCCATCATTTCCTTCGACGTGTTCACAACTGTCGTCCGCATTACCGTGCCTCCAATCTACAACCTCTTTAGTATCCTTCCATGAGGGTAACTCAAGAAACCCCTTGTTGATCTGGTCGATAGTTCCAGAGACCGCCGATATCGCCGGTCTTCTCGTAGCAAACAACATCCAGATTCTCATCTCTGCATGCTTTGATGGCTGGTAAGCCAGAGGCTCCAGCACCCACGATGCATACTCTACAATTATAAAGATTTGTATTGATAAGGGATAGTGACGGACCATTGTAAAGCAGCCCCCACCCTCATTAATAGTTGCATAGCAACCTGTTTTAAGTAGCCTTTTAAGGCTTCGAACGAATTATAACAGATTTCGGAATAATATTAAAAATAATACCTGAGACATGGGTCGCCCATCCCAAGTAGCGGGGTGATGAGAGTGACTCCTGTCCTTTCCCCCCCCCCCCCGCTCCACCCTCTGCTGCCCCACTTTCTCCCCCGGGCTGCGACCTCCCTTAAGTCCCCAATCCAATCGTTACCGTGCGAACTGTCACGTACCGCCGAAGTAGTTTAATTTAAATTATCATCCCATGTTCATCCATATCCTATTATGCCAGAGTTGTCATAAACAACTTTACTATAAACAATATCGCAAACGAGTATTCATTGACAACAACATCTGTACATTGGTAAAACAGGAAAGAACGGACTAGACATCGCTTTAGAACAAGCACCGGCACAACGCTATTATTCGTCTGAAGGAAGCCAAGAATGGGTTCGATGGGAGAATTAAGTGAATACAACACCACCCGATGAGTAAAGGTACATGCGCACGAGTTTGTCGGCCGGCTGAGCAAGACCAGTCAAGTTACCTATGCTAGCGAGATAGCGAGGGAAGGAGAGCGCAGATGGCGACGAAGGGCGAGAGAGAACAACTGGGCAGGGTAGGGAAGTATGAGGCAGACGAGAAGGACAATTCGGAGACACTTGTAGGAGTTGGTGGTGCCTTTGAGGGAGGGAAGGCTCACGGTGGAGGGGGGAGAAGGCAAGGGGAACCACGAGCATGGATGCTACGGTAGCCGAGTAGAACAGAGCACACAGCGATACAAGGGAACAGAACGCACGGAGGGACTCGTAGAGAGAACATGACATCGCATCCGATAACAGACGCAGTTCATTGTACGTGCAGAAGGCATTCTTTGAGACAAAATTGGCAGCCACCCAAGTCTCGATTTCCTGAAGCTGCTTCTCGAATTGGTCGTCTTTCACGGAAAGGTCCCAGTCGATAGCCTTGACAAACTGCCATTCGAGCCTGGAAAGACTCGCACGATCCATAGCCGTTGCCTCTGCCCAATCTTCATCTGCGACTCTTTCATCCTGATCCGAGTCGTGCAGGAACTTCGATGCCAATACCAGCGCGGGAACGTACAGGTCTAAAAATACAACAGGGATCGTTAACAGAATCAAGGCAGAGTACTTCCAACTTACCCTTTGGGTCAGACTGTTCGAAAAGAACTTTCTTCCTCATTCGCAGGCGATCCAAATAGCACATTGCAACAACCAAAGTGCACGTGTCGGCAAATCCGCAGCTGGACACAGCAGCAGAAGTTTCGTACTTTAGGTAATCGAATGGAGAGACTTGGTTGAAATATTCGACCATCATTTCTGAAAGTAAGACTGAACATTTGACATACTGCCTTACTTTTATAGATTGCCCGCGAGCGCAATGAGAAGAGAAAAACGAGATAAGAAATAATACATACAATCGTACCGGTTAGAGGGTAATGAATAGATCGAGGAGCCTTGGTTCCGAAGTTGAGTGTCCGCTTTATTCTCTGGCGCAATCTTCGGTGGCTCGCGGATTGCGGGGCCATTCTGACTGATATCTGGAAAAGTATAACACGTTGAACGTTTAACACAACACGATGTAAGTAATGTTTCAAGGGAAAATACATGAAATCTTCCTCTCGAAAATGTTGGCAACGTTCCAAGAGAACGCGGTCGTTGGCTGAGTAACCGCGCAGAATGCACAGGAAGATGAAGGAAGCGAGTCGACGCGCAGTCGCAACCACACGCGTTGCGGCCCACGCCAATTGATTCAAATCGAGAGTGATCGCGGCAAATTGAGGTACAAGCTTTCCGTACTATTCTTTCCTCCTTTCTTCATCTCCCTTACAATCCCATTGTTTTTATATGAAAACCGAATGAATTATTCGCCTGTTTTGAACACAGATTCGATTTTTATTATCTTCCCATTTTTGACATGTCGGGGCCCATTGAAGTGATAGCCGCGCTCTAGACCCATACCACAAATTACTTCGTTTTGTTTGAGTAATTCGTGCCATGTAACACTTGATTTATTAATGGCGTCATTGTTCTTCACCACATTGCCGTTTTATTTCCCTTGGCAGGGTATTCGACCTTTTTCATCTCATGACGGACATGGAAGGAGGGTCTGCAGCTGTTATTCCAGCTGCGGATGAGAAAAAGGAGACTACCGCGGAAGTTAAGCTTCAACCTTCGACAGAGTCGAAGGAAGAGAAGACATCTGAAACACCAGTTGGTGTGGATAACGTAGCTGCCAGTGAGAAAGGTCTGTTTTCATACAGCTTATACGCATCAATTTAATAGACTAATTTTTTAATGGTTTTATGACTACATGCTATGAAGATTCTCTTTTGTCGGTTCAAAATGAAAATGTTGCAGCAAAGAGTGCGAATGGCGATGCGGAATCAACTGAAACAGCTGCGACGGCTACTGAGGTTTGTATAATTAATTTATTTTGTTAACCGTAGACATTTCTTTATTAGGACTTTTGCTTAGATTTTATTTTTTAACTATGCTGAATCATTCCGTAGGAACACAAGGAAGAGCCGTGGGAGGTGATAAACGACGAAGAAATTACTAAGGTGGGTACAATATCAGGCGAGCGGTTTGACTTGTTTAAAGCTGTTTTATTTCCTGTTATGTGGAATATAGCAGTGAGTTTTAACAACTATATTGCTCGTAACGGGAGTAGTATTTCATTATACAATTAGATCGAACAGTAGCTAATATCATGAGATGTAGAATTTGGCATATTTGTAGTATTTGTTAAAGTTTGATATGGAAAACATTTCTGAACCACCCCTTCAATGGGAGTTGATTGTAAAGTCGCTGTAATTTTTCAGTTAAAACTATTTTACGACATTTCTAAACTTTCGCATTTAGGCAAAGGAAGCTGAAACGAAGGCTCGTGAAGAGGAGGAGAAGAAGAAGGAGCAAGAAGCTATAGAAGCGGAAAAGATAGCGAAGGCTGCAGCTGAGGAGAAATTGAAGGCCGAAGCTAAGGAGAAAGAGAAACAGGACGCCGAGGCAAAGGCTAAGAAAGAAGCGAAGGAAAAGGAAGAGAAAGCTGCCAAGGAGAAGGCTTATCTGGAGAAGAAGGAAAAGGAAGAAGCGGAGAAAGCAACGAGGGAGAAGGAGGAGGCAGCAAAGAAGAAAGAGAAAGAAGAAGAGAGGGGAACGGAAGATAAAGACGAGGAAAAGAAGACAGAGGAGAAAGAAGCAAAGGCTGATGAGAAAGCAGTGAAGGCTGATGAGAAAGAAAAGAAGACTGAAGAGAAAGAAAAAAAGCAGGAGGATAAGGTAAAGGAAGCTGCAAAGAAAAAGGAAGAAAAAGTTGCGGAGGAAGCGGAACCTCCGAAGGATTCTTCCAAGACCGAGGAGGTAGGTATTTTTTTTGGAACTGTAGAATAAATTTAGTGTCCGTTTGGTTTAGTGCGAGATATCGCAATTTGTGCACATTATCAGGATAGGAGGATCCAGCCTAAACCAAAGCAGCTAGTTTCCTCTTGCACAAATGGTATCTATCTCGTTTATGTGTGGTTGAAATACTTTATTTCTAAACAGTATCTTTGCACGTTGAGCCAGAAAAGAAGGATGAAAAAGAAGCGACAACAAAAGAAGAGGTTGCTTTAGTAATTTCGTGTAAATTGCCTCATTCATCTTGGCAAGATTGCCGGTTAATTATGAATTTGCTAAAATGTAGACAAGCGGTAAGAAAGTGCTGCCGAAGTGGATGGTACAAGACGCGGACGCCCCGCCCTCCCCTCCGCCCTCTTCCTCTGCTCACACTGCTCCCCCCCCCTCCTCTGGCGGACGTGGCAGAGGCCGTGGTCGTGGCCGAGGAAGGGCTCGTGGAAGGGCCGCAGCCACTGCTGCTTCTGCTCATCCCCCTTCTGCTCCCACTTCTTCCGAGGCTGTCAGTTCTCTTTCGAGAGCATTCTTGATTAGTCAGAGCCTCTTCAGTCGGAGAAGCCAGAGACGATAGCAGTCGGTCGGCCGAGGCGTTCGACTGCGCGCGTTGACTACGCGAACCCGGATACGTCGACTGTCCTGGCAGAGGTGGACGACGAGGTGCCAGGGGGACTCTTCAAGAAGAAGGGCGCGCGTGGAATGGTCAGAGGAAGAGGGGCCCGTTGGGGGCGAGGCCGCGGAGCAGCCAAGTCAGTTCTCTCTTTGTCGCTGCATCGACTCCTTTATATTACGTACTAGGCTACTTGATGGGGGGGGGGTCAAAGAGGACTTGAAAATAAATGCTTGCAATTACGAGACACATAAAGTAAATAATGAGATCGGAATGAAACTCTGATTTAGAGCAACGAAGAAAAGTGACGACGACAGCGATGAGCCAGCAGAGGAGAGCGATGAGGATTATGGAAAGGGAAAGAAGAGAGGAGGAGGGAGAGGGAGAGGACGCGGCAGGGGAAGAGGGAGAGGAGCAGCAGCCAGCAGACCCACGCGGGCTGCCAAGGGCAAGAAGAGGAAGGCCGACGAGGAAAGTGAGAGTGAGGGAGAGGGAGAGGAGGACATGGAATTGGACGATTCGAAGAGTGACCAGGGAGGGGGCATGGAGAAGAGTGAAGGAGAAGAGGAAGCAGCAAGGGAGGAGGAGGAGAAGGAAGAAGAAGTCACTCCTCCCAAGAAGAAGAAGGAAGCACAGGCCTCCCCTCCCAAGAAGAGACCCCGTCGCGGAGTTCCCGCCGCTGGAGACGAGTTAGTCATTCCTCAAGGTCTATTTACATTAGAACTTCGAGCTGCTGTAGTCAAAATTTCATCTAATATAAGCACGTACAGAAGTGTTTGAAGGCCAAACCTATTATATTAATTCATCTTTTTAAGATGATGCTGATGCCTTCTCCTTGTTCTACTTCTACTTTATTCATTGGATACTTGAGAGCGGACTTGCCTCGCCTTATGTTCATTCTCAGTCCATGCAGATCCTCACCATCGATGTCTCATTCGACCAATTTGTTTTCTCATGTTTCAATTTGTCATTGTAAAATATAGCGAGTGCGTTGCATTCTTTCTCTGTAAACTACGTCCTCGGATATTGCATTTATTGAATTCTCTGTTCCACTTATGCATGGATACTTTTAGAACGTATGTAAATAGCAGCAAGTTAAGCTTAAAAATCACAAAGTGATGTAAAGCAGTTATTCTGTGCATTCTTTTGCTGTTCTGGCCTTATTCTCATCTCTTTTACCTCTTTACTAATCGCTAATAAGTATGAGATCGTAAAAACACCTAGTAACTTAACCATCTACTCGTGAAACTGTGCTGAATAGGCGTAAACATGACCTCAGCCAACTTACTTTTAACTCGTAACCTTTTGTTATCATTGTTTAATAATGCTTTTGTTGCATTCGTTGTTTGGGCGACTGAACGTAATTCTTCTCGTAGTCTCACTTGTTAATGTGACAGGCATCTTGATAAATGCGACTATTAATTAGATACTGTAGTTACGTGTGATTGCTGTGTTTGTTTCGACAGCCCTCATACCTTTCCGTGACTGCTTATCAGCTTTGTTACTCGAGTAAGAGCGGAAGAGTGGCTGTGAGGGTGGGATAAGGTACGCCCTCTTATTGATTGAGCTCTTGCGCAAGGCAAAGCGTCGTATTCCCCTGGGTGTTGGAGGGAAGCAGAGGCAAACAACGGCCTCCCGTGAGCAACGCTATGATTCCCATAGGAGAGGTTAGGTTTTTATTTCTCATTTATTTCAATATAGAAAAGTAGGAGGTGATTATTTTGGTTTGCTTATATTTGACAAAAGAAAAGTTACGTATGAGTGAATACAGACTCACGATGGTCGGGCGGATATGACCAACTTCGAGATGGATCTTTTTGACACCAGAATGCATTCTACCAAGATGGACAAAGAAGAGGAGCAATGTTGCAGGTCAGAGAAATGGACTGGGCAAGAGAGGCAGTGGGGACAGGGCTGAGAGGAAATTTGAATTGCCTGACTAATACAAAGAGAGAGCGAAGGTTTTCTTTTTCTCTCAGCCGACAGCCTGTCTCTCTCTCGCTCTCTCTCTCTCTCTCTCTCTCTCTCTCGCTCTCTCTCTCTCTCCGTTTCTTCTCTCTCTTCCTTTCTTTCTTTTCTTTCTCTTCTCTCTCTCTCTCTCTCTCTTTCTCTCTCTCTCTCTCTTTTTCTCTCTTTCTTTCTCTCTCTCGCTTTCTCTCTCTTTCTCTTCCTCTTCCTCGTTTCAGTGGTTCTGCGTCCCGTCGCCAACTGATCAAGCCTGCGTGCCTTCCCATCTCTGTTCTCTCTCTCCTCATCATCGCCCTCGTCTTCCTTCCTCTCTTCAAAGATGAAGATCTGGAAGCCCCTGACAAGATGTCGCTAACTTCCCTCTGCTCTCATCCTTGCGGAGTGAGATTGGCCGAGACCATCCCAACGGGTCTCTCCCTTTCTCGCGATCATCAATCCACTGCTTCTGCTTGGCTGGACTTGATCCAGTCATCACAGCACTTCCTCGACATCTCTTCTTTTTACTGGACTCTCAAGAATGACACATATCCTACCGCAGATAAGGTATTCCAGGAAAGTGGGTTCGAGTCAGCAGAAACCATGACTAGGAAGTGATAATCTGCTCCTTTCTTTCACTCTCAAAATATTTGCATTTCCCGCTATTTCACTTTTAATAATTCTTGTGCGTTTGCAGGGTCGTTCAGTGTTGTCAGCGATTGCAGAGGCTGCCCGGAGGGGAGTCAAGGTTCGCATTGTTCAGAACAGCAGCAGTGAGGACTCCGCATGGCTCGCTCGCAATGGATATGCCAAGGTTCTTTTCTCTCACTCTCCTACTCTCTCTCACTGTCTCACTCTTTTTCCGCTCTCTCACCCTCACTCTGTTTCCCTCGTACTCTCTCACTCGCATTCTCTTGCTAGGTCCCCCGCGCCTTAAAATAGCGTTCATAAGAAATTGTAGACCACATATTCATGAGCTTTTTCCTTGAGGTCCGAACACTTAACTTCTCTTCTTTGTTGGGCGGTGGAGTTCTTCATACCAAATTTCTTATTTCGGATATGCGCCGAGTCTACATTGGATCAGCAAATGTGGACTGGAGATCTCTAGCTGAAGTTTGTCATCTCCTTTGTCAATTGACAATTGCTGTAGCGATATATTCATTTGTTATGGAATATTGAAACTCGGTCAGATCTAGATATGATATTTCAATGGCCTCTTGGTTATCAAGGTTTTCTTTCAATTCAGGTAAAGGAGCTTGGAGCCGTGATGAGTGACTGTCCGTGTGTCGCCGCAGATCTCTACAGGGTCTTTGCAGTTTACTGGCGATTGGGAGAGGAGGTCGGTTTCTTGAATTATTCATTCAAGAATAAATGAAGTCAATGACAGGGCGCAGTGATTCCCGAGAAGTGGCCAATCTCGTACCGAACTCAATACTCTTTGCGATCTCCCATGCCTATTGATCTCGAGTTGTTCGATGCTAAGAAGAAGGTCGAGAAAGCAGAGCTCTTCATTTCTTCGTCTCCGATTCCCTTCAATCCAAAGGTCGTCTTTCCATTATTACTTTTTGTTGTATACCTGCCTAAATTATCCTATTTTATGTACAAGTCTTGTCCCTTATCATTTATTCTTCTCTTATGGTTGCGCAACGGAAGGCAAATATGTTAAATTAGTCAATTTAGGGGCGCCAAGATGATCTCGACTCGATTGTCTCTCTAATTGGAGAAGCAAAGTTCACTGTCTGCGTGTCCGTCATGGACTTTCTTCCTCAAACTCTCTACATGCGCAACAACAGGTACCGTGGCCTGGTTTGTCTATTTCCATGTGGTATCTGCTTGGCAGTTACTGGCATCCTCTGGACGTCGCTCTCCGCTCCGCCGCTTTCCGGGGAGTGCAAGTCCGTCTGCTCATCTCTTCTTGGAAGTTTACCAGCCCAGCCACACTTCCTTTCCTCCGCTCTCTTCTCGCCATCAACGAAGCCATTAAGGGCAACATCAGTATTGTTAGTCTACTTTCCCTCGTGAGATTTCATTAATCTATCATTTGAATAGAGGAAGAAGTAGGAAATGGATGGACTCATCAGAAAAAAGTTATTGAGAGAGAGAGAGAGGAGAGGAGAGCGAGATCTAATAAGAATGGTGTCCTTGCAGAAGATGTTCAGAGTGCCAGCAGATGCTCAGCAAGAGAGAATTGACCACGCCCGAGTGAACCATGCCAAGTACATGGTGGCTGATGGAACTGCATACATCGGTGGGCTTTTTATTTCGAAAGTAAGAACAAATATATATATATATATATATATATATATATAACCACCATATGGTGGGGAGAGTCATTTTCGGAATAAGACCTGCCAGTCAGAAACTGAGAGTGTATGAATCGCTTATCGATTAAGGAACGTCAAACTGGGCGGGAGACTACTTCATCAACACTGCTGGAGTCGGCCTGGTTATCCGGTCTGCTATGTTCTCCTCGCAACTTCAAGAAGTCTTTGATCGAGACTGGGATTCACAATATGCCAGTCTTCTTCCTCTTAAATAACCACGGGTCGGTTTAGGGTAGATTGTATATTTTGCCATATTTCAGCATTCAAGTCCGATCACTTCAATTTTATATCACTATATTTGTCAATACTGTTATTGTTAGCATATTATAGAAATGTTGCGTTATTGTACTTACCATACACTTACGGGTGCGTATTCTGACATAACTGTGAGCCATTTTCGTGTGAAAATTCTGATCTCACTCAAGTTATTTTTCCCCCCACAAAATGTTATAGAATGACTGGTAATCATTTATTTGATGGTGACAACTACGTTTGCTCGCTAGAAAATGTTAATCTTAGGTTAGTGAAAGGCAATGAAATTTTCTAGCACATTATTATTAAAGCGAGTATTTTTATTTCACAATATGGATTTATAATATTCTCTCATTAAGAATGGAACCGAGTCTCATTAAAAATGCAGACAAACGTAAAATAGTTAACATAGAACTGTTCACCCGGACAAATATGAACGGATAATGCATAAATGACCCGTAATGATGTCTTCGACCTTATCACTTTGAACGTGATTTCTTATACTTTCTGGAGATGTCAATGAAAATACAACCAAACACAAGCAGGAAACCCGCCATTGCAAATGTCGTAATCCGGTGACCGTAAGAGACAATAGAGATTACGATGGATAGCATCTGAAACGGGAGAAGAGGAAAGGAGAGGAGGAGAGAACAGAAAGGGGAGAGAAGAAAGAGACAAAGAAAGATGGGCGGGAGAGAAAAGAAAGAAAGATGGACGGGAGAGAAAAGAAAGAGAAAGATGGACGGGAGAGAAAAGAAAGAGAAAGGTGGAGGGGGAGAGAAAGTAAAGAGAAGGTGGAGGGAGAGAGAAAAGAAAGAGGGAAACGTGGAGGGGAGAAAAGAGGGAAAGGAGGGTGAGAGAGAATGAAAGTGAAGAGGGGGGAGAGAAAATAAAGCGCTGACTTGTCTGCTGGTCATGATGATGGCCAGGACTGTTGGCCCGAACTCCTTGATGGTTGAGTAGATGAAGAACTGACCAGAAGCTCCTGATTGGATCGGAATGTAAAGGAGATCACCAGTAAGAGAATCCAACCAGAAATGGAGAGAATGAGGACATCGCGGATGAAAAGAACATGTTCCAGAGCGAAGTCGAAGCAAACCGTCAGTTGACCCTTAGAATTTAATACACCTGGTATTCATGGCTTCGCAAGGAGTGAAGGAGAGACAGAAAAGATAAAGATCAAAAACAGATACAGAGGGAGAAATAACCTGCTGAAGAAGAGAGACGGCGCAGAACACCGCCGAGAAGCTGTTGACCCCGAGCATCATCTGCTCCCGAGAGACGGAAGGGCGACAGTCGAAGAGAAGCTTCTGCCAGTTCGAGGTGAAGGCATCCAGACTGACGTAGCCAACCAAGAGGATGAAGCCAGAGAGCTAGAGAGGAAGACGGTTGGAAGAGGGAATTGGAGGGACTGGTTGGAAGAGGAGGGAGATGGAAGAGAAGAGGGAAGAGGAGGGAGGTGGAAGAGAAGAGGGAAGAGGAGGGAGATGGAAGAGAAGAGGGAAGAGGAGGGAGGTGGAAGAGAAGAGGGAAGAGGAGGGAGGTGGAAGAGAAGAGGGAAGAGGAGGGAGGTGGAAGAGAAGAGGGAAGAGGAGGGAGATGGAAGAGAAGGGGGAAGAGGAGGGAGGTGGAAGAGAAGAGGGAAGAGGAGGGAGGTGGAAGAGAAGAGGGAAGAGGAGGGAGGTGGAAGAGAAGAGGGAAGAGGAGGGAGATGGAAGAGAAGAGGGAAGAGGAGGGAGGTGGAAGAGAAGAGGGAAGAGGAGGGAGGTGGAAGAGAAGAGAGAAGAGGAGGGAGATGGAAGAGAAGAGGGAATAGGAGGGAGTGGTTGGAAGAGGAGGGAGATGGAAGAGGGATCACGAACAGACGCGGCGAAGACGGCACTCATGTCACTGGGCAGCTCTTCGTGTGCAGAAGTCACAAACATTGCTCCGCCCACTGCGATCCCCAGCCCGCCCAGGTACTCTTGCCAGGTGTATCTGCAGAGAAAATCTTGAGAAAATCTTCATTCAAAACAGGCAGAGAGAATAAAGAGGCAGAGACAGACGGAGGAGGAAAACATGAAGAAAAGTGAACTTGAGAGAGAAAGAGAGAGGGAATGAGAGAGAGAGAAAGAGCGAAAATAGAATAAGAAGAGAGGAGGAATAAAGAAAGCAGAGATTATACCGTTCACCACGCATGAGTCTCCCAAAAAGCATGGTTGCAACCACCTTCGATGCCTTGCAAATGTTCTGAAGAGGATATGATTGTAAAAGATTAAGTAGAATAATCAGAGATCAAAATCATACGACGTCATCACTGGCAAACCTGAGTGGGAAACGAGACAAATTTAAGGGCTTCGTATTGGCACCACGAAGATAGAGTATTCGAGAGAGAAGTGTACGCGTGTTTGTAGAAAGGAGGAACGTGAGGCGGCTGCCTGAGCTCAGCTATTCACTGATCTGCACGTTTACCGTTATAATAAATAAGGCAACGAACTTATTTCTCCTGAAAATCATCCAGATGCCCGCGATAACAATTCCAATGAGTCTGTTGCAGAAGACGATGAATTGTGCGTCGTGGAATTGATTAAGCTGGAGGAGAATTATTCATGAAGAACAACCAGAAGAAAGGGAATGATCGTGCTAAAACTGACCTCCTCTGGATGTAGACTGCTAACATATCTCTGAGTCATCACCTTTTCAAGGAGATACCCTTGAGTTATTAGAGTCGCCTGAAAATATAATATCTTTTCATTCCAGATATTTCTTTCAAATTACAGCATATTTCCAGCTCATTTGATAATTACCTGAATACCAGCGACGTAAAAAGCAAGATGAAGGCCTCTCTGGAAGAAGCTGCTCGATGATCTCCCTCCACCAGCTGAGGATGAACTCCGAGCTGCCAAGTTTGAGAAGAGATACAGTATATATCGTGAGAGTGAGGGAGAGAGAGAGAGAGAGAAAGAAAGAGAGAGAGAGAGAGAGAGAGAGAGAATGTAAACAATAATTACGCACCGAGTGGTTCGACAAGTCGGTATTCAGGGGCGCCAATGGCAAAGCTCCTCGCAGCTCGCCACCATCTCCCTGGTCGCTGCAGCAGCGACGATTCTAAATCATTCAAAATAACTCTCTATATCCAATCGCTTATTCTCTTTCTGTGAAAGTTGCAAGAATGGGAAGAAAAAGGAGCCGATACCAGAGTATTCCTGGCGGATATAGAAGATGAAGGCGGCGGAGGGGACAATGACAGTGGCATAGCCGAGGAGGATGCGGAGGAGATGGAGAGGCCACAACTCTTCTCCATCGGCCATCCGAGCAGCTGCAACTATTCAGTCACCACTCTTCGGGTACAACTGATGTATCTCATCTCGTACACAAATCCTTGCAAGTTTCTTGCAATAATCTTAATCTAGGATCTTCAAAAGCCATTCCCTTTTGGGGTGCACGCGGGAATTCGGGCTTGAGGGGGCGGAGATAGACATCCCTACTCACTAATTCTCTCTAGATAGACATCCCCTCTACTCACCTACTCTCCAAGAACGTGGCAATCACATAGCAGGAACTCTGTGAAAAGACTAATCCATTTTCATCGCATTACTCCAGCACTGATCATTAAATCTCATTGAAAAGAGGGCTACCTGGCTGTCATCCATTCAAGTCTTTATTCGTCCTCTGCCTGTGTATCTTTATACAACATCGAAAGAGATCGCAACGCTTCTTCATTACAACACATTTCCCCCCGTCACATCAGCTCAACAAGAACAAATAAAGTTAGAGAGTGTATTCCCAAGTGGATCAATCGGAGTCAGAGTCGGAAGAGGAAGAAGAAGAGGAGGACGAGGAAGAGGAAGACGACGACGAATCTTCCACGTCTGTATCCGAATCGCCTTCTCGCACCTGCAAGGACAGCGGAATGGAAAGAAGAGGGGGAAGAGAAAGAGAGGGAGAGAGATGAAGAGAGAGACGGAGAGAAGGGAGAGATAGAGATAGAGAGAGAGAGAGAGAACCTTCTCGTCTTCTAGGTCAACATCCTTAGTGTCTTGCTCTCCTCCTGCCGTTGTAGCAGCTTCTCTTGCGAGTCTCTCGGCCTCTTCCCTCTGTGCCTTCCAACGGGCAGCTGCTTCCAGCAGCTTCAGACTGCCCTTAGCAGCTTGATCCTGCAAGAGGAAATGGAATTTAGAGACGGAGAGAAAGGAAACGAATTGAACCTGGGGAAAGACGTAGTCGTAGTACTCCTCCCAGCCAGCATCCACTCCGTCTTCGGCCTGTCAAATCTAGAACATTGCGTGATCTGGAGAGAAGACAAAATGCAGAACCTGAATCTGACGTCTCTTCTTGACCCTCTTGGGCATGAGTGACTCGACATGAGCAATGCTCTTCTCATCCCCCTGCCCCTTCTCTGCCTGCAACCATGTCTCGAGTAGAAGAACTCTTTCTTCCTTCTCGCTCTTCTCCAGGGCAGAATTCGCTCTCAAGTACACCTGCAATGTTCTTCTCATTACAAGCAAGGAAGAATTTCCCTCTTCTTACCTTGCGAGATCGATCGAAGTCTCCAATGGAACGTTCGAATTCAGCCATGCTAATCCAGACCTAGAAAGAAGAGATTTCATGAGGGAGAAGGAATGGTTCATCCACCTTGATGTGGTTCGTCTTCTGCAGCAGTGCCTCGTAGAGATCGCGAGCCTTGTCGTATTCCTCCGAGTTCATCTCAAAGTCGATATACGCCTTCCACAGAATCTGCAAGTAGAGAATCGGTCAGGGGAAGAAAAATAGAAAGAAAGAAAAGCTAACCTCGGGCATGTCGAGTGCGGGCTGAGTGACCGCGATGTCGAAGATGGCCCGTGCTCTCTCCGTGTCTCCCAGCAGACTCTCCAGCTCAGCGAACTGCACAGAGGATAGATAGTTCATGGAATACAAGAGATACCACCTTCCCGTTAGAATCTTCCCCTTCACCTTGATCCAGGTCATGCTGTTAACGGGCGAGTGCTCCAGGAACTTCTCATACAACTTCCGGCATCGATCGAATTCGCGGAGCTGCAGTTCGAAGTCGATGTAAGAACGAAAGAGCTTCTCCTTCGGACAACGACCGATGGCGAAACCCTTCAAAGAATAAAACGGTTGCTGCATTCCGGTACCCACCTTGTTAAAGTGACCCCTGAATTACCCCAATCTGTTTTTGAAAACGTTTTTTCTTACACAAATTCGGTAACTTTATTTAGAAAAAGAGAGAGAAAAGGAGAAATTTTTTTCTCAAGTATCCCACCCTGTTTTTCATAGACCCAACCCTGTTCTGCAATTCTGCAAGGCCAACCGGCAATTCATTTAATACCTGTTGGAGAAAGGGGGAGAAAGAAAGAGAGAGAGAGAGAGAGAGAGAGAGAGAGAGAGGCAGAAAATAAGCAGATGGGCAAGAAGAAACAAGGGAAACCACAAGCAGGCATGATGAAGTACTAAGAACTGACAAGAATCTTTCTAGCTGCATTCAGATCCTTCTGTCGAATCTCGAAGTGGGCAAACATGACCCAGACCTTGGCGAATGTGAACTTCTTGTGAGGAATCAAGTCCAACGCTGCTTTGTACACCTTAATTCATGAATGAAACGATTGAAAGAGAATGAAGAAGTTCAACCTGTCTCGTCTTCTCTGCGTCGTTCACAGTCAGCTCTTCATAGACTGCATATTTTATCCACAAGTAAATATACCTTAAGAAAGTATACTCCATGTAAACAATTTCGCCATTATCAATAATTGATCCTCTCACAACCGAATGAACAAATGCAATTAAGAAATTTGATAAAGTGAACACGAGCATGGAACTAGAGAAGGAAAAATAGAAAAAAAAGGTCGAGCATACCTCCGCCAGAGTCGTTTCTCTGGTTCGGGAGGGACGTTGCTGATTGCTCTCTCGTACGTGTCTTCCACGATCTCAGTCTGCAACCAACAAAGGTACAACTAAGAAGGAGTGGATGGCAGGGAATACCTGGATGTGCTCGTTTTCGAGAAGGCGGAGGTAGTCGAACCACGCATCGTAGTTGTAGCCATTCTCAGTCACCTCAACTCCGTTTCCGTCAAATAAAGGAAACCCACAACTGCCTCTCTCATCGAGAATACGACGCACATTTCAATGTCAATTCAACCTTAGGCGAAGAAGACGATACGATGGAATGACAAGTAATGAATTTCCCATTCGTAACCCCCCACCCCCACCCACCATCTCTCTTTCTTTATCTCCCTACCACTCTCTCTTTCTCCTTTCTCTCTAACCATGGCTTCGTACTGCGCCTTCCTCTTGCTCACAATGACATCTTCAATTCCCGATCGCTCTCCGAACTTCTTCTCGTGGACCGTGAAGTGCTTGAATATGTCCTGCGCCCTAAATAAGAAGAATCTCCAATAGAATACAGCCACGTACCCAACGGTAAACTGACTTCTCTGATGGAAGTCTGTCCAGGCCATACTTGTAAATGACGCGAGCCCTCTCATGTTCCTTCTAGAACACGAGAGATAAAGGCCTTGCAGTCAGCGATCGCGAACCTGTCTTTCCTCGAAGAGAGCAAAGGCGACAAGCAAAGTCGGCTCAATGTGCTCCTCTCCAAAATATTCCATTCCACGTTCATAAACCTTCAAAGTTTCAAGTTAAAGAATATCATTAGGTTCCTAAATCTGCAAGGGATAATGTAGAAGAAGAAAGAAAGAACAACCGCTCGGGCGTTTCCAATGTATCCGTGATGCTCCTCGAACTTGGCATAACGAATCCAATTCTTGACGTCAGTGCCATGGATGTGCAGGAAACGTTGCCAGATTCCACGAGCTCGGTCAATCTACAGAAAAGAAGTGTCAGATAAAGAAGGATCCAAGCTATGAATGACCTCTTTATATCTGATCTCAAACTTGATGTAAGTGAGCCAAGCTTGCTCTGGTGGTTCCCACTCCATCCATCTCTCGTACACCTGCAATTACACTACTCACTTCATCATATTTCTACTAAGGGGGGAATACAATGGAACCTATTGTCATTCTACTGCAATGAACATAAAAAGACAAACTTGTCGAGCGCCGGGGACATTCTCTACGAGTTCCTCCATGTAAGAGTACTTCAGCCAGAACTGAGTAGCGCGAGGAAGAATTGTCACTGCTCGGTCGAAGATGTTCCGAGCATGATTCACTTGCTTGTTTCTACAATAAAACAATACTAGAAATGAATGAAAGAGAAGGATGATTACGGTAGATGAACAGACCTCATCTCCATCTCAGCATACTGTAGCCATACAGTAATGGAGCGATGGTCAACATCGAGAGCTCGTTCGAATACAGATCGGGACCGTTGTATCTCTCCGATTGATTCCTCCCATTTCGCATACTTCACCCAATTCGCAATTTGATTCCTCAAGAAAGAGCATGAATAAATAATATAAAAAAGGCAACGATTCCGCATAACACTCGTGGGCCCAACTATGATACAGACTCAACGTGACTTGGTAACAAAATCATTCAGAGAGTTCAAACCGATTTTTGCGAATGCCATCTTCGAATTCCTTCCTTTTCTTCCGTTGAATCTCAGCCAACTCATCAGGATCTGTGATGCGTGTCTTTGGTGGAGGAGCGAGCAACTCAAGCTCCCTCTCTTTGGCCTCGCGAAGAAGTTGTTCAGCGGTGATTTGGATTTGAGCAGGTGCCTAAAGCAACACAACGATAGCTGCATTATAAAAAGTTACGAAAAAAAAAGGTTCAGAAGAAACACTTATGGGAATGTTTAAGGGGTAAAAGAGGACCTTGTTTTTAACTTTGGCAGCCTTCTTCGGAAGCCGAATGGGCTTTCGGGTCTCCACTTCCTCTTCATCCGACATTTCCTATAGAGAATAACTTTAACGAAAGTTTCGAACGCTATGAATCGCTGGAGGCCCGTGAATCGCACGGAGGGCGGCGTGGAAAAGGATCTTCTGCCCAGTCACGGGGAATACAACAAAAGGTCACTGTTAATTCTTCTACAATTACAGTTAACAATTAACAAAAACTTTTAATGGGATATACAAAAGTGGTCTTAAAAAAACAAAAAAAAAAGTATTTGAAATTTCTGTTACTAGGCAATTTCGAATTAACCAAACATTTGTCATTTGTGGAAGCATGGACTGAAAAATAAACAAATATTCAGTTTTTTTAATGAATTTCAGTAAATATAAGAAATTGGTTCTTTAATTTTTTGTTCGCGGCCTTCTATTCCCCCTGTAGAAAGCAAATGTGTTCTGCTTCGACTCTTGAAATAAAAATATTAACTTGTAAAAAGTTATTTTTACGATATGTTAATTTCGTTGAAGCGCTAGCTCTTTAGTGAGTTGACAGATATTCCGATTTGACTTATCTTATGGCCATTTATTGTTTCTATTACTCGAACTCCTCGCATGGAGTCTTGTCATCAGGGAACACGTCGGTATGTTTATTGATTCTGAGGGAGATGGCGTGTAGCAGTAGAGAGTCAGAGAGTAGAGAGAGAGAGAACCAGAGAGGGAGAGAGAGAGTAGAGAGAGAACCAGAGAGAGAGCAGAGAACAGTGTGAGGAACCTGTGTCCATAGGAAAGGAGCGCGCGTGAGAGAGTCAATGGGGACGAGAGAGTGCGCGGCGGAGGGAGAGAAAGAGAGAATAGGCCAGGCAGAGTGACAGAGAGAGAGTAGCATTCTTCTCTGCTCGTCTGACACCCTCTCTCGTCACCCTTTCGCTCCCAATTCAATGTCGCTCTGCAGATATATAAGTAGAGGGCCGTTGTGGTGAAGGAAGAGAGCGCGAGGCGGATGGCCCTCCCCACTCTCGGTTTCTCTGCTTCCTTTCACTTTCTTTCTTCTCTGCTTGTCTGGCCTCTCTCGTCTCTCCGCGTTGTCTCCTTCCGTTGCTCCTTGCATAGTGCCCATCCATATGCTATGATGCTTGTGTTGAGTAGATGTCAAGTCTACCTGGGGAGGCGGCCCTTCCTTTCTCTGTGCCTGAGGCATTCTATAGCCAGTCGGTGATGGCTGGACTCATGCCTGGCATGCCCTTGCCTCTCTCCGCTCAAGCTTCCACTTCAACAGCTGTCGCTGCTTCCCCCTCTGCAGGTCAACTGCGCAAAAGACGGTTCAGCGGGGCTAAGATCCAGCCGGTTGGTTCTTTTCATCCCAACAGCTAAATCTCTTTATTCTTCTTTTTTCTGTATATCTAAACATTGTCGCTCAGACCCGTGTGAAGAAAGTGATGCAGTCGGATGAGGAAATCGGCAGAATGGTGAGTATAAGGCTCATTTATGAAGTTTCTTTCGTCGTGTACTTATTTTTACACCTATTCTTATTCCACTTTATATGTGAAATAAATTGTATCATAGATGAAAATAGGAATGACAGGTTGCCTCGGTTCCTGTGGCGATTGGAAGAGCCATGGAGCACTTCGCAGAGAAGTTCCTGCTGGCCTCTGCCGAGGCGGTCTACAACTCTTCTGCCCGCACTCTTTCGCCCTATCACATGTGCTGTTTTTAAAGAACCACTTTATGTCATTTTACTCTCTTTGCTCGCCGCATACTTGATTTATTTATGCCCTAAATTAGCTCTCTTTTGTTACTTCTTTTTTGGAAAGTATATAGAATTTTGCCTTGATCGGAAGCAAACATCAGCAATATCCCCCAAATTTTACTCAGTGTACCTACTACAAATTTTGCGGCAATTTTTAAAGATTATCTATATCATTATTCTTTAGTAAATTGCAGGAAGATGGCAATGCTGGCGAATCCGCATTTCTCGTTCCTGGAGCCGATTCTTCGTGATGTCGGCATTCCTTCTCGCTCTGGCGAGGTCTACATTCAGCCCGTCCCTCCAGTCAGCTTCTCCTTCCTTGCTACTTCTTCTATTTCTTTTTCAGTTTTATACAAGATCAAATTTAGTGAGAACTTGTTTTCTTTTTTCATTTTGTTGCAATCAATGGTTCTTGCGAGACGGAAAGGCTGTGTGTGTCCATATATGAAAAGAGTACTCTATTCATTAATTATGTTTTAATGCCAATTATGAGATTTTCTCTATTTGATGTTGCTTGAAGGTTCTGCCGGCCCCGTTGATTGCCCCTTCCTCTGCTTCCGCTCTTCCCACTTCTTCTATTCCTTCCTGTTCTTCTGCCCTTGGCATCGGAGCTGCCCTCGGCGCAGGGTTATTCCTTTCTTATTCATTCATTTTGCTACTTCTTAAGAACAAAGTTATGATTAGTTGAATGGAAGGAGATTACTGTATCGCGTGAATTTGTTATAGTTGGTTAAAAACGTGGATATTGAATAACTGTTTGATATAATAAGATAGCTTACAGTAGTTGGTGTTGTAGAATGTGGATGGAGGCCCTGACCAACCCGAATCCCGAGATCCCGGTCGGCCAGCTTCTCGGCCTCACGCAACAGCGGCCACTCATCCGTTCGTTTTCTTCATTATGAATATCTTTTACATTGTTCCTTTACTTACTGTTCAGGAAATGAAGTTAAATCCTGATTTTTTCCGCCTTATTCTTTTTAAAAATGCCACTGTTCTAGAATGTCTTCTTATAGCTGGCGGTGTGCCCCTTGACGGGACTTCTGACCCGTCGATTCTAACTCCTCCCGCTGCCGCCCCCAGGGCCTGGAGAAGATCCTCCTCCAACGGAACCCCAACCACTCCCCAGTCAGGTTCGTGCTCTAGTTTTCTGAATCATAAATGATTATTCCTACGAATGAATATACTAGTTGTCAATATGGTCGGTCGTTCTTTTCGTTCAAGGCATTACATGGGCAAGAGTTTGGTAGAGGGGTTAACGATTTCAAATATTTCAGATGGCGCTGTTCCTGAGAAGAAGCCTCGCGGGAGACCGCGAAAGATAAAGAAAGACAAGTCAGTCTCGTTGAGAGGTCATTCTAGTTTAATGGTTTGGATTAAACAAGACGAGATCGAGAAGCTGTATCTCTTTTTCTACCCTGAATTATTTAGAATTCTTTGAGATAATTTGAAAAGAACAACGAGAGCAGTTGCAGATGCGTGGAAGACAACCTCGTGATGGACGAGAGCATGCAGAAGAGTGCACTGATCTCCTCCGCCTTCACCCACTTCACCCCTCCGGAGAGCGAAGAGAAGGATCGAGTGTTGATGCCTCCTCCCGCCCTTCCCTTTGGCCGTCTCCCTCCTCCTTCATGACATCCTCACTCTACCTCCGCTACGCTTCTCTCTCTTCTGAAACCCTGAACGTGTTTGGTTCTGGTTCATTTCCTGTTATTCGCTGTACGCGTTGTAAAAGTTCATCTCATCACATTTGAATTATCTCATCTCACCAACTTGACCTCTTGTTTCTGCAGCTTTTCAGCTGTAGTGTATTCGGTCGAGTTGTGATGTCCTAGCAGGCAAAGAATCCTCGGGCTCTCCTTTCAACCGCGCATCTCACTATCCGCCCTTTTCTTTCCATTCAGCCCTTTCTTTCTCTTCTGCTTTATGGCTGCGCACTCGTTTGTTGTTTCCCTCGTTCGCGGTTTCTCTGTTTCCCGGTCTAAACGACTGCAATCTGCTGGATTTCTCTTTATCAAGCACCGCGTTTCCGTACTTTCTTCAGCATTTTAAGAATAAGAATAACAGTAACGTAAAATACATATAAATATATTTCGAAACCTCTGGCGAATACACATGGTAAAATAAAGAGTACTATCAAGAATTTGAAGGGCAAGGGAAGGCAGCAAGGGATAAGGAATATAGGACTATTCGGTCTTCTTGTCGTGAAGGCAGGCGGGGGGAGGGAAGGGAGTGGCCGTCCCTCTCTTCTTCATCATTCTCTCATTCACTTCCGCCGTGATTCTCTCGTATACTTCCAGCATTTGCTCTCGCACTTTGTCAGAGAAGGCAGGGACGTCATCCATCCTCAACTGGAATGGGGAAGAGAAAGTGTGATGAAGAGAGAGAGAGAGTGATAGAGAGAGAGAGAGTGTGTGTGTGAGAGAGAGAGAGAGAGAGATAGAGAGAGGACAAACCCCAGTGGTGGGAATGGGATCCATGACGTGAACGATGACTTCGCCGTCGCTCTCGAAATACTTATCGTGCTTGGAATAGAAGCATTTGTAGGACGAGGCAACCATAGGCACGACAGGAATCTGAGCCTGAAACCACAACATACTCGCATCACTTTATTTATCTTCGCCCTCAAACACACCTAAAAGAGTAAGAATTAATATTTGAATCAAACTGACATTGACTGCAATGTTGAAGGCGCCTTTCTTGAAAGGGAGCATTCCATCCAGAGAACGATTCCGAGTGCCCTCGGGAAACACCCAGAGCTAAACAATAAGATGATCATATAAGAAGCAGAACAACTAGATCTACTGGTTCTTTAGGGCACATCATTAAAAATGGATATTTAATGACACAATGTTCCCCTTCAAAAGTATGTTAAGTAAACGAGGGATATTTACCGAAATATCCCTCCCTCTTTCCATTTGCAAACAAAATTCTCCTTTCAAGATGGAAAAAAGAAAGGTTAGAAAGAACAAAATTAGAAATACCTTGAGGTTCTTCTGCTTGATAGCATCCGTACATTGGTCGATTGCCTTCTGAGCCCGCTCACGGTTGAAGCGATCCACGAAGATTGAATTGCACTGAAGAAATGATAAAGATATCTCTTAAGTATGGGCATCTTACTACAGAACGGTATTAAAGATTAATGCCCGTTAAAAATAAATTAGCTGGATATCTTTGTAAACATTCCATCCTTGAATTTATACCCTGGAACAAATTTTCTTAAAGTTTGAACAGCAAAAAATGATGAACTGAGAAACCGACCAGCCAAGCAGTGATGTTGAAGATTGGAACATACATGAGAGATTTCTTCATCATCGCAGTACCACGGGGAGGGAAAGAAGCGGCCATCACAACGACATCCAGAGCGGACTGGGAAGGGAGGAGGAGAGGTATCAGAAACTGCAGAAGAGGTACCTGGTGGTTGCAGAGGACAACACAGGGAGTCATCTGCTTCAAATAGACTTCATCGTATCTCCGAAGATCAACCTAGCAAGAGAAAGAATGCATTCTATCATTTAATCCAACATGCAAAATGTACTCGCTTGAATGCCGGTCCACCGACTGAGAATGAACATCGACTTGAAGACGACTTTGCTCGCCTAAAGGAAACCAACTGCTAATTATTCTTATTCTACTTAAAATCTAAAGTAAATGTAGATATAAAGAACAGAGGGATTAGGCAAACTGTCAACGCTCACATCTCCGAAGATTCTGGCCGGAGGGCCGATCACAACGCAAACTGCAGCATTCAACAACATCGTCAAGTACCAGAGCACGCAGCGGATGTAGTACCTTAATGAACAGTCAGCAACTTTTCATGCATGGCAGCCAAAGGGTTCATTACTGGGTAGAAGGTCTAACCTTGCAAGGCGAGAGAAGAAGTATGCGAAAATGAGCAAGGCAGTAACAACAAGTAAAGCGGCAGTGATGAGGCACCCAGAGCATTCCGCCATCTGCAAAGAGGGCTGACTGAGTGGGCACTCTACTCAGAGATGCATCACGATATCACAAGATGATACACGTGCCTGGCTAACACCTCCACTGTAAAGTGCAAGAACCTTGCCCAGGCTAGGGAAGAACGAGAGATGCTCTCACTCAACTACAAAGTACTTCGGTCATCAGCGTCAGAACAGCAAAAATGGATAGAGGAATGGAAATGGCATCCATCGCATGCCAATGTCTAAACTATCCGACACCGTTCGCAGGATCACAAGAAAAACTGCGTGCGCGGTTCCAGGAGAGCAATGATAAGGTTTGCGCCTCCATGTTTGAAAATATTAGTGTGATCCGGCGACCGTGAAATCTACTATTTATGAAAGATGACTTGTCACTTATCAACATTTTGTAACAAACTCTAATAATTTTGCTTTCTGACGACTTCTTTCCCCAGGAATATATGCAAACGTTAATTAAATAATGATTAAATTATCTGATTAGGTGGTCTGACCGGATGGAGTTCCATTATTTTACATAATTCCTAAGATAAAATAATTGAAATGGAAAGAACACCACGCTGAACCAGTCCGGCCAGGTCATCACACTGCTCCAGCATTCCTTTTTCCCCGTTTGCTCTTCCGTTTCACGATTCGCCGTTAGGTTTTCGGTGATTTATATCCTTATCCTGAGCGCACATCCATTAGTTGTTAAAGCATATATTCCTGTTGGAATCCGTGTTGTAGCATGGCTCAAGGCTGGGATAACCAGTGGGACAGCGGGGCAGACTGGAACTCACAGCAGCAACCACAACAGGACTACTCCGGATACTCTCACTACGGACAGCAACACCAGCAAGCGCCTGCCAACTCACCGTCAGGAGTTTTATGTTGGAAATATCTTTTCTACCTTGAACTTTCTACTTGTTAATCACAAAATTTAGGCCCTCTGATCCGTACGGAGGCGGATATGGCTTTGGGAATTTGCCCGGAGGAGCTTCACAGTTCATGGCGGATCCTATGTTCAAAGCTGCGCAGCAATTCGGAGGCCAATTTGCAGAACAGCAAAAAGACAAGGTATGGCAGTCTGCATTGAGATGCTTCATCTTAGTTACTTTAAAATTTTCTGTTTGCAGCTTGTGAAATATTTGAATCCATTCAAACTCAAGTACTACTTTTCCGTTGACAACACATACGTGGGAAAGAAAATCGGGCTGATCCTCTTCCCCTTCTTCCACACGGTTGGTAGCGATATTTGGCTATGCTGTAAACTGAGTGAATTGGTCAGGAATGGACTCCCCGCTTCGGAGGGAGTGAAGGAGTGGCGGTGCCAGCCAGGGAAGATGTCAATGCCCCCGACTTGTACATCCCTCTCATGGCCTTCCTCACTTACGTCCTGGTCTCTGGATTCGTCCTTGGCACGCAGTCCAGGTTTCTCTTTCTGCTGTTCCCTCGGTTTCCCTCTATGTTTAACTTTGAAAATATATTTTGGAACTTAGTAGAAGGATTGAGATTCTCGCCTGAGATCCTGGGGATTCTGACATCGAATGCGTTGGTTCTTTCATTCATCGAGAACATCATCATTTACCTCGCGAAATACGTAATGAACATTTCTGCGAGTCTTTCCATCTGGCACTCCCTCGCCTATTCCACCTACAAGTTTGTTGGGTGAGTTCCCTCAACATGAGAAAGGAGATAGAAAGAAGGAAACATTTGAGGATGACCCTTTGTCTGGCTGCTTTCATGACTGGAGGTGTCTCTGCTTACTATGCAACTCTTGCCTACACATCCCTTGCTCTCGTTTTCTTCCTGGTCAGTTGAGAGATTCTCTTCTTTTGTTTACAGCTGTCTGCTTGGTGTACGTGGGGATAGAAAACAAGAGCACATTACAAAGAATGAGTGAGAATGAGATTCCAATCATCCGCTATCGATTTGAGAACTTATTACATATCGTAATCGGTGAAAAGTCGTTTCGCAAGTTTTTTTTTCTATTATTTAAATTTGCAGCTTCGAACAGTTGCAAACTTCTTCTTCGATGCTTCTCATTATGGAGCAGAGGGCAGAAAGAGGAAACTCATTCTAATCCTCTTCATCCTCGTAACTCAGCCTTTTATTATGTGGTGGCTCACCAGGTCGGATTTACTTTCTCACCATATCAATTGAATTTGAGCACAAATGAATTGTGAGGATTATAATCTTTGATCTTGCAGTGGTGTTACTTCTTTCAACTACGAGGCATTCGAATTAGCCAGGAAGACTGTGGTGAAGATGCCTGCTTTGCAGGGAAAAGGTATAGTCATCTTTCTTCTTTGCGCTTTATCTCTTTCCGTTTCCACAATTCTTCCTTCTCTCTTGAATCTTTAGTTCTTTGTCGTCTCACTCAGGTCAGTTTATTTTGTGATATTAGAATGAGACCTAAATGAAGAGCGTTGTCTTTCAAGGGACCGTTCCAATGACTGCCGATGGCGAAGTCGATTACGAAGCTCTGCTGAAATTTCCCAAAGAGTGATTGATATCTTAGCAGTCAACTAGTAAATAACTTATGAGACATAATGAAATAGCAGTGCATCTGTTTACAACAGGGATGCTAGTTAAATTATTTCGGTTTTACCTTCTTTTTACTGGATGTTTTATGTACTATCTGAGAGTGCCTTGCCTTTTTCTTTTGTTTTCTTTTCAATTGTGGTTGATGTTTTGATTCCATTGGATAAATATATAAATCTAACAGACTTTTTTTCTCGTAAGATGCAAAATACGATATTGTATGAACTAGTTCAGCAGAATCAGCAATTTGAGCTGTCGGTGTCATCGATTTGAATCGTCCTTACTGCCTGTCATTTATATCAACGGGGTTAGAAGGTGCTTTGTGTGAAGTATGGACTGGGTGTGCATGCGGTCCCCTTGGCAGTGCCAATGGCTCAGTCAGGTCTACTTCCTTCTCTGTTCCACCCTCTCAAAATCTGCCCTCTTCTCTCTGTCTCTTTCTCTCTGTCTCTGTCTCTGTCTCTGTCTCTGTCTCTGTCTCTCTCTCTCTCTTTCTGGCGGGCTTCCATGCATCTTCTGATCAATAATATTGCCGGAGTATCCCTCGCGCTCAGAGCCTTCCGTGGCCAGGGGGGGCATGCGAAAAGGGCGCCCCCGGCCACACAGACAGAGATGGCAGAGTTGGCCAGGCAGCCTCACTCAAGAGGGGGGGCGGAGGGAGTAGAGACAGAAAGAGAGAGAGAGAGAGAGAGAGAGAGAGAGAGAGAGAGAGAGAGCAGGAAGCTGAGAGAGGAGAGAGAGAGACGGCAAGAGAATAAAAGGGACAACAAAGCGAGAGATGCGACGAGAGAATGGGACAGTTACAGAAGCGAAGACTTGGCGAGGCATCTAACTCTTCTTCTCTCTACAAAAGTGTAGAGTCTCCTTCCCCTCTTTGAATGCGCCTTCTCCCGAAGCGAGAGCCTGGCTTAGAGTCCAGGCCGCCCATTCGTAGAGTGGCCCTTTGATTGCCAGGAAGACATGCTGAAGAAGCTAAAAGGAGCGAAGTCGAAAGACAAGGCCGCCGCTCTGCCGCCCGCAGCCAACGATGCCGTCAAGCAATTGGACGCCCGCGTCGGACTAGACTCTTACAGGTCCTTCTCTTTCCTTTCTCTCTCTTCCACTCTGCTCTCTCCTTTATTCTCCCTCCACTCTCACTTATTACAGCATCGCTCACTTAATGGTCCTTCTTATCTTGTTCATGACTACCCTAGTTCATGCCAACATATTGTACATTAACTTGTTTATGCGCATGTATATCCGAAATATGTCAAGTAGTTCATCCTAACAAATGTTAAAGAAAAACCATTTAAGTTTTGTTTTGCAGAGACTTCTTCACTCTGAAGAACTACTGGAAGACGGTGGATAGGAAGAGAGTCGAGTCAGCTGGTATTTTCTTTGCGAGGCTAGTTGCTCACCGCTCTTCCTTTCTTCCCTTTTTGCTAATCGCTGTGTCAACTTTTGCTTCCTTTAACTTTCATACATCCATGTACGTAGCTGCTGGGGCAACAATTTATATCATCGGAAAGCGTTGCGATGTAATAACGTCAGAAAGCAAAATATTTTTTATGCCGGTTGTTGTTTAGTCTTTCGCGTGGACCAGCTTCAAGAAGTGTTGCAAAGACTGATGATGGAACTGGTCTTTGCTTCGTGATCATCTTAATTCACCCTGTTCGGTTCTTAAATTCTCACGCACTGTTACTCACACACACTCTCTCTCTCCTTCTTATTCGCTCTCTCTCTCTCTCTCTCTCTCTCTCTCTCTCTCCCTCTCTCTCTATGTCTCTCTCTGTCTCCCTCTCTCTCTCTCTGTCTCTCTCTCTCTCTCTTTCCCGCTCATTGTTGCAGTTCTTTTTCTTCTTGCAGAATTTTTGTGTGCTTTCGCCGTGGCAGCACATTTTTCACTTTGTGACCAAAGGAACTGAACAGTTTGTCTTTCGCGAGAAAAGAATAGATACCTCCCGTTACCTCTCCCTCCCTCCCTCCCTTCCTCTCTCTCTCTCTCTCTCTCTCTCTCTCTCGTTCTCTCTCTCTTTCTCTCTCTGCATCTTTCTCACTTTCTCTCCATATCTTTCTATGTGCCTTAACTTTCCCTCCCAGCTGCCTTTTCCCATTCCCACTCTCCAAGTCATTTCCTGTGCACCTGGCTTTCTTTATCCTCTTTTTTACGCTTGAGCTAAGCATAAGAATAATTCGTTTCTCTAATTTCTCCCAGCTCTTCGTTATCGCCGCATGGGAATATTGAAAAGAGCAACGCAGCGTAAGGAATCCGATGGATAAAGCAATTTATGTCGAGATAGAGTGTGAGTCGCGCACCGCCGTGTGAGTTGTCTTGTTGCCCTCGTCTCTCTCTTTCTCTGCTCCTCTCTCTCTCTATTTCTCTGCTCCTCCCTCTCATCATTTCTCTGCTCACCTGCCTCTCTCCCTCGCTCTCTTTTCCTGTTCCTTCTACCTGCCGCTCTCCCTCGTTGTGTTTCTCTGCTGCCCCTCCCTCTTTCTCTGCTCACCTGCCACTCTCCTTCGCCCTCTTTCTCTGCTCACTCTCTCTCCCCTCCCCTTGGCTGGTTGCCAAGGTGCACGTGTGGGGAGTGTCTCAGCGAGGAGAATCGCCTTCCGGAGCGAGTGTTCGTCCGTCCTCCAGATGCATGGGGTCCGGGTCGTCTTCGCCAGCGGGCAGTCCGAAGGGTGAAAAGGGCGCAGCGGCCGAAGCCGCGCCTCCGGGGGCGCCCGGCGTGGAGGAGGTGCCTCCCCAGTACGACTCCAGACTCCCCTTCGCCAACTACCGCGAGTTGTACACAATGAAGAACTACTGGAAGACTGTCAGGAGACAAGAGAAACCCGCTGCTGCGGAAATGTATGCCAGGTAAGGGGAGAGAAGATTCCGTCTCTCTCTCTCACTCGCTCTCTCTCTCTTTCCTTCTGTCTCTCTTTCCTTCTCTCTCTCTCTGTCTGTCTCTCTATCTCTGCTTCTTTCTTTCCTTCTTTCTCTCTCTTTCTCTCTCTCTCACTCGCTCTCTCTCTCTCTCTTTCCTCTCTCTCTCTGTCTGTCTCTCTATCTCTGCTTCTTTCTCTCCTTCTTTCTCTCTCTTTCTCTCTCTCTCTCTCTCTCTCTCTCTCAACTTACTCTACCCTCTGAACTCCTCAGTGCTCGTTTGAACTTCCTAGAATTTTCTTTAATACGATGAACTCCGTCCATAACTCCAGAGTATTCGTTTGCAATCTCTCTATTTCCGTCAACTATGTACATATTTATTTCCTTTTTCAAGGGCTTAATTCCCTGTCTCATCTTGTTGATTTTCTAGCCCCGATACATGTCATTTTACCTTCTTCTTGTATGTACATATCTCTTTCACTTCTGCTCTCGTTCGCAGTTCTTGTCTCTCTTTATTTTGCCACCCAATCTTTTTGTTCTCTCTCTCTCTCTCTCTCTCTCTCTCTCTCTGTCTCTCTCTCTCTGTCTCTCTCTCTCTCACTCTCTTTCCCTCTCTTTCCCTCTCGCCCTTCTCACCCTGTGATTACTCTCGAGGGTAGCGCAACGAGTGCGAGTGGTAGAGATTAGTTGAAGGAGGGAAGTTATTGGATTAAGCACAGGCCGCTGCCTGCCACGCTAAACTCCCTCCCAGTACTCTCAACCGCAGATTTCCAAGATTGATACCACCGCCAAGAGAGGAAAGGACAGAGTGCGGATATGAGAAAGAAGAGACATCTGATGAAGGAGTAAGGGGAAGGAAGTTGAAATTGAGATGAATACGAAGCGATTGGTTGTTATGATGCTAACTAAAAAAATGAAGTTGAAAATTGGTATGTGCAGAATATAATGTTGAACATTTTAAATTTGACTTTTGATTAATGACCATTTGTGATAAACGGTAAAAGTTGTTTAGATATCTAACGGCCCAGCCAGACAACAAAGCGATGTATGGCAAGCTGAAGAATGTCGGGACTGTCGACCCATCCTGCAGTGATGCAGGGTTCGAGGCAGTGGCCGGAGCATATCTCAAGGTTATTCATTCACTCACCAGATCCCCCTCTATTACTCTCTCACCAGTATATTTTTCTCACTCTGTTCTTTCATGCTACCAAACATTCATCCGTTCTCTCTCTCTCTCTTTCTCCCTCTTCCTCCGTTTCTCTCTCTCTCTCTCTCTCTCTCTCTCTCTCTCTCTCTATCTGGCTCTCGCCCTCTCTCTCTCTCCCTTTCTCCCTGCTGCACAAAGGCGTATTTACCTTCTTCGTTACTCCTGACGGACGATTGCGATTTTTCTTTAGAACTATAAAAACTGAATTTTATGTAGACGTCATTGTTATGAATAGAAATGATTAGTTACATATGATATATTCACAAGTCGTTGATGTTTCTGCTGTGTAAAAAAAACCAAGTACACATTTAATGCCCAATTGAGGGCGCTCTTGCACGAAATATTTAACGGAGGAATTATTAGTTTTTCTCCCTTACATTAAATCCCTCTCTACCTGTTATGTCTTGTTCGACTGAACATTACTTGATTTAGGTGTTCGACGATGTGATAACATCAGTAGAAGAGAAGCCGGCAGATGTCACCACTGCCTGCGACAGACTCATCGCTGTGGGAAGGATGCATCGCTCCAAGGTACAGAGAGAGAGAGAGAGAGCGAGAGAGAGAGAGAGAGAGAAAGAGAGAAAGAGAGAAAGAGAGAAAGAGAAAGAGAGAGAGAGAATAGAAGGAAAGAGAGATGGCGATACAGAATGGAAGACTAATGAAGATGCATAAAGGGGTTAAAATAAATGAGAGAGCTGATGGTGAGATGGAGTGGTTTTCTTGCAGGTGTCCGGGATGCAACCTTCTTCGTTCCAGACCATGGAGGAGCCCTTTCTTCACATGATTGAGCAGATCCTTCAGGATCGGTACAACGAGAAGGCCGAGACTCTCTTCCGCAAGTTCTTTCAGTTTTGTCTGAAATATCTCCTGGAGGGATTTGACAAGTAGATCTGATCAATGAATCCAGACACAAACGATTGCACTTTCACGTTCTGGTCGTTCTCTCTTATACTCGTCTTCCCTCACTCTCACTCTCTCATTCACACTCTCTCTCTGTCTCATTAACCTCTCTGCGTATCTCTCACTACACGACTCATGATAAGCATTCGCCATAGTAGTTGTCAATCTTCTCGGAACTGTGATAAGTGGTGGAATTCCCTTGGGAGTGCCATAGATTCCATCTCCGTTTCTGCCACGAACCGTGCCTCAGCCCGCCCCATCTTCCTCTTTCCAATATTAGGTGGTTGCCCAGTGCCAACTTCAATTCCACGAAGATTCAAGAATTGTTAACCGACGCCTTGCTTTGTACATAGAAATAGTGGATAAGGCTTAAGACAAATTAGAAGATTAATGCGCGAGTGAGAGAATATAAAATGAAGATTACCGCGAAAGCGAGAGAATATAAAATGCCACATATTTATTCAGCACTGAATTCCTCCTCTGACTGCACTTTACATGGCATAATCTTTCTCGGAACTCTCTATTGCCAATACTCTCGCTGTCTCTCTGCAACAACCTGACTCTTTATATACTCATCAGTTTCAACGACGAATGTTTCTAATAGCTTAGCCGCTGTCTAATTTTAGCTCATCAATGTTTTACTCAACTATTCTAGTCCCTCACTTCCCACAATGTCAGGCTGAAAGTTGTTCATTAGCTTCTCTTCATTTGTTTACGGGTTACTTTGCTTTTCCATCGGCTTTATATATCTTCTTTGACATGCAGCAATAAGTTATAGAATGTACAATGAATGCCAACAGCCAACTAATCAACGCAGTCACAAGACTACTTCGTGGCCTTTTGCTGTATTTGGATGTGGAATTTAACAGCAGGAATAGAGTCGACCGACGACGTTACCTGCACAACAAAAACGTACGCAACTCAAGACCAGAAGAAAGGATTCAAAAATAGAAAGAGAAAAAACAGAGAGCAATGAATTGAAATGAATCTCAGCTGATGCTTATGAATGGATACCTGGGCAGTGACTGCGAGAGCAGATAGAGCACCACGAATCACGCCACAGGGGAAGGCAAGGAAATTGGCTGTCTCAAAAGGAATCCAGTGAGGTGGCGGATATCAAAAGTGAGTGTGGGTGAGAGAAAGAGAGAGAGCTGGTGAGATCGAGATAGAGAGAGGGAGAGAGAGAGAGAGAGAGTAACACAAAAAGAGAAAATGATAAAAAGAGCAACATACATGAGCGAGAAGATCCACGGAAGGGCTGAGCGGGGCGAGAGTGGAGAAGTGGTTATCTTGCACCACATACACTCCCTTCACAATTAACTCATTTCTTTCATGATCTAAAAAAACTTTTAAATGGAAACCTGATGATTTGTGCGAAGATTGTCGACTTGTTTTCCATAAAAAGATGTCCAAAATTCCTTGCAGATAAATTTCATGACCTGAACTACTAGTGAAATTGTTTTCATATTTTGTTTCAAAAGAACATGGCTGACTGACATCCAACTCCGTATTCATCTTTGCAGAATCCTTACTTAACTTCTCAGCAAGGACATAGCCAACTCTCCAACCAAGAGACTCCAAGCATGTAGCAGCCGTGTGCTGGAGACAGCAACAGATAAAGAAGGGAGAGAAATGTGGGGAAGAGAAGGGAGGAGAACATGAAATGAACAGGATCAGCTGAACTGACATGTGCGAAAGCACGGAGCATCAACTTCTCATCCACGTTTTGCTCCTCTTTCATCTGAAACAGTCTTCATCGAACATTCAACACACAAAAAGAAGAATATCCCATCCCTCGTTTCTCATGCAATATCACTCCTCCTCTTTCTCTCTCTCGCTCACATTCCTCCTCTTTGTCTAACCTGCTGTCTAAGTTCCTGTCGTTCCTTCGCCCTCTGCTCAGCGTGCTCGACCATCTCAGCATGCAAGAGATGGAAAGGAAAGGCGGCCTCCATCCACTTCGGCTGAATGCCTTCTTCCAATCAACATCCAAGCCTCCTCACAATCAGATGTCAAATATGGTATTTTTCACCGGGATCATACCCTAGATTCATAACACAAAATAGAAAGGCTTCTCACGAATTGAACTTTATTTCTCGGAGAAATATGAGCAAGTAAACTGAGGGAAACAGCATTGTACAACAACACAAAAGCGCACCGGTGTGGTGAATGTAACATTGCATACTTACACATTAGCATGAGTGAACAAGAACTGAGGTCTCTTACATTCAATCATTCAATTCCAGCAACCTCAAAATCAACGAATCATTCAAATACCCAATTCATTTGGTCCCGTGAGTTTCGAATATGAGAAGTAAAGCAATGTGAGTAGCGGAGAGATGTGAGTGAAGAGAAAGAGAGGTAGCGAAAGGCTAATCACTGTCATAGAAGCTGTCGTCTGAGTCGTTTCCATACTTTTCCACCTCAATCAAACACTCCATAATCTTTGCCTCGTTTTCCACTTACGTTAACCATAAAAAGAGCTGGAAAGATAGAGAAGAGTGAGGAAAGAAACCGCTCTCTGCCGCTTCTTCCACTGTTCCTTCGTCATTCGAAGCTCCCCCTTCTCGCACTGACAACCACGACCATCTAGGCAGCCATTCTCTCCGATCTCAACACTCACGTTTCTTCTTCGTATTAAAAAAATAATAATAATGGGAGACAAATGTAGATCAAGACAGCGCTGACAGTCTGAGTGGAGGCATTGATTTTGGAAAGAGGAGGGCGATTGATTCTTCTTGGAGTAGCCTTGATTGAGTCTTGAGTGGACGGAGTGAATGAAAGAGGAGGGAGGGGCCGGCCCGGTCTGCGTGCACTGAGAGTGGCGGAGGGAGATCCCGGCACGGACTCAGAGTGATGACGGCGGCGGGCAACGGAGCTGCTCTCTTCTTCCTTGCGGTACTTCGCATAGCGTTCTGCCAAGGAACCTGAAAGAAAGCTTGAAAGAGAGACAAGAGAACAAGGAAACTGACAAAGAGAAGATCTTCCATTCTGGAAGGATTCCCCAGTCTCCTCTTCGTCTTCATCGAGTCCTTCCCCGTCGGAAACTTGATCGAGAGAAGCAGGCTCAGTGTTTCTTCTCGTGAGATGAATAGCAGTCCTTCTTCCCAGAGGAGACTCTGCCACGAGATTCACTCTCCTTCTCTTCCGCTCGGTTCCTTCCTCCTCTTCCGTGCCCACTGTCGGGGACGAATTCAAATACATCGAAGCTCGCATCGCCTCTGCAGAAAATCTCTATAATACTTTTTTCTTTACAACCTCAAGGGCAATCCCAAATTTTTATTTGACTCTCTAAGGCCCTCCAGAACACTCATGGAAATGAAAAGGGGGGAGTACCTCTCGGGGAAAGGAGGGAAATCTTTCGTCTGCTCTTCGCTGGCCCTGGAGAGTCATTCCAAGTGACTTGCGACATCTTCAGCAACTCAAATGGAAACAGACTACCGCAGCGATATTTTAGATACCGAAAATATAAAATTCGTTTCACATATACGAACGAAATCACTAATAAAACTCGCAACAAAAAAAAACAACGCAATAACTTTATTAAAATCAGTAACTTCCAACAACTTTATAAGGCTAACGATTTGAGTAACAACAGCTGAACAACGCACAAGCAAATGAAGCATGAAAAGAGAAGGGAATTGAGACAAGCCTAAGAAAGGAGTGAAGGGATGGGTGCAGTGGCACTCGTCCTCCTCCATTCCTCTCACTTTCTTCGCTTCATCTTCAGCTGTTTGTTCCTCTTCGCAGACTTCTTTTGCATTTTTGGCTCGAACTCGTTGTTAAAATCTTCCATCGCCTCGCCAAACTTAATTTTTCATCGTAAAATTAAAGTAGAGGAGACAAGAGATGATAATAGAATCGCAGAGTGTAAATGTAATAAGAAGCTAACCCTGTCAGCGCTGACGAAGACATCGTCTCCTTCAGAATCGTCGTCCTCTTCGTCTTGTTGTCTTCTTCTCCTTTCAGAACGAGAGCCAGCAGAAGAGTGAGCAGGGATATCCTCTTCCTCCTCCTCGTCTTCTTCTTCTTCACTCTCTTCCACGCCCTCCTCTTCTTCACTCCATTCTTCTTCCTCCCAATTCTGCAATATCGACCGATAACAAAATTGCCTGCAGACAAATAATAGCATAAGAAAATGAGAGTGAACCTCTTCGTCATCCTCATCCACACCTTCAGCGACCGTTTCCTCCTCGTCTTTGTCTTCCTTCTCGTTTGCCTTCCGCTTCGTTGCCTTTGAAGGAATAAATATATAAAGTAAGCCATAGAAGAAGAAGAAAGGAGTAGGAAAGGAAAAAAAGGATGGATACCTTCTTCTTCTGTTTCTCAGCCATGAACTCCTCTCCGAAGTCGATGTCGAATTGGTCGTTGGCTTCTCCCGGCTCGAATCTGGCCATGATCTGGTCGAACTCCTCCGAATTGACACTCCCCACTTCCTCCTCATCCACTTCAGCTTCTCCTCCTTCGCTCTTCTTCTGCGCCCATCTCATCGAGGCAAAACGATGAAGGAATCTCTCGTCTGCGGGGATCTCCTCGCGGCGCTTCTTAGAGTATTCCTGGAGTAGAGCAAGAGGAATGACAGAAGGGGATGAGACAGAGAGAGAAGAAAGAGAGAGAGAGAGAGAGAGAGAGAGAGCGAGAGAGAGAGACAGAGAGAAAGAGAGACAGAGAGAAAGAGAGACAGAGAGAAAGAGAGACAGAGAGAAAGAGAGACAGAGAGAAAGAGAGACAGAGAGAAAGTGAGAGAGAGAGACAGAGAGAAAGTGAGAGAAAGTGCTCAGAGATACTGACCTTGGATGCGACAGAGAGTGCCTTGATTCCCCTCGGCGGAGCCTGGATCTTCTTCACAGTTCCTGTGCTGGTTTTCTTGAGGACGGCGACCTTTGGTTTTCGGTAGACGAATCGGTCAAGGAAAGAGATGGTTGTGAAGTCAACGAAGGGGTCTCCAGAGTAACGAATCGCTTCTCCCTCCAATTACAAGTATATTTGAGAATACTTTACGTTGATTTCATTGGTGAAAATGGTCTGGGGTGGGTTATCGGCGTGGTGGCAAAGAAAAAAAAACTATAAAGAAGAGAGCAAAATAAGACGAAGAACGAGAAAACGGAAAAGAATATAGAAAAAAAGTAGGGAGAATTTTTTATTTAAGGAGGTTGGGTGACATTTTTATTCGACAGTTTTGTTGTCGGTTTTCCTTTTTTTAAATTATGGTTGAATTCAACGTAAAATAAGTAGAAAACATGAATTTAAGAACCCTGAGAAGCGAATTGGCGAAGACTTGAATGGAGGGATGGAAATGGGATGAGAGACAACGGAGTTCAGCATCAAGACAGCCGAGAGAAGAAGCGAAGAGGGGATTGCGGCACGACGCGTCGTAGATCGACACGAATCCACCATCCCCTGCAAAAGCAATCCCATCCTCTCATTCACTCTCTGCTTATCTCATCCTCTCATTCACTTTCTGCTTATCTCATCCTCTCACTCACTCTCTGCTTCTCTCACCCTCTCATTCACTCTCTTCTCTCACCCTCTCATTCACTCTCTGCTTCCCTCACCTCTGCGAGAGCGATGCATCCACCCTGCATTCTTCTTGGATGCAACGAGTCCTCGAATATCTTTTTTCTCCCCACTTCCAACGGAATTCTGAACAAGAAGTAATAAATATGCTTACTCCTGGAGAAATGACAGAAAAGCAAGAGAAAAGGAGTGCTGACATCCATCTCGGCCTTAGTTGAAATCCGCTGTAGTGGTCTTCCTTCATCGTCAAGGTCGACGTAGACTTCTTCGTCTTCATTCACTTCCTCCGCTGCTTTCTCTGACTTCTGATCTTCTCCATCTTTATCCTTCTTTACTTCTACATTCTCTCGTTTTATCGTCGGCTTAGCAGAAGTAATTTCGTCGACCAGAAGGATATTCTGCAACAATTCATACCATAGAAACACAAATTGAATTCGAAAATGTAATCTGGAAAAAGAGGAACACCTGCGCAGGCCGGCTGAGACACAGAAGCTGATTTCGCTTTTCAACGAGTTCTGATACGGTAATGAGGAGGGCGGCTGCGAAGGGAGGCATCTCCACACAAGCTAACTGCAACAGACGGGAAACACTCATACTTGAAGAACGCTTTGAAATGAAAGGGTAAAAGAATATTGCCGAAATGCCATCTATTGGAAATGCAGTAAAACTCCAAAACACTAGATTATATAGGTCTAATTGTAGACGCTTGATATTTCTGCCCAATACTTCTCATCCCGTGTGACAAAGGCGCCCAGAAGAACCAGAAACAGAAAGAGAAAGAAGAAGAAAAATGCCACACCTGAAGAATTCTCTTGACGAAAGCGCGAACTCGCTGGTCGGACTGGTCCTTGAGGAGAGCCTGCGATAGAAGAGAGAGAAGTTGTTGTTGGCAGGAAGTAGGGATGGGATCGAGAAGCTTGCGGTAGAGAGCAGAGTAGAAACGTTCCGTCAAGGAATCACTCAAGAACAGTCATGGTCAGTTTGCACAGGAAGCAATTGGAAAGAGACAAAAGATTAACGTCAGGTTGAGGATATGAAAGAGAAGTTTGAGTGTCTGGAGGGAGACGGCGAAGGAAGTTGTATGTACGAGGCGGTAGAGGGAGTCGATCTCATCCGATAACTTCTCCGAGTATTCTGCATTAGATGCCATTCAGGTGTAGACAGGAAGAATTAGGAAGGACGGTCAACCTTTGGCATATGGGAAAGCACGATTCGCGCCAGTTAACAGGAAGCACAAGAGTTTGTTGTCGTTTCTCTTCTCAGCAACTAGCGTCTATAACAGAAAGTCTATGGAGAGTAGAGAAGCAAAAGAAAATGAAAAAATAAATCAAACAATAATAATTTGCCTTGAAAAGACCGAAGTAGATGGTGAGAAGGTGAACTGCCAAATCGGATTCACCCGCACGCAACAATAGTCTACTCAGTACAGAAGCAGCTGCAGCTTGCGAGGCGCCACTCACATTTCGCCTGAAAATGGAAAAAGACGTGAGAATGGCGAGTGAGGAGTGAGAGAGAGAGAGAGAGAGAGAGAGAGAGAGAGAGAGAGAAAGAGAAAGGAGAACGAGAGAGGGAAGAGAGAGAGAGAAGAGAGAGAGAGAGAAGAGAGAGAGAGAGAAGAGAGAGAGAGAGAGAGAGAGAGAGAGAAGAGAGAGAGAAGAGAGAGAGGAGAGAGAGACAGAGAGAAAGGGCAAAGAAGAGAAGGAAAAGAGTAACCAACCGATAGATGAGCCGTTCAATCTCGGTGACCAGAACGGCGCGCATCTTTGGCTGTTTGGTAGCGACTTCGAGAAGAAGAGATTCCGTCCGGAGAGCAACCTGAAACGGATAAACATCTCCTCTTTCCACCCACAGAAATCATTTCCTCCCAAACCTTTTTATTTGGATGGCCGAGTTTGTTGACGAGCATCGTCAAAAGAAACTACAAAATGCACAATAATGTTAGAATATCATAAGCCAGAAAAGGTTAATGAAAACCTGTTCGTTTTCCGGTCTTTCAATGAGAAAGCGCTGGGCAGTGAGAAGGGAGCGAGTGCAGAGAGACTCGACTGCCCCGCCAGCCAGGGTCTCAAGAAAGAATCCCTTCTTCATCAACCAACTCATTCAGTCTTTACCAGTCTCACAGCCTATTCCCTATTCAAATGAGGACATACACAAAACAAACCTCAAGAGACTTCGTGAATCGCTCAAAGATAATCTTCAAGCGATGCTCGAAGATCCAGAGAAGCAAAGTCCGTTTCCTTGTCGCGATCGAATGATGACTTAACTCATCCAGACGAGCAAGAGGACGCTGGAGAAGTTACCACTTTCAAACTCTCTCTCTCTCTCTCTCTCCTATCTCTCTCTCTCCTCTTTCCATTCGCTCTCTTTCTTTCTGAATCCCCACTGATGAGAAGGAGAGAAGCTTCCTATGCGGGGGAAGCAACTCCTCGATGCAGATCTCCTCCACCACCGCTGCAATTGTTTTTATTTTTATTTTTCCGTGATGGATATGTTAGACTTATGACTTACGAATTAGTTGAATTCCTTCGCGAACGTTTTTCTTCTCAATAGTATGGACCATTGACTGCAAAAACGAAAGGCTGTGCACCTGAAAGAGAATGGAACAACTTCAAAGTGACTGGGAGAGAGAGAGAGAGAGCAAGAGAGAGCAAGAGAGAAAGAGAGAGAGAGCAAGAGAGAGCAAGAGAGAAAGAGAGAGAGAGAGAGTGAGAGAGAGAGAGACAGAGGTGGGGGTACTAAGAGGCAATAGTAGAAAAGAAGCTAACAGGGGAGTTCTTGATCTGCATGCCCATGGCCGTGAGTCGATCTCCGTGTGTTCCTGTATGCAGCACAGACTGCAGCCAGGTTGCTTCTGATCCTCCGCTCCTCGCCAAAACTGTAAGCATTTCCAGCTATATTCAAAGATACTAATAAGGAAAGAGCCGAACGAGGGGAAACAACAAGTGTATGTATGCCTAACACTTCTTGTAGAGGAGGATATCCTTCTGGAGAAGAGCCTCCGCTTCTTCTGCCATTTCCTGTGTCTTCTGAGCAGACACACCATCTTTAGCCGCATCCTCCACTCTTCCTTCGATCTGCAATCCCTTTCTCTCTTCTGTTCCATCTCCTTCTCCAGACTAACCTGGTAATCATACCACTTTCCTCCTTCCTTGTGTCTCACCAGTGGAAGTTCGTCCCCATTCAAGTGCCCGCCTTTCTTCTTCTTCGTCTTCTTAGTATTAACACTGTGATTCTCCTGTAAAACGAAACATTCGTTATTGGATATAATAAGCGGCTGACCTTATTTCCGTGATCCTTCACGGCTGCAACTCCATTCTCCGTCTTCTTCTTCTTCAATACTCCGTTCTGCTTGGCTATTTTCATAGTAATCTACGCTAAATAGGAATCGTTCAACGATCAACTTCATGTCAAATAAAAGTACGTAAGCCAATCACAGCACGGGTTTTGGAACAGAAGAAACTAACTAGCATTTTTAAACGTCTTTATGCACACCCAATAAAATAATAAAAATATTAAAACAGATTTACAAAGTTCGCTACTGTATTTGAGCAAGAGTGCAAAGATATTCCTTTTAAACGTTAAGAACAGCCGAATGAAAAACGTGATATTCCTGATTGACGTGCGTGAAACAATCAATTCCATAAAACCAAACAATAATCAACTCATATGAATAAATAATAATATTCACATAATCTAATTAGGTACAGTACACAAACTACTGAGCGATCTCATCCCTGCTAAAGTAGTCTTTCGCAAACTGCTCCGATTCGACGGTAATGTTGTACACAGGATGAGTCTCTTCCTAGAACAACATGGTTATTTTTGACACAGTTAAAAATCAATAGACTTACGAGAGTATTATTGATGCCACCAAGAAGTTGCGTCTTGTCTTCAACGAAGGACTGGGCGATGGAAATACCGCTGAGAACGTAACAAGTATGGTAGAGATCGCACCGTTTTCCCGGCTTGTCCAGCAATCCTCCTTTTTCATCCTATATAAACATTATTAAAGCATACGCAATAGCCCTTACAAGGGAAGTAAGTCAATGAAAAACGAAAAGGTAGATATCCGCGGCTTTCTTCGGATATATGGTTTATTCGAGCAGAGTAGTCACAATAGAACTGAACCATGAACCTGGCAAATGACAAGGGCGTATTCCTGAAGAGCCCTTGAGTCGAAAGCATCCAAAAGAGGGACTTCGCCCTCGCTGGCGAGTTGGCATTCGATGATTCGGAAGAGAGAACCAACCCAGAAGGAGTAACAGCCATCCACCAATTTGTTCGTGCGACCCTTCAAAGACCTCGTTGAAGCACCTCTTCTTTCTTGTCTCTTCTAACCTGGAATCCACCTTCGAATTGCATCTGCCTCCTGGCAACCCATCGGAGCAGCGCCGAGATATCCGCGAGGCGTGCTCTGTTCAAACACTCTGATTACCTAAGTTCTTCATTTCATTGTGAAACCTTCCAAGGAGCGAGAGAGCAGCCATGGCACAGAAAGTGTACCCGCCATGGGCTTCCGTTCCGCGCTCCCCACCAAAGCCACCTTCATAGGTCTGGCAACTAAAAGGAAGATAACAACTAAAAGGAAGCTCAAGACTACTTCTCACTTCTCGCTACTGACCCAACAATCCATTCCGCTGTGCCATTTGTGAGGTTATCATCGACAATTCGAAGAAGATTAGCAACGGCAAGTGCCAGATAAGATCCGCGCACATCAGTCTAGTTAAAACTGGTATATATTCCAGAATATCACAAGGAAAACATTCAGAAAATAAAAGAACACATTTATATTATAATAAATAGATATTGCTGAAAAGTAGCAGACCTCTCCCCCGTCGTGCATTGTGAAGGAGCCATTGCTATGATGCATTCGGTGGAGGAAAGATAGGATCTTCGCCCTGCATGCACACTAACTTATTCATTTCGTGGTGTGCAGAAGCAGGGCTGAAATAGTAGCTGTCTCTGAACTTGGGCCGGGGGGTTACAATGTGAAAAATTAACAAACCCGGGCGGTTGTAAGTGAAAAATGGATTTCCCGGGGGGTTACAAAGTGTTCCGGGTCAACGGCCCGGGGGGTTACAACCCTCTCATGGATCAGACCTATTTCAGCTCTGTGCAGAAGCCGGACACCAGAAACCGATAGTTTAGAAATTTTGGCTACAACTTCATGATCAATTTAAATTTCTTTGAAGAAAAAAATTTAACGTGTAAGCCGAGCTTAAAACAGAAAAATGTGCCTAAATTCGGGAACCTATCAATGGAAGCGAGGGCTTCATGAGAAGCGAGTGATGCCAGAGCAAGCACAGCCGCGTAGGTGGTTGCGAGATGAGCCATTTGACCTGGTCCTCCTTAAATACAAGCTATCAACATCTGCAACATCTAAAAAGACGAGCATTCCAAGGATAGAACAATCCATAAGAAAGCACCGCCATATCCCCCGTTGCTGTCTTCACATGTCTTTAGGAAACGGACGATGTCGCACTTGGTTTCATCTGGGATCTCGACACGCAGCAAGTTCAAGGCATGAACAGCCCAATAACAGAGCCACGGCCGACTTGAATCCAGACTCTTCAATCATCTCCAAATACAATTCACATAGAGAAAGGCTCTTTGATTTTAAAGTATATGAATATCTTGCATTAGAACAACTAGTGATAAACAGTTCCATTAAACAGTTATAATGAGAACCAGAAACCGAGTATGAAGAAGGAAGCTCATGTAATCTTTTTAGCAAGTAGGCGGCGTGCTGAGTTCTCAGGACGGAGGGCGCACGCTCGCCTTCTGCCCGGTTGTTCATGTAGCGGGCGGCCTCTTCCAGAACTGTATCCTCCACTCGTTTCTGTCATAACAAACATCTATAATTAATTCAGCGAGAAGAATTCACCTGGTCAGTGCTTGTAAGAGTGGAAAATCCATCATCGTCGAATGAGTACTTGGAGTTAAAAGAGTGGAAAAGATTTCCAAGGCGATCAGTATTCATGCCTGAAACCTTTAAGTCTTAAAAGCTCCCACTTACAACTCTTATTCCAAAGCATTGGGAATATTGTTTTCAAAATTTCTCCGCCGAGCCTGGTGAATTTAACGAAAACCTCAACAAATTTGAATACACAATAACCCATTCTTTCTACTGATACCTATGTAAAGAACCTTTAACTTAGAAAATAATTTTTATTTCTTAAAAAAATATAATATTAAGGATAGATTCATTTAATATTGCTAAGATATTTTCTCGGAGAAATCTTGGTGGTGTTTGTCAAGTGACTAGTGAAGTTACATTATGGCTTGCGGCTAACCTGGAGCTGCAGCAAGTTGCAGCACTATTGGCGATAGCACTATTGCTCCCTTCTCAAACAAGCCGAATAGTGTTTTCATTTAACCCCGTTTTGAGATCCGTGTCTGGTGGCTGCGAGGGTGCCCGCCCTGCCCCGTCTCTGTAAATGAACTCCGATGTCATCAAGCGAGCCAACCCCGCTGATGACTATGAACTTCTTCAGCGCGTTGGTTCTGGCACGTACGGAGAGGTCTACAAGGCCAGACATATAAGGTTACCTTTTTTGTCCATTTCCTCATAAAAAAAATTTTCGATGCGGATATTATTAACATCAAGAGATGAAATGGATAAGGGAAAGATTCATTCCAGGTCGTCTGAGCTTGCTGCTGTTAAAGTGGTTAAATTGGAAGCGGGCGATAATTTCTCAGTTATCCAACAAGAGATTCTTGTTCTGCGGGACTGTGTTCATCCCAATATTATCGCCTATCACGGCAGCTATCTGCGCAGGTTTTACTCGATTTAAAATTGCAATCAAGATAGGTTGTTCAAATTGTTTGTAATCGAAGTTTGGAATTTTGTGCGATAATTTACAGAGATCGACTATGGATTGTTATGGAGTACTGCGGAGGAGGATCGTTGCAGGATATCTATCACAGTTAGTTATTTATGAGTTGTGGCAGTTTGTGTCATTTTCTTTAATGCATTTCAGTGACGGGTCCGCTTTCCGAACTACAAATTGCATTTGTATGCCGAGAGACGTTAAAAGGGCTTAATTATCTGCATTCCATGGGGAAGGTTTGTTCCGATCTTTGCATCTCACTGGAGTCATTTCTTGGAAAGTGTTTTCTCTCAGGTTCATCGTGATGTCAAAGGCGCTAACATTCTTCTCACGAGTTTCGGCGACGTGAAGCTGGGTTCGATTTCTTTGCACGGATTTATCGGCTCAAGTCGCACGGTCTAATACATTTTATTCAGCCGACTTCGGTGTAGCTGCACAAATTACTGCAACCATCGGAAAGAGACGAAGCTTCATCGGAACTCCCTACTGGTTTCATTTAATTCACATTAACTTAATGTGTCGAAAACCTTAACGTAAAATATTGATGTATAAATAGTAAACAAGCACATGTTCTTTCGCAGGATGGCCCCCGAAGTGGCGTCGGTGGAGCGACGCGGTGGCTATGGCATGGTCTGTGATGTCTGGGCAGTGGGAATCACCGCCATCGAGTTGGCAGAGTGCCAGCCCCCTCTTTTCGACATGCATCCCATGCAGGTTTCTACTCTCATATTAGTTCGTTACCGAGGATTCTTAATTGAAAGGTATACATTTGTGTACGCATACAAATGAAGTTGGAACGTAATACTTTACATTGGTAGGTACTGTATCTGATGACGAAGAGCAGTTACAAGTCGCCGACTCTGAGAGAGAAGCACCGATGGTCGTCTCTCTTCCATGACTTTGTCCGTCAATGCCTCACGAAGAACCCCAAGAAGCGGCCTTCGCCTGACAAACTTCTCTCGGTCAGCCTCAATCATTTGTTTAGAGTGTCGCCTAGTATAATAAAGAGGCTGGGTAACTCTGGGCCGATGTTGTCTGCAGAGCATAAGTCAGCTTCACTTTTCCGAGGAGCCGTACCGTTTGTATGAGCAGAAGATTGTTGGAGCTTAATGTCAACGATTACAAGCATATCTGAACCAAACCCTTTTGGAAGGATTTTATGTCTGGGATAGAATCCTCAGGAGTCCGGACTATCAGTATTTTGGCCGTCCAGAATGAAATTCACTGCTTGTCTTTAAGGCTCATCATTTTGTACTCGGGGCTCTAAGTTCACGGATGACTCGTGATCTGCTTGACAAGGTACGAAGGTGGGCAGTGGAACAGTCAGAATCCATCATAGCTTAAAAGCCGACTGCCTTGACAACTTTTCAGTCATCCTTCCTGGTTGAAAAATCGTAATTTCGAGCCCAATCAACATGTAATAGAATATATATTAGCTAATTTTGGCTTGAATTATATGCATAAAGTACGAAAAAGCTCGCCCTCACTCATCCTTCCTCGGGCATTTGGGCGCCCCATTTTAAGCTATGGAATCCATTCCTGTGCAGGTCAATAACGGGGGATCAGCGAGTGCGAGAGCACCGAGAGAAGATGCAGAAGGAGAGAGTGCAGACGACGAAGAAGAAGAGGGGAAGGAAGGGGACGAAGGATCCTCCACCTCTCAGCTCAGATCCGTTCGCAGTGCGGACAGGCTGAGACTTGATCGTATTGGTCTTCCTGCCAGGTTCCTTCGAGTCGTTCGTTCATTCTTTGGGAATCGACGGAGAGTCTCTCTCTTTCTCTCTCTCTCTCTCTCTCTCTCTCCCTCCCTCCCTCTCTTCTCTCGCAGGTCATGGCGAGATATGTCTGACTCTGCCGTCTCTTCTCCGATCTCTCCTTCTGCTTCTTCTAGCAGGTACATTTATTTCATTGTGGAACAAAGAAAAAAAAACAAAATGAATGTTTATTCCTTTGCGGTATTGTAGCAAAAAGGAGTGTTTTAGATGGGAAGAGAGAAGTGCCCCCGCCAGGCAACTCCAGCCTCTCCCCGATGTCGTTGCTGGTGACAGTCTTCTTCACAACGATAATGGCGTCTTGAATCCCACCCTCAGTCAGTTTCGCTTTGTTCTCTCTCTCTCTCTCTCTCTCTCTCTCTCTCTCTGTCTCTCTGTCTCGGTCTTTCTCTCTCTATCTCATTTCTTCTTTACTGCCATTCGTTCACTTTACATTTAAACAACCAATTCGATTTGAGACTGCAGCATTTTTTGCCTTTCGTGTGCTAGTATTGCTTGATTTGAAGAATTCCCTCTCTCTCTTAGTCGCTCTCTCTCCCACTCTCGCTGTCTCTCTCTCTTCCCTCTCCGTCTCTCTCTTCCCTCTCCGTCTCTCTCTCTTCCCTCTCCGTCTCTCTCTTCCCTCTCCGTCTCTCTCTTCCCTTTCTGTCTCTCTCTTCCTTCTCTGTCTTTCTCTTCCCTCTCTGTCTCTCTCTTCCCTCTCTGTCTCTCTCTTTCCTCTCAGCCCCATCCTCCTGCCCGGTGCGTGCGCGAGAGAGTGGCCGTGTGCATGAGCGTGGTTCTTCCCTTGATCGTAACTCGGCCCCGCCCCCTTCGAATGACGAAGTGTCCTTCCGCAGCCAAGCAAGTGAGATGCCCAGGCCGAACACGTTCTTTGGTCTCCCTCCAACTCCTAAGGTTCAGTTCCACTTTCTTTTTCTGCTGTGTACTTTCCTCGCACACTTTAATAATGTTGGTAATGGTTGTAATATTGTGCAAGCTACATATCTTGAATGGCTAATTTTGACATACATTCAGAGATATTTGTAGATTGTTTGCTATTGTTTTATTTGATCAGGTCGCCATGGGTGCTTGTTTCACTCAAGTCATCCACGGATGCCAACTGCGAATAAACACTTCCGCTACCTGGAGACATCCCGAGGGCAAAAGCCAGGTTGGCGGCTTCCTTTTCTCTTTCATAATACTAGTTGAGTTTTTAACTGTGACAGTGAATTCCCTTTGTTCTAAATGCCCTTAGTTATAACTTTGCAGTTGCTTCTTCTTGGTTGTGAAGAAGGCATTTACGCTGTCGACCTAAATGAGCTCTCAGATGCCCGCCTTTCGAAAGTCTGTTATTCTTTTTTTTATGGTTCAATCGTTCTATGCTCATTCGAAATATGCTACTGTATTTGGTGAATGCGTTTCTTTCAAAGTTAATATTTAGCGTTTCTCACTTATTTTCTATTTCTGGCATACTTTACAGCTTCACCATCGCCGTTGTTCGTGGCTGTTCGTGCACAAGAACATCTTAATGGCAGTCCAGGGACGCACTTCTTATCTCTTTCGGCATGAACTGGTATTTATTTGGGACTCATGGTATAATGGATGACAAAGAGTTCTTTAGCTCGGATTGACGCAGAAAAACTTGACACTGAAAGTAAGTAAGACCATGACAAAGATGCCAGAACGCTTCATTCCCAAGAAACTTGCTATCACTGTTCGCCTTCCGGAGACTAAGTTAGTTAACGTTTCATTGTCTTCTGTGTTATATTTTCATAATGTTTTATTATTATTATTAATATTATGTTTTCTTAATTTTCTATTGGAATGTCGACAGGGGAGTGCAGCAATGTTGTGTACTGGGAGCGAAAGAAGGTCTCCATCGTGACTCGCTTTTCCTCGGTTGTTATGTCGCCTCCCCACCGACTGCACTCCTTCTGCAATGGTTGACCAGTGCTTGCCAGAACTGCCCAGTCTAACTGAGACTTCTGCAGGTACAACCCCCTGACTAAGTTCTTGTTGGTGCGTACGACGGAATTGTCTCCGACCACTCGCTTCCCTCTCCGTCCCTTTCAACTCGTCAACACTCCTGGGTTCGGCCTGTTATTTACCATTCTCCATTCAATTATTCGTCTCTCTACATTTCCAGTGACTTCCCTAAACTCTGCGTGGGAGTCAAGCGAGCTCCAGACGAGAAAAACTTTATTCTCGACTGGGTTTCCTTCGGTGACCACATCCAGGTTTGTAGTAGTTATAGGTAACTATGGGAAGATGCCCAGTGGAATCATGATTGCTATTGCTGAGGCTCTGGGTTTTTGTTTTGTCATTTAGCCAACACCCCAAGCATGGGGTAGCTATATTCTTCAGAATTTCGACATTTGCCCTTCAGCTCACATGAAGAACTTCATTTTATAAAGATTTTTTTTAAATAGTGGGTTATGCAACGTTTGATCGTCGTAGTCTTACATTCATTTGATATGAATTAAAGTTTCCAAATTTTGCTTACTTTTGAGCGAGATGTTTCGACATGAAACTATAAGAATGACACTGACAATGAGTTGTAGCACGACGCGGATGCGACGTTGGAAGTGAGCGACGAAATGGGTCGTCTTGACGTCTCGTCTATTTGTCTACTAGGGAAGTGTACTCTACTCTTCAATCATCGCAACCGAGTCAGACCATTTCATATCCCCATTTTCTTCTTTTAATTACTTTTCATTTCCAGGTTCACATCACCAATCTGGAGGGCGAGAGTGAAGAAAACTCATGGCCTGGAGCTCCTTTCAAGTTTGTCTTCCACATCGACAGAATCGTCCCTCTCTCCGATTCTTTCCTTGTCTTCCATGCAAATGGTGTCCAGGTTATAATGGCAAGAAGCATTATATCTACCGAAGTGAATAGGTCAACAGCAATCTAATGAAATAATCGCTAATCTGCAGGGCCGGCAGTACAAAACGGGTGAGATCACGCAGGATATTTTCGACCCTTCCAAGATTTATCGCGTGCTCGGAAGCGACAGGCAAGTCATTGTAGGTTGTCACTCTTATTTTTCGCCTTTCAGTCTAATTGTTCTGGCGACTCACAGCGTCTCTTCAAACGAGAAGCTCAGCCTTTGTTTCCTCACCGGACACGAGGCCACTCCTGCCTACTGAATCTTAGCTCCATTACAGCTTGCTCGGGAAAGAACTCGCCTTTACTTGAGATTAATTATGCCTTTCATTTAATTCAGTGCTATGAATTGTGTCAGTAGACTCGATGATTTAGTCATGCTTATAAATTTGTATTTAACTTCTTTAGCGGCAGCATTTTAACCTGCTTCAGTTTTAAAAAATTTCTTGTGCAAGATATATTTTTTAAGTTTCACACTTTATGTTCTGATCGCTGTTCAGGAATTTTGAAAAGTTGAATGTTGCATTTGGAAACCGTTTTGTAGGCTTATTCAATGTTCTAGTCATCACAGGAGGCGCCCCTTATCTGACCCTCCTCATTCCACTGTTAAAAGGGTTCTGTGCCAGTTTATTTACTCCTAGACAGCTGGGCAGTTCCTTTAGAACATTCACTCTACTTTCCCGTCTTTCCTAAACAGGCACTCGTTCGACTATTCTGTACAGATGAAACGCTCTTTCTGTCCACTAGCCCAAACACTCCTTCTCTCATACCCAATCTACCTCTTACCGAAGCGATATTGTGCTAAGAAAGATGCCTCGCTTCGTTGTCATAATTTATTCGCATAGATCGAGATCCTCCTCTCTTAAATGTAGTCTTTATTCCTATTAGCCTAACAATCGAACTGATAACAAACGTTCCGATAAATCAATGTAAGTGCCTGAGCAAGCACATCCGCCAGCAGCGGTAACCGTATGAGATGAAGCTAGGGATGATCTTCTAGAAGAGCAGACTGGCTATCTAGCCAGATTACGCAGTTCGGATTCCAGCAAAACCCCATTCTTCTCCGCTTCCGTAAGAAGACTCTTAACTTCATCGGTCTTCTTGCGGGAGACTGCAAAAATTCTGAAGTGGATGAGAAGAGGGAAAGGGGTCAGATTACCGTAGAATCTGCTGAGCTTCTTGAGCATTTCATTGATATCCCTACTAGATGCCCTTTCCTTCCCATCACTGGTCAGGAATAAGAATAGCGAACGAACCACGTCATCCTGCGAGAGAACATATCATCCTTATTGTTAGCCAGGTAGAGAAAAAGAAAAAATTAACGGGATTAAAGTGATCAAAAGGTTGAATACAAGTGGGAGGAAAGCTAACTCGTTCTTTCTCAAGTGCGTGCTGGCAGTAGAACATGAGTTTAGCACTGCTTATTGAAGTGATCTCAGCCTACAAGAAATATAGAGAGAAATAGAGAGGTGAAATAGAGGGAGAAAAGACATATATAAAGGATTACCTGGATAATTTTCTGAGCATGTGAATTGCGTCGTTGTAGCAGAAGAGCGAAGACGAAGTCGAGCAAAGCATTCTGCCGGCTGTGCAGATTGCGTACCAGGGCAAAGACGTCTTCCAGCAGAGCAGTCTCCCCTCTGAGAAATTGCAGACTGATACTGAGACGAGTTACGATATTCACCTCTTAATGGCCTCGTCGAAAAGTTTAAGCTGGCCAAAAGCGGATCCGGTCAAATCCGACACGTGCCGGGAGAATTCGATAGCCTCGCGCAGTTTGCCGCTGAAATGGAATGTAGGCTACTATAAGAATTGAGAAAATAAGAACATTGTAACAACAGATATAACCAACTACCTTGAGATCAGATTTTCGAGGGTTTTCTTGTAAACAAGGGCGTTGAGCCGTGAGATATGCGAGTCCCTCAGCCCAAAGGAGTTGCGAAGCCACGCTGAGACTCTCTCTACTTCTTCCGCTTCCAAGTCTTCCAGCAAAGAAGCCAACTGGAATATCACTGGTTATGGTTAGGTTAGCAGCCCGGCTCGTGAATTGAACCGAGAAGGAAATCATTTACCAAACACTGTAGAAATAGACATAAACGAATAAGAGGAAACCTCGGTCATATGAACCGTCGTGATCTGAACGGCAGAAGACTGGAGAAGCTGAGCGAGACGAGTAGAGAGAGACAAGTCGGCGGAGAGAAGAAGGCGAGCAGCCAGAGCAAGGACTGTACTCACTGGCAGACGCGTCCAGCGCCCTTCCACTGCTGCCGCCACCGCTTCGGCCCCCGCTGCCCGCTCTGCCGCTTCCGCTCCAGGCGAGGACGCGCGGCGAAGGACCGCCTCCAGCAAGTCGTTGGGATTGAATGACTTTTCCTTCCCCATGGCAGCCGCAGCCAAGATCCACGGGAGAGCCTCGACCGGACTCGTCCTCCCCTCCTCCACTCTCTTCTTCATTATCACTCCCAGCAGTGCTCCTCTCGCAGCATTACGATGCGAGTCCTCCCCTCTCTCACCAAAGCTCGAATACTCTTGTTCCAGCTTCTCCAGAGACGATGACTTCCAACGTAGCATTGTCTACATGAGAGATGAAGGAAGTTAAGAATAGAGAAGGAATGGAACCTGTTTCTTGAATTCTAGAGGAGCCAGAAGTTGTGCTGCTTCGTCTGCTCCTTTCCCTTTCAATTTCTCTTCTGCTCGCTTTCTCTGATCCGCTGGCACTCCAATTCCGATCTGCGAAACATTGATACTTCATATTCCAATCATAGGTGCGCGCCCCGGCCGGGCCACCCCCGCTACCGGCATCAATCAATCAAGCAATCAATTTATTACGATAGCTCATTACTTTATTCCATGACATCAAAGTCTATTTTGTTCTGAAATCACATTTTCTGGGCATCTCTTCATGTGGTGAATACTAAATAAAAATGGATAAAAACGCTACGATCACTTCATGCTCTGGTTTTTCAGAATTACCCTTTTTAGGTTGAAGTCGAACCTAATCGGAGTGATCTTAGAACCTTTGCGTAACAAATTAGGACCAACAAAATCATAATTAGGCTCGGAATCCATATAATTAGGACTCATTTTGAGCCTAATTATGCACACGTGCAAACTTTATCTGTGGACTTCAAAATGAACTTTAATACTTGTAAACAAATCATTTACAAGTATTAAGGGTCGCTATACTAGACATTAAAGGATAAGAAAAAAAGCTTTGTTTTGGAACTACATGGAGCAAATGAAAGTAAGTCATAACGTCCGATAGGGCAACTGAGGGTCGAGTAGGGAGCGGCTGAGGAAGCCGAAGGAACGAGGACGGGGACAGGCGAATCATTCGTAGACACCTCGACGGAGGACTGCTCGGGTGCGTCAGATGAAGAATTCCACACTCCCTGCAATGACACTTCTCAAGTTCATTCCGAACGAGTTTGTTTTATTGTTAGTAGGCACGGATAAAGAACGAGAGAAGGAGAACTTACCTTTAGTAGTTGACACCTGGTCCAACTGGCACTTGGTCCATGGCACTTGGCCCAACGGCACTTGGCCCAATTGAAATTAACAATGCTGAAAGCTGAAAAGATAACGTTCGATTTAAACAAACTTGAGAATTCGTGTCCAGCTGAGCGTTGGAGTCTTCGTAGCTGCACGCTTGACGAAATCTCTTACGAGCGAGTGATGATTCCCGCTACTAAAACGTCGCACAATCTGATATAATGAAAGCTATCACAAAACATCAGTACGTAAACAACAATAACTGAAAAACAGCAAGTTGTGAAAAAACCAAGGCAAACTCCAGCTTATTATTTTGGTGTGGCGTCCTCCGCCATTTCATAAAAAAAGCCTACGGTATTTGACACCAAAAACGGTCAGGCTAAAAACAACCTAAATTAGGTACGAAATGTTTCAAATTAGACTTGAGTTTCGACTCCAGCCTAATAAGGGTAATTCTGAAAAACCAGAGTGAAGTGCCGACCGTGCCCTGATTTTAGATCCCAAAGGGCTGGGCCTGCTCAAAATTTTGGGACAAAGTTAAACCACTGATTCTCATTGCTGATTGCAGAAGTCTTGAAAGGTAGCAGCAAACCTGGACGAGAGCATCCACCAGTTGCGAGAAAACGCGGATGCCCAACCGTGAATCCAACGGAATATTGCAGAGATAAGAGAGAGAAGGGGACAGTCCACCCTCTACAAATGTTGACATGTTGAGCCTTATCAAAATGGAATAGAATATATTAGCTATCTTTAGAATGAATTAAACTAATAAAGCTCTCCTTCATCGGGCTTTTAGGCCGCGGCATTTTAAGCTATAATTTGGACTAACTTGTTCGGATGTTATGACTGAAGTCAAGAGCGATAATTTGAGCGCAGAGATTAATTGCTTGTAGTCCTCGCTCCTCGCTCTTGCGGGTCCTCACCAACAAGCGAGTCACGAGTGATCCAAGAGAATAAAGAGATGCCAATCGTACTTCTCCACTAAAGACACGGCATTTGCTTCCATATAACTAATCTTCTTTCATCTTGTACATGCAATACAAGAGCAGAAAATATTAGTGGAAATACGAACGAGCTGAGGAATAGATTACGAATGGGAGAGGAGAGAGGGTCGTCTGTCAAGAGCAACTCTTGTAGCACACTTGTAGTCACATCCCGCTCCAATTTACTGCCCTCAATGCTCTCCCGACTGGCAAGTCTCTTCAGCACTTTCAACACCAGCGAAGTATCTGTAGCAAGTTCATTCTGAAACACCCCATAAGACTAGGAAAAGGCAGTAGTATAAACATTCAGATCAGAAACTAAATTACTACAACTTCGAAATATGAAAAAGTACTATAAAAATATACCTCGCTCAAACAGTCTCCACATCTCGCTCCTGCAGCGCATCCGTTCATTTATATCGTTGATCAGCCCACAGAAAAGGATCTCTACAGCAGCAATCAGCCCGTCTTCTTTGCGATCACTTGGATACTTAAACAGACGGGTAGCCAAAACGGGAACAACGTAGGAATACCTTCTTCCCCGACCTTTCTATAGACTAAACAAGCAGAATAAAAACATCCTAATATTTAAAAAAAATACCGAGGCATGAATTCTCTTGGCGAAGGAAACTCTCAAGGGAATGTTATCCCTTAGATGGCGATTGCAGAAAGAAGCGAAGGCATCCGAGTCAGCGCAGAGGGAAGAGAAGAGACGACAGAGCACGGCAGATGAAGAGAGGCGCAGAAGCAGCCAGCTCTCGCTTTCTCTGCACACTCATTCGTATGCCCTTCTCTTTCTCCTCTCCCATCTCATACTAACGGAAGAGTTCCACAAGTCTCTAGCTTCCTCGCAATCGCCACTACTTCTCCCGCTTCTTCTTCAGATGATGCCCTCGAAGCTTTGACCGCCAGCGTCCTTCGTAGCCTCCTTGCGATGTCCCTTAACACAATACATTCCTTCATATTCCTTCATACGAATCGAAGGGAATGCAGAAGTGAATGTCGAACTCTTGATGGAAGCTGGGATGAAGGAGAGCATAGAAGGATGCAGCAGCAGAGATTCCTTTGTCGTCTTCGGCCAGGGAGGCAAAGGTTCGCACAACAAGAGTCTGATTACTCTTGTGCTCAGCGGAGAGTGTCAAGCCATTCTCAGAGAGATTCAGATACGGCTTCAGCTAGAATGAATCAAGTGAGATCATCAAGTATGGAATAACAATGCTGGAGAGTTAATTATGAAAATACGAACAAGTTTCTCAGCATCCGGGGCTCTTTGGTAGATAAGATGGACGAGAATGTCGACTACTCTTTTGTTTTCATCAAAACGATCTAATCCCGAGGAAACGGGAATACGAGAGAGGGCGGCAGAGGCACTCTCGGCACAGCCACGGGACACCGCCGCCGCCTCCGCAGCATTGCACCACGCGGATAAGCATTGCGAGGCAGTAGAGCGAGACAGGAGTTTCTGAAGGAGAGAGATAGGATGAGATAGATAGAGATAGGAAGAGCGATGAAAAGAGAGAGAGGGGAGGGGAGAGAGAGAGAAAGAGAGAGAGAGGAAGAGAGAGGAAGAGAGAGAGGGAGAGAGAGAGAGGAAGAGAGAGAGAGAGAGAGTGAGAGACAGAGGAAGAGAGAAAGAGAGGAAGAGAGAGGAAGAGAGAGGAAGAGATAGAGGAAGAGAGAGAGAGAATGAGAGGAAGAGAGAGAGAGAGAGAGACCTCGATGTGTGGGAAGGCAGTGGGTCCAGCTTGGACAACGAGTGCATATGCCATGTGGTCGATGAGTACGGGCGGAACTTGACCCTCGCCACTCTTCAGGTGCCCAATAACCTGGCTGAAGTGGAAGTGAAAGAAGTTTCGCTTCGAAATGCGGAAAGAGAACTGACGCAACTCCCTTGACATCTCCATTCCTAGCGTAAGCCTTGGCAATGACATTGAGCAGAGGAGCATGATCCTCGCTCAGCCCCGCCTGCTGCCACTCCTCCAATTCCTTGGACACGATCACCTTCTCTCCGTTGTCCAGACGAACTTCCAGCAAAGCACAACGGAACTCGGGCCCCAGTGGAACCCCTTAAGGAATGCTTTATCATTCAATCTTATCATCACTCACCTTTCCTTCTTCAACCGATAACGCGAGGTTACCCTTCAATTCCAAAATGAATAAATGATATCTGAGATGAATACCTGATGTGGCAATGGCTTCAACAGCAGAGGAAAGAAGACGAGATCGTAACTGAAGCGTTGCTGACATGCAACGACTTTCTCCAAACCCATAAATCAACATCGCCAGCTCCCGATCACTCAGAGTTGTAATCTATATACAAAGTTGCATGGAGTAGAGCAATGTGGCGAAATTCTTGGAAGACATAAGAAATGAAAACCTCTTCCTTGGACGCTTGCAGCATCTTGACGACTTTCCCGAGTGATTGATGTGAAATGTAGCTGTTCCACTCGACACTGAATGGGATGGGTAATCAGAATGGGAAGGGAACAAGAGAGTGGGGACGGACAAATCAACGGCATCGTGGAGGGTCTCCAAGTCTTCACTGTTGAGTGCGTCTCCGTGTCTCCGGAGTAATTCATTCCTGACCCCTTCACCGCGGGAGACTCCTCCTCCCCGTCCCCTTCTCCCTCCAAGTCGTGTTCGGGTTGAGAATACAGGTCTTGTCTCACTCGACGTTGAAGTCGCAGCTGCCACTGAGAGAGCTCGCAGCTGCGGGAGCTTCCTAACATAAGAAATCTCACAACCCAGGGAACAAAATCAGAATGCACACTCAGTGAGAATGAATAGCATACTGACACGAGCTGCAGCCCCCGCCGTAGCATGACCAGGGCTGAAAGTCAACTGAAAGAGAACTGTGCATCCGCATCAAACATGGCTGTTGTATCACAGGGTCAAAACCCGGTCGGCGGCTGCACACATTATGTGAGAAAACTTTCATTTCATATAGCTTCTCATTCATAACAAACAACTATGTAACAATTCATAGCGGGTAAAGTGCTAATATTCAACAAGTTACTCTAACGTATGGCAGCTAAAAAAAAAGGCACTTCAACTTGGCCTGGCGAGAAAGAGTTGCCAGCTAATAGCAACTACCTAGAAGACCTATTGAGATGAGCTTTATGACTTCTCACTGAGTGCTGAGCGGACCACGTTTTCAGATTCTCCAGGCTGCAAGATCTTTCGATGTCTGGAAAGACGTTTTCTTCCCGTTTGATAAATGAACAAGAGAAAGCAAACCATCTGGAATAGAAGAGGCGAGTAATTCCCAAGTATCGTAGATGCAAAGCGCGAGGCGATGTTGCTGTTCTTGGTTTGGCTTGGCCTTCCTCGGTGGTTGCCATCTCTTCTTCTTCCATCGCGGAGGATTCACAAGGGAGACGATACGAGCAGCCAATTCCTTTTCCTCATCATCACCTCCCTCCTTCCCTTTGCTCTCCACTGCCATCTTTCCTCGTCCCTTTCCCGACAGCAGACTTCGGCTCGCGAGAGATGCCAATTCCTCCACGATAAGCGTTGCTTTCTTCAACATTAAGGTTGTCACTAATAAATGAAAAGAAGAAGAAAAACGAACAACAGACAACTTAGTGAGGTGAAGTGCCAATCTGTGAACAGAAACTAACTGCTGGGTCAGCTGACTGAGATAGAATCTCAAGAGAGGAAATGAAGTGACGAGGAGAAACAGAGATCTGCAACGACAGAAGTGGAGGAACGAGTGAATAGATCATGAGGTATAAACCATGAGAAACAGTTGAATAACCCTGGCAAGGAGATAACGTGCAGCCTTGATGTGGCCGAGTTTAATGAGAGAGATGACAACCTCAGCCAGGAGTGCCTCACTCTCCAGAGAAATGCTACGGCTGCTGACTTTCGACAGATCACCTAGTGAAAGAAACGACATCATTTATGATAAAAGTGAATTGCTAACCAATAGCTTTGATGAATTGGCTCTCCCCTGATTGCCAGGCCCGCTCAAGCAACACATCGAGTCCAGGAACTTCTATGCCGTATCGCCTTCCCAGTTGCTTCCAAACAGTGAATAATTCCGAGTACGGTGAACCTCTTAACATCACCAAATGAATTCAGAACTGAATTCACAGAAATGAAAGGGTACCTAGCGTGGAATTTAGAAGAGGACAAAGATGAACCTCAGAGAGTAGGAGAGTACAGCCTGACGAATGAAATGGAATGCTGAGTCATTCGAGACGATTTCATGCTTCACAGCCAAGTCAAATATCTTGACCGCCTCATAGAATCCTACGTTCTCCCAAAGTTGCTGCCAAAGAAGCTGGGAAGCCATTGCAAATCGAGCTCTATTTGCAGGCCACTTCACTAAAAAAAATAAACTTCAAACTTTTCCTTACTAAACGCATCTTCTTTTTTCACTATTGATCCATAAGCACAGACATTGCGAGTGTTCTGGGGAAAATTTGGCATGAATGTGTTCCGATCATTTAAGAATTAACCGAATCTTCCTGAGAATGCTTGCGAAAGTTCGGAAAGATATTCAAAGGCAGCTGCTGGATCCATTTCGGTGAGCGCGCGAAATGCCTGCTGAATCCAAGTGAGAGAAGGCAGCGAATGCGACGAACTTGCGTTTAGGCTTAACAGACACATTTCTTCACTTTTAACAAGACTCATATTCAAAGGAAGTTGCGACTGACAAATCTTGAACAAACTCCATAGATTCCTGGCAATCAGCTGCATGGTCGGTAATGAATTGAAAGAGCTTCTCCACTTGGGTATCAGAGAGCTGTCTCTCTGGCCAAGAATGTTCACTTAGCTCACGACGCAACTTATCCATATTCTACAACAACAAAACATTAGACAACAAAGACAAAAATGAAGCACGTTCTTTGATTATATTAAAAAGAAACCTGCTGGGATAAAAGACCCATGAGAATCTTCGTGTCCACAAATCCTTCGCGGTAAAGCCCTGAGAGGAATCGGTCCTCAAATTATTGTTATGCAAATATGCACAATAAGTTTCGAAAAATGAAACGCAGTTTTATCATAAAAGAGGAGAGTAAATAAGAGAACCGGCTGAGTAAGTTGTTGTTGTGCTTCTGGGCGGAGGGAAGAGAGGGCAGCAAGTCTTGCTCGAACGCCCTGTTTTGTCTTCCTTATCGTTGTCGGTTGCGGAAGCGCAGCTTGTCGCGCAGGCAGCAATGACTGACTGGAACTGGCAGCACTCACACAACTCTGGCACAAGACAAGAAGTCTTACGGAACGAGGAAGTTGGTGACATCAAAAATGCCATCTTCCAGACTGGCAACGAGTGGTTCGACATCATAGACGGCGGAAGAGGTTCCCGCAGGGAAGGCAGCGGTGGAAAGAACGGCGTCGCCCTCCAGCATGTCCCGCCCTCCCACTTCAGACGAGTCCACTCGAGTCGGAATCACGGCAGACGGCAATCTCATGTCTGGCTCGTTCGGTCTTCAATTAAATGACACTCTCAAGAGAACGCTTGAAAATAGCAAACGATCACTCCCACAAGCCATTACAAACGAGAATATCTTCGGAAAACAGACCTAATAGCTCCATCACTCGAAGTGACTTGCTCTATTCTCGAATCTCTTGTAATACGAGGAAGAAAGGGAAGTTCACTGAAACAGAGAATTATCTTATCTTTAATAGGACTTAAAGAAAAACCTTGTCACAGAAGCTTGAGCCACATCGTCATGAACTGCGAACCAACTTGAGAAGTTGTGGTAATAATGGGAACCCCACGCTTTCCACTTTATGACCGAGTCGAAAACTGCGGCGTTGCACAGTGGACACTGTGCAGATCTGAAATTTATGAGGTCAATTACAAGAACGCATACGCCAATTATTGTCAAATATAAACCTCCCATTCTGACTCTACAAAATCGTCATGGCCAAAAAAAATAGGCATCGTGGATAAAGGGAATTGATGTCTACCTGACACCGAGCAGACGCAGCCGTTGCATTACACCAAGCAGATCTGACACTCCTACGCCTCTATATCTACTGCTGAGCCATTCAGACCTCAAATATTAAGGCCTTTAGCCTAAATGCTAATAGGTTGTGAAGTTAGAATACATAATCAGAAATAATAAGAGAACAATGTCTTCACCTGTTCCAAAAATATTTATAGTGGGATCGTAAATCTTTGGAGAATTTCTTCCTAATTTACGTTACATATTTAAGTGTTTAAATTTGTCCAAAGAGTATGCATATCCGGGTTTAAAGAAAGTTTTGGTTGAGTTCTGATGCATGGTTGTTGATGTTGACATCGTTTAACTTAAAGATGTTCCGTAAGGAGCTGAGGCGCTCATCAAGACTTCGCGAGCTTAAGAATAACGCACAGGAAGACTCGAATACTTCCTTTGCGAAATGTTTTACAAATTCTGCTTCTCATCCTGGAGGTTGGGTGTTTCTTGTAATGATATTGTTGAAATAGTTGACCTACTTTTAGAGACGGACGAGTCTGCCAAAGCAATGGGCGAGCCGCTGCAGAAGCGCGAAATCCAGTTAGGAGGTTAACCCCCAGATTCTGTGCTTCTTATTTTATTTTCTAGTTGTGACTCTTTCAAGGTGAATCCAAGGAAGCATCCACCCAGTGCATTCCACCGAAGCGCAGACGTTCGGAGACAATTTGCATGGCTGGCCAATCAAGCTCAAGCACTGCAAAAGAAGTAGGAAGTCGCAGAACAGTCCAAGACCGGCAGAAAAGTGGGAAGCCGGAAAAGGCTATTCCAGGCTGCAGTAATGATACTTCTCCCCAGCCAGAAGGTGTGGTATTACATTATTTTCTAAGGTCAAAGTACGGTAGTTCACAATTATCATTAGAATGCAAAGTGTCGAAAGCTGTCGTCAAGCGCATCTCTCGTGCCATCGTACACGAATCTGATGGATCTGGTCATGGATTGTGAGTGTTCTCATATCACTTTTTTAAATTCGTCATTTAATTTTATAATTACAGAGTTTCAAGGAAACGGAAGAAGCCTACAGATGAGATGCATCAGACAAAGTCTACAGAGACTCAGAATGAGTTTGTATTCCGCAATTGATTTCCTTGGCGACTCTGCTTGTCACAATTTTAGTCTTTATTATAGTGAGAACTGGACTGAAAAATCTGAAGAAATGAAGATGAATTTGCGTCACCTTCAGAGGGAGAATTGGTGCAAAGGAGACCAAATTGTGCAAAAGGCGTTTGCTTTTGTCGCCAAAGTAGCAAAGGTTTCGCACCATTCGTTGCGTGAAAATGTATTGACTGAATGCTTTATTGACAGGATCGCACCACAGAGATGACTGAACGGGAATCATTGGAGGCGCTAGTTGTATTTGAAGAGAGTATCAAGGATGATCTAAAGAAGAAGAAACGAGGCAAGAAAGTTGCTTCTGAGATCATTGAAGAAAAGCACCTGGAGAAGTGTGAGAAAGACAGCAGTGGTGAAGAAGATGAGTGGGAAGAAGTCCAGGCTAGTGATGTAGGAAGGATCAATTAGTATTTGTGGCTTCAGGACATTTAAGGAGTCTGAAAGGGAATAAGTATAACATTGAAACAAGAAGATTCCAGTTTGTTTAGGATGAGGACTCTACTGGAATCGGAGTTGGTTTCTCTGTGCATATTGACTTGAGAACTGACAAGAAACTGCCGGAAGCAGATTGGCGAAGCCGATGGATCCGGACGGAGGTGAACAGAGTTATCCGAGGAAGGATCAGACATCTTCACCAGGTCGGTTTGATGATCGAGAAAGAGTTCTAATGAAGAATGACCTCTCATCATAAGGTTCATCTTCTTTCGTTCGCTTGCCATCTGAAAACTGTGGCAGTGGAAGCTCTGCTAGAGAAAGGACTATTGCTCTCCATTATTCATCCTTTTCCTGGTTCCATCAGAGCTGTGGAAAAGCTCTTCCATCGACAATTTAAGGTCACTGCTGTTTTCTTTGAAAATAGGTATGGTAATGGTGCCCTTCAAATAGCAAGACGTGTCTGATCTTTTCGCTCACGATCCGTTTAATTTTGCTTGCATCTATGATTTTCTCCAGCAGAGAATGGAAGAAGGCTCGAATGACTCTAATTATCCGTTGATTAAATGCATTGAAAAGCGTGCTGCTTCGAATGAGAAAACAGCCTCGCAGGTAAGCTAAACCCCTAAACACCAAACTCATTGAAATGTATGGTTTTACCTTTTGAAGATCTTCTTTGCTTTCGCTTCCGCTGCTGGATTTATCAGCCGGATTTGCTGCAACTGCCGACTTCTTCCACCTGCCCATAAAGTCCTTCCACTTTTCCTTCCATTTGCTCCCGAATGACTTCTCTTTGTTGAGACGCATGCAAGGAGTGCAAATGCAGCTACCGTGCGGTATTACTGGAATGAATTGTGGGACGAAGAGACGAAGATATGGAAATGTTACTTTCTTAAACATTCTTCGTTAAGTATTTGTTGTCGTTAAACCAGTTTGTTTTATTTATTTAGTTGTGGACCCTCTGAAAGATTTCGATTCGCCTACTGCACTAGAACTACCGCTCTCTCATTCTTCGTATATTCTTGCTGTCGATTCCGGTATATGTTGCTTGTGATGCGATATCAGTTGAATGTGAAGGAGATCTGTAATGTTACCACAGAGTACGGTATTCGTGATGTGACTCCTCGCTACATTGACCCTTCTCTTCTCATTTCTGCTCCCTTCCGCTTCCTTCGAGTTGAATCCGCATGGCTTAAGAAGACACTCAACTCTTCAAAGGTTCTCTCCCTTCTCTTTTCTCACCTCCCTTTCTTTTTGCAGTTTCACTCGAATGGCGGAAGAGCAAAGAAGGAGGACGAGGAATTCGAGTCCAGCTTGCAGTCGCTTCCAATCCCGACTACTGTTGCCGCCTTCAAGAACCACCCTGTGTATGTTTTTTTAAAATATATATTTCACTTTAACTGAATTTGTTTTATAATAATGCTTTTTTGGAATTTAGCTATGTGCTGGACAAAGATTTGCTGTTACTGGAGTGCATTTACCCGCTTTCTCTGAAACCGATTGGCGAAATTAAGTCATACAAGGTAAATATTCTTGGAAAGGTGCCGTTTGATGCTCTACTCTGATTTGTAGATTTATCGCCGTTCTTCTGTTCGGCCTTTGAACACGAAAAACGCGTACGAACGCATGGGGAGGCAGATCAAGGTCCTTTTCTTTCACATTCTTCTGCCTCCCCTCTTTCCTATATATTGAGACCACTTCGTTTCGGAATTGTTGCCTACTGAAATGTACTCATCATTCCAGGAGGGAGAAGAGCCAGTGAAGTTGAAGCGAACTACGAATCCCATCAAGAAACAGAAACTAGAGATCGGCCTCTTCGGCTTCTGGCAAACTCTTCCTTGGGATGGAGGCGAAGTTCAGGATGTTCGTAACGAGTCAGAGCATTCCTTTCCGTGTAATGAGACTCCTTTGAAGGGGCGCCTTCCTCGGAATGAATTCGGGAATGTCTACCTCTTCCAGCCATCGATGTGTCCGAGAGGGGCCGTGCACATCAAGCATCCCCGTCTTGCTGCTGTTTCTTTCTCTCGTTCTCCCTCTCGACTCTCTCCTCTCCTTCTCTGTCTCTTTCTCTCGTTCTCCCTCTCCACTCTCTCCTCTCCGTCTCTGTTTCTTTCTCTCCTTCTCCCCCTCCACTCCTTCATCTCCTTCTTTATTTCTTTCTCCCCTTCTCCCTCTCCACTCTCTCCTTCTCTGTCTTTTTCTCTCTCTCCACTCTCTCCTCTCCTTTTCTGTCTCTTCTGAAACGTGTGTATGGTTGCAGGCTGTTGCTGAACTCGGCTTCGATTCGGTGCCTGCCGTGGTTGGCTGGAGTTTCCGTCGTGGTGTCACTCTTCCAATGTTATCATTTTACATCATTTCTTATCAGTTTTGACTGTTGCCAAGAACTGTTCAGAATCGACGGAGCAGTTTACATTCGTGAAGATGTTCCTGCTCTTATGAAGGCATTCTTTGAGTACGAAGAGAATCGGAAGAAGGATGAGCTTGAGGTATGCAGTAGGGTAATTGACGTGACAGAGATATTTTTTGTAATTGATAAGGGAAGAGATGCTGCGAACTCGTCTTGTAAGGGCTGAGGTGGTCCCTCTCGGATTGCACAATTCCAGGAGCGTTCTCGAGTTGCTCTCTCTGCGTGGCGCCGTTTCATCCTCGGTTCTGTTCGCCTGAACAAGTTGCGCCAAGAGTCCAGAGCCTTCCAAGGAGTCCGCTAGCCAGTCTCCTCATCTATCATTTCCTTCCTGTTTGTGCTCGGGCCTGCATCCATCCAGTGATTTATTTGTCTCTACCGGCTAATTTCGCTAAAAGTGCGTCTCTGCTTTTATAGTTCAATAAAAAAAGTCGTGATCTTCTTATCAAAAGAGTCATCAACTATACGAAAGATGGACACCGCATAGCATAATTATCCACACTGACGAAGTACAAATTGACCTCTAGCCAAAGCGCTATTGCAAAACAAACAAAAAAAACTTTTAAATGCAAATATACTGTAAGTATCCATAGATTCATGATAACGAAGGAAACATTGCAGAGCGATGACAAGACTTTAGGCAGTTCATGGTTGAGCTAGAAGGTTTACATTTCGAATACTTGGGAGAAAGAGTGGGGAACTAGGTGGCAGCAGCAGAGATGGCAGAAGAGGAGGCAGGCGGTTGAGGGGCGGAGTCGGAAGATGCAGACCACTTGTACTTGGCAGGGGTAATAGTGGGCGGGGCAGAGGGAGCGGGCTGCGGTGGGTGGTAGAAGTGACAGCGGGAGTTCATGCAACTCTTGCCGTATCGACACTCCTGCAAGTAGAACAGGAGTCATTTCCACTCAAAGAAGACGTAACACGAAAAAAATGGTTGATTTGGAACAATTCTAACAGAATTTCGGAACGGTCTGCACTTAATTAGCCAGACTCTCGAGATGATCACTCATTGAAGCAAAAAACAGAATGAGTGAAAAAAAGAAACCTTCGGATGCTTAAAGGCACAGCCTGGCTTCGAGCATCCAGCACCGAAGTGGCAGAAGGCGACAGCTGCAGTCGCCACTCTGAATCAAGCAAGAATCTTAGGCTTACTTCCCTAAATATGGTAGGGAGTTACACATTAAAACACCATCAAGAGAGGGAAAGAAGTATTCTTATAACACTGACTTGGGCTTGGCATCGGGTTCGGTAGCCAAGGGAATGCTAGGAACAGACGCGGCAACCTCGGAGGCAGTGGGTGGAGTGCTGACTGCAGCCGCCGTTGCAAGTAGGGGCTGTAATCAAAGTCTTCTTCGTCCTCAATCCTGACTTTCTGTTGTTCTCCTGACCTTGGATGAGTGAGTGTAGGGGCAACCGGCCCGAGTGCAGTTGCGGTCGAACATACAAGGCGGGTGAATGTACAAACAGCTCGAACCGAATACACACTTCGGGAAATTCCTTAATTGTACATCGGTAGGAATGAATTCAAGAAAAAACTGCCGAATCGACATACGTGCAATTTTTGGAGGGATGGAGATAGACGCAGTTCGACTCCAGCTTGCAGTTCGGCCAGAAGCGGCATCGCTCCATTATCTTATTTGGCGGAGGAGTCGGAGCAACGAAGGACACTGCAAGAGATGGGATGTCTCCGTAATCAAACCTTCAAGCAAAATACGGAACATGAATAAATACCACGATTAGTTGTGGTCGTAATGGTCGTAGTGGTTCTGTTCTGCTGAGACAACGGAGTTGGAATGTATGTTGGATAGGTCGGAGGGGCGGGCTGTGCGGCAGTCACGGACATTGAGGGAGCGACCATTCCAGACTGGTAATAGTAGTGAGCACCTCTGCAAGAAAAGGTTTAGTTAAGAGCACGCCAATAGTGGATATGAAAAGACCTGGATAGTTGCATGGTGGGAGGGAGAGGCTCATCCGAGTCGATGGAAGACATGCGAGAGGCTCGCGTGGCTGCGAGCACCGCATCGATGGCCGCTTCATCGTCACTCGTCTCTTCCTCGTCTTCAAGTTGAATGTGGCCGTCCCAAGTGATCGGCTAAACAGTTCAAGTCGCTACATTCATACTTCTTTCATTGGGTCCACTAATAGTCTCGGATTTATTCCTCACGTCCACAATATATCAAGGAGTAAATTTCAAAATCATGGACATAAAGAAATAGACGACTTTATACAAATGGAGAACCTTGTGAGGAGGAGGCGAGACCTTCAGAGTGTCTTCTCCATCATTCGGATAGCCGATAACTCGACGTTTCTCATTCTTTTGCCCTGTCACCTTCTTTCTTGGTGAGACAACTGCAACATAAAGGATGAACTTATGTCATGAAACAAAACGATTATACCAATTAATTGTATACAAAGTGGTGGAATTGGGATGAAACAGGTTGCAGTGGCACATCAAGGTTATCTACCTTTGAGAGTGCCCTCGTCGTCTTCTCCGCTACACTCCGAACCTGCACTTCTATCTCGTTCAATCGTCACCTGCGAAACAAAACAGGACATCGAAACTGGTTCCACTGTTAACAACTGCACGGAGAAACCTTTTGTCCGCCGGTCAAAGTTATAATGAACTTGGGATGAACCGCCTTGCGTTCTTCCTTCTTGTCCTCGACCATCTTCTAAAATCATAAAAAATAGTACAACTAAAACCACCAGCTCACTTATTATTACTAGCATTTCGCAGACAGATTCCACCAATGACAATCAAAAAGAACCGTTGGGGAAGCAAGATTTCGCTTGGTGAGGGGAGTTGGAAGATGTGCCTTGGCCTTCTTCGCTGAGGGGACTTCCTCTTCTTCCTGGTCGTTCTCCTCATCTCCATTCGCCAATTCCTCATCACTAAAACACTCGAGAAGCAATCAAAGAGAAATTAAAAACGAAAGTGACCTTTAACAAAATATACAAGACGTTAAATGTTTTCTTACTGCAATCACATTTGAAATACAATCCCCCATGCTTGAAATCAAGTTAAAAGAAAGAACTAACGAGCTAATGAACTCAGAAAGAGCCTTGGCTCGATTCTGTTCAGCCCGTTCCGCAGCAGTGATGGTTAGCTTCCTCTTCTGTGCCACTTGTTGAGTGTTGGTTGTTCGAGGAAGGAAGGGAGCAGCGCAGCCATAACCCGCACTGAGACTCGCCGCGTTCATTGCTCGCATGAACATGTTCGTAGTTGCCTTCGCTGCCTTTACGCTACAAATTCAACCATCAACACATGAGTGCAAAACAAATAAAGAAAGGTCAATCCGAACTGACTCTTTTTCATTTCTCTCGACGATCTTCCTCTTGACTACAACCTGGGAAGAGACCTTGACTTGAGGCGGAGTCGGAGGCTGCGTTGCCACGACAAGCGATGCAACCTCAACACATCTCTCTATACAACAGTCAAAGTTGCAAGGATCAAACCTTCTTCCTCGGGGAAATTTCCTCGCCATCGCTGTCGTAGTCTGTAAGTTGATCAGGAGAAGGCTCCCTCTGCTGCCTCCGCTCCTCCCGTTCCTTCGCCTTTGGCCGTCCCTCAGTCCTCTTTTCAGTGCTGCGAGAGTCCGCTGTTCCGTGAGTGCGAATCGTTTTTCTAAAAAGGATCTCGCAACGTATCTCAGCCCATAATCCACTATGAAAATCCATACCTTGGCGGGCTCTTGGCATGTTGTTTCTCCAAGACTCTTTGGCGAGAATCCTCCTCAACTTTCCTCTTCCTTGTCGCTTCACTTTCCCGTTCTCGCTCCCGCTGCCTTTCCTTTTCCCGTTCTCTCTCATCCGACTTCGGACGCGATGTTCGATGGCGCTCCTTCTCAGTGTTTCTTTCTTTCTCTGTCATCCGTCTCTTCTCATTTTCCCTCTCCTTCTCCCTCGATCTTTCCTTCTCTTTCTCCTTCCGACTTCCATCACGTGGCGCTTCGATTCTCTTTCGATCTAAATATCCAAATTAAATGAATGGCATAAGAAAATGATGAAAGATACACATACCCGTCTTCGAATCCGCATCATGCAGAGAATGTTTGCTTGTAGGTACAGAATCCTGCAAATAATCAAAAGATTAAATTATTTGACTAGTGTTCTAAAAGAGAAAGTTTAAATCAACATGTATATAAAATTCTTTCTTTAACATGGACTACAAAACTGACTTTCTTCTCCCGATCAGGATCCTTTTTCGATGAAGCAGAAACAGGAGGACTTGACGCTCGTGGGGTTGATTGCAGCCGCTCGAAAATATCAAACAACCTAAATAATAAAGAGAGTTCAGCAAGCGTCAGCAGAATCTGTTAAACTATCGCATCCCCGTATTGCCAGAGACATAACAGACGACTAACCAGTCAACGAATTTCTCCGTATTCTTGTTCAGGAAGAGCGAAAGATCATCTTTCATCTGCCTTTTTTCCTTCTTATTTGCAATCATGACCATGATGTAGTCAGGCAATTCATCGTCCACGTAAACTCCAAGTTCTTCCAGCTTTGCTCGTATTGCAGCCTAAGTAATTGATTATAAATCAGGGTATTTTTTTAACTTTAGGTACCCAGAAATTCTCGAAAGAAAAATATTTCCCGAACACTGCCTCATTAGTTTACTTTTGAAATCTTACTATTCATTCACGGAATAAATTTTCAGGAAAGTTGCCTGAGAATCACATCAGATTCCTATTGCAACAATATTCAGCCTACATCCGTTTATGATAGCAATTTGATGATCTTTACCCCTAAAAGGGTCGTATTTGTTCAATAAAATAAATGTGCGATTCGCTTCCCCGTAAGAAATAAAAACCCTGTGACAGTTTTCTGGAAACATTTTTTATCTAAGCTTTCTGGGGGTACCTAAAGCTCACCAAGCTGATAAATAAAAGAAAACAACAAGCAATTTCACAAACCCGAAGCTTCCTTGAGACCTCTGAATTATTCGTAGTCGTCATTCCTGCTTCGCTTACAACTATTAGTTGTCTTAAACGTTTTGTTAACCTGAAACAAAAGCAAAAAGAAGGATAATGCTACGCTTCTAAAAAGGTTTTTTTTCTAGAACGCAATGCAAAACAACTGAACGTACTTCCGGTGTCAATGTTGCTTCTCATCGGTGATGAGTGTATGAAGTGTTTCTTTCATTTTGTAAATATCGAACAGCATACGGTCGCACCGAAAATTGTTTGTTTGAGTGGATGGGAAGAGAGCTTTCGAGAGCTTGTTTCTAGTCCCCCAAGGGAGAATGCATTGAGAGTAGTTGACATGAATTTCTCTCTAGTGAAGACATCAGCGCCGCTGAAAAGTTAGGCATGTGGAATTGCTTGGTGTTTATAATACTCGACTTCGAGAGAGACATTCTCGAATGTTCTATTTAAACGTTGGCCTCCTCTCGTCCTGTCGCCCCTTGCTCCGCCCTCTTGTCTCGAGACCAAAATGTGCGCCTCTTGCTATCTCGCTGGCCTCTTAGCTCCCCATGGTGTCCATTCAGTCCTTGTTGTGCACTGCTTACTCTGCTATCTGCAGGATTTGTTGCAGATGTTGGGCAAACTCGCTGATAACCTGATTACAATTGACAAGTGCTAGGGTCTTTAGTACTTGTCAATTGTTTTGAAAGAAGCTGATTTAAAAGTTATTCGGAAATTTTGGTTGTTGCAATAGTTGAAGTGGTGCTCTCTGTAAGCCGCGTAAGCTGTTTACGTTGCGTTGTGCGAGGGAAGGGGTGGGCAAGCAGCGGCCCACAGCAGAAGTGGCCGAGCTGTGCTCTCATTCTTCCTGCTCCCCTCTTCCCCGTCTTCACTTTCATCCTACATCACGTCTTCCACCTTTCCGATACTATTGGCTTACTACTGGGAAACGTAATGAAATGTATTTTCAATAAACATAATCTTTTTAGAAGCTTTCTCTTCTCAGTCGCTCTTGTTCTCGCGATGTCTCCGTTCGGGTCTGAAAAAAAGAACGGGTCTGTAGTGATCGGGGAAGTGGTGGCCACTCTCTTCGGCAGGGACGGTGCCTGTGTTCCTGTTCTGGCCGCTGCTGACCCTTCCATCTCCCCTGCCTCTCTCACTTCATCTGGAGAATGGCTCATTCCTTGTGACATTGTTGGCCTCAACTCCAAGAAGACAAAGACAGCCAAGGTACGGATTCTTAAGTTGTCATTTGAAGTGAAGATGGGTATTCTGTTCAGATCCGCTTCCACCCGAACAGCATTAAGCGTGCTGCGGCTGGAGAATTGCAGCGGGCTGTGGATGGGGTGAGGAATGATGAGAGTGGGTGAGAAAAGAGGAGGGCGAAGATGCTTGTGGAATAGTGGGAAAGAACAAAGAGGTAACCTATTGCTTGGTGGTCAAAATATTCACCAATTCGTGAAAATGGAATGCTTTCTAACAATTAACATGTCCTAACTAGTATGGGGTTTCCTCGCTTTGTTTTTTTCGGGTTAAGATGGAAAATGTTTTTCAAAGATTTGTGACTATCGTCTTGTAATTAAGCTGCTGTCTTCACTGTCGCTGGACGGCGAATGGTCAGAAGATCAGCGCATCCAAGCGGGCGAGGACTGCCGCGTGGCCTCCACCAAACTTCGCCGCTTCTTCGCGGCGGCCACTGCCCATGTGTGGGCGGAGGGCTCTTGGTCAGTTACAATTCTCATTTCGTTTGCACTTATCATTGCTAATGAGTAGACTATCCGATTCTGTACAAAGTTGCATGCGCTCATTTTTTTTTCCTAAATTGGTGCAGGTCAACTCTGCTCTGCGATTAGAAAAGGCAGTTCATTTGAAATGCAGAGTGCTTATGCTTGGAGAGTTTATTCTGCATACCGTTCGTGTTCTATTCCTTCTTCTTTTGGGTACTTCGGTCCTATTGCGTAATATGGATTATTTTATTCTGTCGCTTGAATCGTAGCAGGAAATGTAATGGAGAAATCGTATCATTTACATTGGAAGGAGGGGCTTTACAATTGCTTTCCATAGTTGCTGATGCAATTGTGATCTGACAGCTGTCGCCTAGAGAGAAGGGAAGAAACGACTGGTCACGTGGGCCTCTCTTATCGCTTCCTATTCTCACCAGTTATCATTCCGCAATTACTATTACTCGGAAGAAAAAGGGGGAAATGAGAGATCGAAGGAGGATGCGGATGACGAATGACTATAGTCATGCTGCTGTCGTGGAATGCTAAGGGCAGACAGCTGTAGACTGGGATGCATTCGCCAAGACCATTGGGTGCTTGTTTCATAGAGAAGATTGGGTGTGGAGGGCAAACAATTAGAGTAGTTAGTGAAGTTGCGTATAAACATTTCAATCTACACGAACTCGTTTCATACGCGTGGCTGGGGAAGCCAGCACACGTGGATGTTTGCTAACTGACGTGTTGCTAGGTTGTTCCTGTCGTGGCCGTTCCACTCCGAGTCTGCCAACTGCAGCGGCAAGGCGAGTCGTCATCTCCGAGATGCCGCGGCTCTCTTCTCCTCTGCCAAGACACCATTTCCTCTCTTCGCTACCGTCCATCCTGGCCATGAAGGACACGACATCCTGGATGTCATCTATCACAAGGTACTCGGAGCCTCAAGGGAACAAATTATACTCATTCCTCGGACGGCTGCGTTCATAACACTTTTGCCAACAGCCCTTTTGGAAAAATCCGTTTTTTTACGCGGATAAATCGTCTGCCCTCCCAGTTAAACGGGACGTCGAAAAAGGCTTTTAGTCCCTGCCGTCGTCCATAGATTTCTTTATTTTTATCTCCTTTCTTCTGGAAGTGTTGGAAAATTGGAAATGCACTTGAAATAGCTTATCTATCTTTCGCCTTCTTTCCAACCTGTTTGATTTTCGTATAGGGAGAGCTCGAGTCAACTGTCTGGAGGATGCAACTGCCGAGTGAATTCTTGCTCGACACTGCGGAAGAGCTCGTCCCCTTCCAGGTACAAGGATGCTCTCCCTCGACTGCTGTCATCCATGTTCCTATCACTGCTTGAGATTGGCGAGCGTGGACTGAGTGTTCAAATGAAGCGGCTGATCTCGGCTGACGAGGCCGTGCTGGCGGCAGCGATGCCTCCCCCCTTCATTCCTCTCTCACTCACTGAGTCGCAGCCCACTGCCGACACCAAGATTGTCAGTGCTCCTTCTCCTTTCTTGCTCTAATAGTTTAGCCTACGCAGTCGCCCTTTTAGAATTCCTAGTTAGACCCTATGGACACGGAGGCTGGGTTGGCTTTGTATTAGTTTCCCTCTTTGAAGCGGAGAGCTCAAAAAACACACCCGTACCCAGAAAGAGCCGGTCATCGTTTGTGAATAGTCCGTGAAGTGTAAATAAGGCTCCAAAAGTGCTTGTTTGTTACGGGGCGGAATCTCATATTCTGTTCCCATTTCTCGCTTGTTTCTGTCTCATCCTTCTCATTGCTGCACTTGATCCTCCTTTCTCTTTATTTCCTCTCCACCTCTCACTCTCTACATCTCTTTTTCTCTCCACCTCTCACCATCTCTCTTTGTCTCCACTTCTCTCCATCTCTCTTTCTCTCCACCTCTCTTTCTCTCCACCTCTCCCCATCTCTCTCTCCACCTCTTCCCATCTTTCTTTCTCTGTCGCCATCTCTCTTCCATGTCTGCCATCGGAATGACAATGCCAATGGCCGTCTCACGTGATTAGAGGGCGCTAGTCACGAGTCCTTCTTGTCCTCTTCCCTCTCCTGGTTTCTCCTTCTGGTACTCTGTCCTAACTACCATCAATCGTCTCTTCCTTCTTCTCCGTTCATTTTCGCTCCTCTTATCTTCGTTCTTCTGCCTTTGTCTTCTCTTTTCCTCCTTTTTCTTCCATTCTTGCACATCTCGTGCACATTTATCTATCTACGCTGACACATTCTACAGCCGAATCTTATGTGGGTTTAAAGGGCAACTTGTCGAGAAGAGGAAGACTGGAGTTGGTGACAGTGCTGTCTCTGAATTCAACAGTTCTATTTATACCTTTTGGTTTTGTACGTCCAAAATTTATCTGTTAAGGTGAATAAATAGTTTGGGGAAGCGTATTTTTCGATGCATATGAAGTAGAAATGTTGTCGAATGGGAGTATACTTGCTGTATACCCGTATTCCACTCGGTTCCTCGCCATGCCCTGACTTGGCAAGCCGATTGAAGCTTCCCAGTCTGTTTTTTCTCTATTCGCCTTCCTGCGGGTCATCTCTCGCAACTCTTTCCACTCGCTTTCCCTTTCTCTTTTGCATTTGTACTTTGACTTCGCCCGTCGTTGTTTTGCTATATAGCTTTAGCTTTATTTTTATAGCTATGAAGCATCTCCTAACCTTGAGCAACTTTTCTTATTTATATTGTTTGCTCGACTTAAGTTTTGATTCGTCTTTTCTTCCAGCTGAGGAATTCTTATCTTCATCCTTCCACCTTTTCCTTTCGTAGGATGTTTTCTGTGGCTTCTTCACGCATTGTTAACCGCTTGAACAGCCACTAGAAGGATTTGGGTTTGCAAGTTTTGGGAATGGTGTCATAATGGATTTGAAGCATTCTTCTTTTTTGTTGCAACGCAAGCTGGTTTTGTACACTGCAGTGTTGCAACGCAAGCTGGTTTTGTACACTGCGGATTGTTGGCGATAAGCTCTTTCATTGGAAACCGTATGTATTGGGATTAGTAGACGAGAACAGAAATAGAGAAAGAGGAGAAGGAAGTTATGACCATGAGGAGAAAAGGGAGGAGTAGGAGTGAACTTACTCTTCTTTTCTCTAGTCTTTTCATTCTGTTTGATATCTCGCTTCTCTCGGCTACTTCTACATCTTATGGCTACGACCGGTCATCGATTGGAGGCGGTTGTGGAAAGCCAGGCCAGTGGCCTCCGTCTGAGGGGGAGAACGCCTCGCATATTCCTTTTTTCTCTCTATCTCTCTCCTCGTTCGCTCCCTCTAGCAGCCTCTCCCGCTTGACCATCTCAACATTTTCATCTATCTAGTCGGACATTGCACATGTTTGGCTTCTTTCTTGCTTTAAGGACAATTTAAGAAATAATCTGGGCGCAATATTTCGCTCTACTGTAGGTGCCACCTTATGGTTTGGATATAAATGTTTCGGGATATGAGGTTGTGTTCAAAATGAATGACTTAGTGTTCCCTGAATTTAGTTCGTTAGCCCTTAATGAATTGGCCTGAGAAAATAAAATATGATTGAGATGGCACGGGACTGTCTGTGTTGCTGCAACTGACAAACAAGCATTTCACAATTCTCCTTTGATTAAATGATGGGGGCGCGTGCCCTGTGGTGAATGTAGGCAGAAAGAGGAAGCGAAAAAGGGAAAATGTAGAGAGAGAAAGAGGAAGAGAAAAGGGAGAATGGGGAGAGAGAAAGAACAGCAAATAAGGGGAAAAACGCGCTCCCCGAATATATTTGGACGAAACAAGCGGAAGAAAGGACACTGACCGACTATATGCGGCTGTGAAGGTCCTTTGCTGTCTTTTCTGGGTGGCAAGCTGTCATTGTCTTAGAGTTGTGAAGGCCAGTAGTCCTCTTTCCGTTTTATCTGTGCTACTGAGTCTAGTATTCTGGAGTAGAAGTATAAACATCAATAATACCGTCCTTCTAACAATAAGTATATAATAATCGTATATTTGGTTTGTTAATTAATACGTTCTGTGTTACAAATGTGGTGCCTTTGAAAGTGCTAAATGAGCTCGAGTAAGCGAGATTTATGATTGCAGAGGATGTCGCAGACGCAGAGTGGAGTGGAGGAATTGCGGAGGCGGTTGGAGGAGTCGGTGATTGCCTTTCAGAAAGCGGCCAGCTTCGTGCGGGGAGGAGTGGAGTCGGAGTCGGAAGGCGGCAGAGGAGTCGATCGCCCCCGCCTTCTCCATCTCGTCACTGCTCCGCACGAGGCTACCATCCGCATTCTAGATGTCAGCGAGTTGTTGATCCTGGAGTCATTCTCAAGCCAAGTACTTACAGGCATCGATTCCCCTGGCAGTTGTGGTGGCTGAGTTGTCGGGAGGAGTTAGCAGCAGAGCGCGTGAGTTGCATGGCTCGACCTCGGAGCTGCCCGTTTCCCCTGCTGACTCAGTGGACTCGGCCGTGTCTCTGTCGCCCTCTCCCAAGGCCTCTCCCTTCTATGCCTACAGCGAGCAGAGCAGTGCTGCGGCTTCTCTCGGAATGCGATCTCGATCTCTTTCTGAGACCACCATGCACATCAAGGGCATACTCAAGAAGAATCACAAGAGGTCATTGATAAGGTCATCTCTGGAAGTTATTGTCTTGCTTTTCAGTCGGTCGATGTCGGAATGCGGAGAAGAGTGGAATCCTTGCATGGCAGGAGGAGGAGGAGGGAGATGGTGGATGATCGACGAGGAGAGTGTGGAAGAAGGAGAGAAAGGGGAGGAGGAGGGACAGAAGGGGGCGAAGAGAGTTTCCTTCTCAGAGAGTGTCCAGAGGAGATCATTCAGACCCAATGCTTCCATTCTTGGGCAGAAGAAGAAGAACGAGCGCAAGGCCCGTTGCAAGAAGAGGAAGCAGGAGAGACGCGCTTCCGAGAGCGATGTAAGTTGTGGCTTCTCTTTCTCTCTCTCTCTTTCTCTCTTTCTCTCTCTCTTTCTCTCTCTCTGTCTCGCATACTATTTTTTTCTCCCTTTTCCAGCTAATCTGACTATTTTGTCTGCTTATGAGAGCGTTCCTTCCTTTTCTTTCGCCGACTTTCTTAACTTGGTGATATTTCAGTTCTCTTCATCTCAGCTGACCGAGTCAGACCACGACCACTCTGCCAGTCGCAAAGAGCAGAAGAATGGTCGGTTCTCCTCAATAGAACTTTAATCTTATATTTGGTATTCGTCTGAAGTTGACTATTAAAATTCCGTTCCCTTGATTTCAGCGGAAGTTGGTGAGAAGACGGAGGAAGTGAAGGCATCGATGCGGAACTACCGTGCGGATTCTGGCTTTGTGGATGACTACGAAGTGGAGGGAGAGGAGGGGGAGGCGGATTCGGAGGGGGAGGAGACCACTCCTCCCCTCAAGACTGCTCTGGCTGGGGACGAGTGTTGCCGTCCATGGCTCATTGCCATGCGTCAACGTGCTGGCTCTGCCCGTCATTAACTTCCTTCTTTCTCTCTCACCATCTCCCACTCTCCCCCCTCTCTCCGCTGCTTGGTTCCTCTCCATGCCCACAATCTTTACTTCTTTCCTGTTTTCTACCGTTCTTTCCATCGCTAAATATTTAGTGTGGCAATGCTAAGAGATATGCACAGGCCAATGTTAGTCCCTAGAGCAGCAGTCGGTCGTAAGTAAGCAGTGTAGATTTTGTAATAGTTCTGTAGGAGTATAACAGTTTCGGCAGTAATAGTCTCTCCGCCTTCTCGGTCGTTTCGTAATTTATCATATATAAGCATTGATTGTTGAGCAGTTGGGCTTCAAGAGTGTTATGTGTTGAACTCTCCCACATAGCGACCGATCTACTTCTCATTATTTTCATCCTAATTTTTATTTATCAACTTTTATGGCTTTATTTACATTTGCCGTCTTTTTCGTGACGACCATCGGATGATTTGTCTGCCATTTTTTATTGGCCAGAATTGTATATAACATGGACATAAGTTTGTAGAATTGTAGAGTACATAGTAAGAGAAGTCGATTGGCTTTTGTTGGTGATTGTGAATGGTTGATCTAGTTAGTAATTGTTTCGTAGTTGTTAGAGGATGCCCACTCCTTGGAGAGAGGTGCAGGTGGATGGAGTATCTGTTCTCGTGTATTCTTTCTCTCCCCACCTGCAACTAGCTCAGTCTACAACTCATTCTGCGTGTACAATCTCACTCGTGTATTGTCGATTTATGAAAGCGTGTTCAATTAGTCTTGCAGTTTCCGAGATAATCGCCACCTAGCTTCGGCATATGTTTGTCCTTTTCGAAACTCGTTGTTCTCGTAATTAGACGACGTGTACATAATTATTGGTGTTTTCGGAAAATAAGAAAATTACAAAAAAACGAATACGGGGGGTTCAAACGTGGCCGTCTTCTGTTAATCTCCTTTGCTGCTTGTATATTACGTGTAATTATATCCGCTTAAATTGATGCTGTCCCCTAATAGTAGCGAGTAAATGGAACTGCTTGAATACCTTGATTACTTTTATGTTTTTCTGACTTACCATGATGTCATCTGCTTTTGACCATCTCAGTGCTAGAGAATTCTTTATCGAATGCAGAATTGTGCTAGGTCAGTGTCCGTTTTGTATATTTGCAGTTCTTCCTACTTCTTTTTTGGTGGTAGGTCAGTCTGGATCGATTCTTGTGTTTAACTTCCACTTATTCGCATGTCGACTCATTATTCTGTTCTATGATTAGAATGATCTGGACTATCGTAATTTCTTCTATTATAGCAGTAATCTTTATAATAAAGTGGCAACAGGTATTTCAAGATAACATTTGACACAACTGATAATAAATGAGATGGTGTCTAAACCCGTTTGAATGGGCAAGGATGCTGAGATATTCGGAGTAAGGAGTGATATGAAATGAAGCAGGAGGGGACTACAATTGCCACTCTTGCTCGCTGTCTTCGGAGACATCCACCACGGCCTCTTCTGTCGACGACGGACAAAGTGGATCACTGGCCTTCCCCGCGGCTATGGGGGGACTCGATTTCGACATTCTCAGGTATTTCAAAGGAATTGGCGGAAATCTGCAAATAGCGGAAAAGAAGATAAGAATAAAAGTATGAAGGGGGCGAACTTGAAAGAGCCGGAAATGGTGCTTAGAGTTTGTCGAGATGCGTTGTAGATGTGTTGATTACATGAGCAGTAAACAGGAAAACGGACGCAACTGCAAAAAATTACTCTTTTCATTCTTGGAGAGTATCCAAAGTAAGTAGGAATGCACATGGCAAGGCTTCGAATGGGAAACCTTGCAATGAGAGGAAGAATCGAGATGACATCATTGAGATAAGAGTAGAGGAGTGCGTGGTTCGTCTCCAGAGAAACTCGGTCTATTGCCTCCCAGAAAGTGACCATCACCTCAATCGGCTTCCTTTGATTGCAAGACCCTTTATCACACACTCATTTTAACAGAAGTTAATCTCGAAATCACCTGTAAGCTCTGCGACATCAGATATAAGCTGACGAGGCTGATCAACGCGCGTGTGGCATCCTCAATTCATTACACATTTACAGGTTTATTCCTTATTCTCTCTCTCTCTCTCTCTCTCTCGCTCTCTCTCTATCTCTCGCTCTCTCTCTCTCTATCTCTCGCTCTCTCTCTCTCTATCTCTCGCTTTTTCCTTTCTTCAGTACTCTGAGAGAGCTGCGACTCTGCTGGCTATTTCTCCATTCCGAGTCAGTCATGCTCATCTTTGGTTGTGTCACTTGCTTGTGATATTCCTTCTTCAGTGCCTCAAGAGGAATGAGTGTCAGAGTGGAAGTTAAAGTTAGTAATTCCAGCAAAGGACAGACTCGGATGATGAGGAAGTTCATTGCAACGAGGATGAAGAACGGCGAGATACGGTCAATGACATTCCGAGTCACGAACATCCACCACCACTGGTACCAGGGAATGAGGGCCAGCCAACCAGGCACGATCTCGTAGTGACTGCAGAGTGAGAATGAGAATGAGAGAGAGGGAGAATGAGAGGGAGAGAGAGAGACTAGAGAATTAGTTAGTGCGAGAGAGAATGAGAAATTTAGTAACATAGCGAATGAGAGAGAGATGGGGAGAGATTTAGCTAGAAACAAAATGATAGAGAGAGAGACGGACAGAGAGGGGAAAGAGCTAATTAGTGCGAGAGAGAATGAGAGAGACGGACAGAGAGGGGAAAGAGTTAATTAGTGCGAGAGAGAATGAGATAGAGGGAGAAATATGGGGTATGAGTGAGAGAGAAAATGAGAGTGAGAGAAGGATAGAGTTGGTTAGCAAAGTGAGAATGAGAGAGGGAGGGGGGGGAGTGACTGGGAGAGAAAGAGAGTGAGAGAGTACGATTTGATTATTAAAAGGAAGAGGAAGTCGACTGACGCGAAGCCTTGACAGTTCTCCTTCTCGACAAAAGTGACTTCGAATACGCTTGTTGCCTTGTATAGAATGGCGGAAAGAACGCAGCAAACACATACAACCGGGCGATTCTTCTCCAGGAATCTGCAGAGTTCCACTTTCGTCTCTTCTCTCCACTCTTTCAACTTCTCTGCTCGTCTCTTTTCTTCTCTCCACTCTCTCCATACTTCTCTCCTCTTCACCCGATTCCCCATTTGATTTGACAAACATAAATAAGGACAAGGTACGCGTTGGTTAGTCAGAAGTGTAGCAACTATGTATGTACATGGATTACAAAACATGTATTGGTTAGTTGTAAGCGATAATTGCAGATCTTAATTTTTGTTAGTGATAACTAAAAAAAGATCAAGATATGAGAGCATGCTGCAGTAATGGCTAGTTTCATGATTACAAGTCGCATTTACTTATCAGCAGCACTATTTTGATGATTACTAGAGCCCATGATTCTATTTACAACACAAAACACGGGTAAGACACTTCCTAGGATTGTTTAGCAACTGAAATTGAATGGTATTTAACAATGAGTGGATATTTTTTTTTGTTGCGATGCATTGGTATGTCAAGAAGTAGTAAAAAGGGGATGATGAAAGAGTTTGAGTGAATATGACAGATATCGTTTGTGCGAGACATGAATGAAATATTCCGAATTGGTGAGGAGACCATTTACTCACTTTCGCACTCTGCGGATCTTTTTGAGGTATCCAGGACGGCGTGTCTGGTTGAGGAAGATGCTGAGGCCGATGAAGTGATCATCGAGTAGATTCCTACAACCACCCTCTCGACAAAGACAAACAACGCATGCTTCCAGCAATACATCAGTTCATTCCTACAGAATGGAAGCAGAATATTTTGTCTTTTTTTAATATCGGGAAAATGTGACCTTTTCAGATTTCGCAATTTAAAAATATTTTCGAAATTTAACTTGATGCATATTTATTCCAATACGAAAATACTTCCCTGTAAGTAGAGACCGCAGAGTGAAAGAATGACATAACACAAAACTGGGTCAACCTACCGTAACGGAATTAGCGGAATTTGTCACGCTCGGACTGATAAATTCAAATTTTTGAAGAGAGCTTGTTCTATAACTTTTTATTCTTTTTTTTGCAGTTTGTCGGTAAAATTGTCAAGAATCTTTTTGTCAATATTTTAAAGGAAGGTTTTTCAAAGTGTTGGGCGCTATTCTGCCTTGCATACACGGGCACTACGCTGAAAAAACCTCATTAGAAGCTTTTTTCCGTGAGCTTGGCTTTTTCAGTTTTTCAACTATAATTTGGATCATCCGCAAGCTCGGGGATTCTTATTTTAATTTAATATTAGATGGCATGTTGTGTGACAGCTAGGCGGTTTCTTGTCGAATTTCTGCGAGGCGATAAGGAGATATCATTGATAGATAGTTTCTAGCTGAAACAGGTGCAAGCTCATTTTTTCATTCTATTTCGTTTATCGGTATTCCCTGATCGCATCTTGCAGAGAGATTATACTTAAAGCCGATCTGGATTCAGTACACTGATTTTTTTGTTCGTATATTGCGAGCAAACACGAAAAATTTCCCTCGAACAAAATTATCACTTCATGGTTTCTCCCACTTATAATGATTTAATATGTATCCCAGATGTCCTCGGGATTTTTAAACATCATTTTATGATAGAAGACATCCGCCAGTATACCTATGTAGACTATGACCGAGATTCTGCGAGGCGACAGTGAATTGTTGTTGATTATGTGGCTATTTTTTAGTCGAAATAATTAACCACTTCTACAGAGGCGATTTGAGGGTGTGAAAGCACTTAGAAGAATGATCATGGAGATTAGCCGGATATAAAATTAGCTTTAAAAAAGCAAAAGAATGGAAAATTAATAGGAATTAAATTTATCGAGCACAACTACTATCGTCTTGTTCGAGCATCTGACCAGCCGAACTCCGTTTGGCACATTGAGATACGTGGACGGGCTTACTGTAGGAGGCCCATCTTCCCCAGGAATTCGCATTTTTTAAAGGGTTTTTGTAAGATAATTTAAAACTTTCGTGAGATTCTGATTTTAGAAATCGTTTTCTGATCACCTAAACTCCCCAAAAACAGTCCTCATTTACATTTTCAAGCGGTTTGGGAAAATCATCTGCGGTCTCTACCTGTAAGAAAATCCGCATGGGAATGCGTCCCCGCTTCGCAATTCCAGGTTGAAAATTTTTCAATTAATAAAATTAATCCTATTTATTATGTACATACCCAATAATGTTGGATGATAGTGCATTATGTATGTATGTTGATAAGTAGACTATAATATAAATATATACTTGAGTTTATCATATGTACATATGTATTTAAGTATTTGTACATGAGTAACTAAACTTTGACATGAACAGAGCACAACTCATCCGTGCACTCTGCAAGCTTTTCACAAATAGCGGAAGACACACAGAAAAAGAAATCTTGTTACGATGCTGGATGAGTTAAAATGAAAAATGCTTGGCTAACTTCCTGACTCCGATGACATTGGGCGAGTGGAAAGTGCGGAGAAGTCGTTCAGTTGTAGCAGCGAGAATGAGAAGCATCGAAGCAAACATCGCAGTGTTCGTCTCGGTCAGCAGGACATTCACGGAATGGACAAAGGGCTCGTAGATCCATTCCCAAGAGTAGAAGTCCATGTACACCTTCAAAATATCTTCAGTCACTCCTCTCATTTCTCGTTCAGTCATTTTAAGTTCTCCACAATCAAAATCGCCGTTCACATTTGCGACGCACTTCAAAGATGTGTTTTCCTGGCAAAGAAGAGTGGGAACGACTCTCTTTCTCTGCCATTCCTATTCTCTCTTTGTCTCTACTCTGGGTGAGAACGACTCACTTTCTCTGCCCCTGGTAATCGCTTCTATTCTCTTCTCTCTGTTCTTAATCTGCTCCCTTATTATCGGCCGCTTCACAATGACATTCGCAGAATGCTGTTTTTATTTAGCTTGGATGAGATCCCTTCAGCTATTCCTATGCGGGATATCTTACACTGGCCCTTGGATTGATTTCTTTGTTTGTTTACGATAAGAGTCTTGTCAAGCATGTCTGTTTATTGAATGAGATAGCCTCTCTGCCTCTCCTTCCTTCTAGAGAGCAACAATAATTAGCCTGGCACTTCTTAGATGTTAATCAAGACTCTCGTGAGTGAAATGAACAGGAGGAATCAGATTGAGAGAGAGAGAAGACTTCCTGAGTCCGGACAGTCAGCCAGCTGTGCCTTCCTCTTTCTCTTCAGCCACAATCCAGAACATTCCGACCGCGCTTATGCATCAACACTTTTTAAACTCACTCACCAAAACAGAAAGAACGAGGGAGAGGAGAGAGAGTAGGAGAGAAGTGGAGAGGAGAGTGGTACTATCAGAAAGTCTATCGACTCAGGAATATTTCGAGTTCGAAATATGGTAAGAATGAAAAAAAAAATCAAAGCTCCCGTTAACAATAAGAAAAGACTGACTGGGATGGCAATGAGGGCGACGTAGTTAACTGCCATGAGAATGTCAATCAGAGCTATCACTCCGAAGTAGAACACGGCTGTTCTTCTCAATTAAGAGACACACCAAAATATGGACGAGGAGAGAGAGAGAGAGAGAGATGGCATGGAAAATGGAGAATACGTCTGCCAGGAAGAAGAGCTAGAAAGTAGACCTTAATTCAGGATTCATGAAGAAGACGATGGCGAAGAATGAGTTGAAACATGCAGAGAGGGCGCAGACTGAAACGGCCACCACTCCGACCAGCCAGATCTTCACTGCCAGATGGTCAGTGCCCTTAAGAGTTCTGTTCGGAGTGGTCAGTGGATGTTCTTCTTTACCATGTAATAACAGTCGTCCAAGAGTTCGCTTGAGTTACCCGCCCCTTCCATTCCTGAATTGCAAACATCTTCTTGAATTGATTAAGCGACAGTTCGTGAAGGTATTGTCCGGAACATGGTTATTTTTAGAACAAAAATGTTAGCTTCTACCTTTTTTCATTAAATTAAGAGGTTGTTAATTTCTGAAGGTATAACTAGAGAGCAGGCTTGGCTTCGTCGACTTACATAACTAAAAAAAATATCTGTCTCTCGCTCTCCCACGTTTACTTGTTCTCTCTCTCACCTCTATCACTCGTCGCACCGTAAGCATTTAGAAGAGCTATACAAAGAAATGGATATGTATGAGAAAGGAAGTGAATAAAAAAATGAACAAAAACTGTTGCTTCGACAGATTTTGGTCAATCACTTATTATCTGACAGTGATGCGAGAGAAATCAGTGTAGTTCGAACCAGAAATGAAGCGAGTAAGAGGGAGAGGGAAATGGAGAATGAGAAAGTAAGAATATGGACAGGCTAACGGTCGCTCTCTGTTTCAGTGTTTTTCTCTCTTTCTTTCTATCTTTCCTTCGCTCTCTCTTTCTCTCTCTCTCTCTCTCTCTCTCTCTCTCGTGAATGGGCCTATCCAGCAGAAGTTGAATGGCTGGATTTCAAGCATAGCAAAATGGCGGGGAATTCCTTTCTCCTCTTCTCGTGATGCAATCTCGGTGGCCTGACTGAGAAATACTTAGCCATTCACGTGAATGAAAAGAGCAGAGAAAAAGCTGAAGAAGTGGTTGAAGAATGAAAGGAAAGGAGACGATCATCGACGGCTTGTCATAGAAGAAGAAGAAGAAGAAGTAGAAACAGAGTCGGAGTGGGATGACTCTCTCGCCTTCTGCTTTTTCTCTCCCCACAAACCAATGATAACGCTCTCTCTCTCTCTCTCTCTCTCTCTCTCTCTCATTCTCTCTCTCTCTCTGCTATTTCTACAAGCACATAGTATGTATGTTCTAACACTTTCTCAACGCGCTCTCTCTCTCTCTCTTAACCTATTTCTACCGCTTCTCACCTCACCTCTCTTATCCTTTCTCTCTCTCATCTCTATTCTGCTTTCTCTCTCCCATCTCTCTTCTCCTTTCTCTCGCATCTCTCTTCTCCGTTCTCTCTTTCATCTCTCTTCTCCTTTTGCAACATTTCCGCCGTGAAAGCGTTGCTTCATCGGCATCTATGAATCTCAAAAGAGTCTTCTTTTGCTTCCGCTCTGATTTAATAGTTTCGTTGGAGAGGCGAGAAGACCTTTACTGCCAAAAGATACTTTATCGAACACTTTTTCATAGTCACCGAGAAGTTGGAAAAAAACGGAAGGAAACATTTCGGTGACCGGGACGGACTCCTCTTCCACTCTGCCATATCTAGCGACAATTGAATTGAGCTGCCGTTCCAGTACTCACGAAATGAACTACGAATTGGTACGCAGAATGACATGAAGTATGTACAAGGAGATGATGTACATATAAGACAGTGTGAATTAAAAAGTTTGGTTTTTCTCTGCATTTTTCAGTTTTGCTGTTATTTTTGGCAAGCAAATTTGCCAGTTTTCAAACCCAGTTATCATGCCATGACAAATTGTATGATTGTCAAGAATGTCATCAATGTTTATTCTTCAGTTTTCATCACGCCAAAATAAACAGCTGTCTAAAATGGCAAAAACAGCCTAACCAAAAAACAGACGAGTCAAAAGTGGCGAGGCAAAATTATGTAAGTGTTAAAAAATCATGGCAGAGAAAATGGTCGAAAAATTTGTCACGGCTGCTCGAGGAGGAGTGGGCCTTCTTGGCAAAAAAAGCAGCTGATAAATCTGCCAAGACTACCTGCCAGAATTGAACAACCGCTAAATTTGCCAAGCCAAAATATTTGAGTGAAAAATTTGCCAAATCAGCTTGCCATATTTGACGGCTGGCAGAATTGGCATGGCAGTTTAAACAGGCGTCAAAAAAGTCCGGCAAATTTGATGACTATCAAATTTGGCAAGGCATTTTTTTACGGTTGTCAAAACTGGCTCGCCATTTTCAACGACTGTCAAATTTGGTTAAAGATTGAAATTTCAACATCGGACCAATTAAAACATAGTGTAAGAAAAAATGAAGTAAGGAAAAGCAGAAAATTAATGGAATTATAATGTTAACTAAACAAAAATCAGCTAAAACAGTGAGTGGACTAATGAATTATATAACGGACAAACATGAATTCAAAGTGAATCCATCCTCTTATCAACTGATTCCAATCCTCTTTGAATCGGTCTCCGTTGGTCTTCTTCCTCCTCCCTATCTTCCAACGTTGCTGGAAATGTCGCGTATCCGCTCATGTATGGTCTTGACGGGATCTGGAATGGCGTTGCCACCTCCGCTCAGCAGAACAACGCGGCCCGTCGACATCGGTGCGCAGTGAAAGAAGAGCTGCGAATTATCTTTCATTATTCCTTATTAACATTTTGCGTCTTTCCTGTCTCATTTTTTCGTTAGATCCCTAAACATCCGGACTATAAGTCCTTTTTTTCCTTTTACTCTCTCCCCATCGAATACACCTTCTTTCCTACCACTACTTCCTCGCACCCTTTCTGCCTATCCCCTTGCAATTCCATCTTCTCCATTTCGCTCTAACCTTGATGTTGGCCATGGTGGACTCGCGTAGCTCTTCAATCTTCGATCCGCCTCGTCCAATGAGTGCTCCGGCAAGCGACTGGTGCACGAGCAGCATGACTCCCGCTTGCCGCCATCGCCACAGTCACGGCGCGTCGTTCCCTGAGACATAGAATTTCAATGTTCTCCTCCACTGATATTGGTATTTTACATTTTATTAATACATCTTTCCCTTATTTCCTACAAAAATTTGCTGCCTTTTTAAGTCCTTGGAAAAAAGAGATTGATAAAAAGAAACACCAAGAGCATACTCTGCAAGGCTCAGGAAGCACAACATCACACCCTCAAAAAAGCCTTCCAATCACAACGACCATAATAAGTGACAAAATATGCTCACGGATTACTTACAGTTAATGAAGTTGACATAGTACATGTATCCCAAAATATCCCAAGATATAACAAAAACAACTAACTTATATTTCCAATAAAACACTTACATAAGTGTACAGCACAGCGCTTTGTCCCATTCATTTGTTGATGATTAAGCCTCCTCCCACTCTTGAGCTCTCCACAGACCCTAGAGGATTCTTTGTAGAAGAGCTAATCCAAAAAATCCTTAGACATTTCAGTTTAACTATTAGTGAGGCGGTAGCAACCTATCTTGGACGGAATTTCGCATACGTGGACTAGTTCACTTTGAAATGAGGGCACCCTAACCGCTCCTCCCATCTTACTGAAGCTAGCGTTCGGCCTCCTTCCTACAGAAAGAGCTGGCCACTGTCGGTTGCGCTCATCGATACCGGCAGCCACTGTTTTTGCAAATTTTTGGGTTAAAAAATTGCGGGAAAATTTTCGAAATTTGAAAAAAAGGGCGGAACATTCAAATTTTTTTTTCATAGAAAGAACAAATGAATGGACCACCACTGTTTCGAAGTGCTGTGTACAATAAGGTTCGACAAAAAAGGAATTCAGTAACACTGTAGCAGTATCCTTTCTTCGATATCAACATTAACCTCAACAATTCAACCAGTCCTGGGAAATTTTTTTTATAATATACCTTTCATTTATAAACATATGGGGCTTTCAAACAGCATTACAAATTCCCTCCCCATCCTTTAATATCCGAGCAACCAAGTTAAAAAAGATCAAAATACGTACCCCGTTTTAAAACAAAACTAAACACCTGTAATATTAGACAAGTAAAAATAAAGCCAAAAGGTGATGTCTAACCATTGAAGGGGAAGTCGCGTCCGTAGGCGCCGGCGGACGAGTGCTCCCTCCGGTGGTTTCCGCGTAGTCGCAACGACAAAAAAAAAAGTTAAAATTGAATCGAATATCTTTATTAAAAAAAGGATAAAAGAAAACAATTTCATTCGATTTCCCGCCATACAATACGCATAGTCGACCTTAGAAAAGGAAATCTAAAGTATCAGCTATTGGAAAAATAATCTGAAAGCTATTCACAAAAAGAATGCAATCCAGAATGAATCGTTAAGAAAGATTGCCTTGATTTTTATTCTAGAACAACTACTGAATTTCATTCCAATGAAAAAGCATACCTGCATAAAAACAAAATGTCTAGGCCATTTTGAAATAAAACAAAACACTTTGAATATCCCACAGTTAAACAAATAAAAATAAACCTAAAAAGTAATTTCTGACCGTTGGAGACGACATCGACCCTGGCGCCAGTAGTCGCTGCCGCCCTGGCGCTTCTGTCGATGCCGTTGCGAGGATGGCGGGACTACAATCGAAAGAAAAACATAGAAGGAAATAATCGTCGTCAAAAGTTAACTACATTAAAAAAATACTTAAAGAAAACCCAACAGCAATCCACGAAAACAAAAGCCACAGCTGTGTTTTGCCAAGAATTTCGAAATGTGACAGTTGATGTTTTGCACGGTGCACGATGCACGGCGCGAGCACCTAATGACATTTTGACTAATTTCATGGCGACTATTATTGTTCTTTTTTACGGTTCACGCAATTTTTACGAACGTGCACCGTGTACAAATGTAATATTACAACTAATCAAAAATGGTCCCATTAACCGTGCAATTAATAACTAGGACATTACGTGCATCGTATGAGATGCAAACTGATAAATGCCTGCACGCGTTGCGGTCGCGTCGCACCTTTAATAACTGCAAGATGGAACATATTCCGTGCAAAGCGAGATTTTATGTTTGTCTTGTTGTTTATGCCTTTCCTTTTTCTTGAACTGTTATTCATGTGATTAATATACACTTTAAGAGAGACGGACGCTTGGCGGCTCCTCCTCATTGGCGCCGCGACATCCTGTCGCGACATCGGCACGACCACCCCGATACACCACTTTGAGGTTTTAGCATTCTCTTTGATATTGTCTTCTTTTTTCCACAAAATTAGTTTTGATTTATTGGAGAATCGGGCAGATTAGATTTTATTGGGTGTTGACGCGGGGCTAATATACTTGGGAGGGGGGCAATATTTTTTAATATTTAGTTCATTTTGTGGTACTCGAACATGGGCAACATTTATATGAGGTTTTTTTTTAAAATTTGAATGCACTTTAAAAAGTTGTCGTAATTTCGCGCATGTTGCCGAGAAACATCCGCGTCATTACTTGTCCTGTCTTCATACAGTTGTCAACTTGAATAAATTAAGAGGTATATTAGCTATATTTAAAATAACTAGCCTGTTCCTTATGAAACAATATCCAGTCCTTAGCCTTCGAGCACGGAATTGTTTTTTTTTCAATTTCACACACAAAAATCAGTCGAACTGAACAACGCGACAAGCTCAACAAAATGTGCCATGTTTTAGATTTTTCAAATATTTCCTCAAAATGAAATCGAGCATAGCGTTGTTATTTTTTAATGTTATACGAGGGCAGACATATTATTCAATAGTGAGATCTTTAAGTTGCATTTAATCACTTTTTCCAAAAAAAAATTTTACCCCAAAAATCGACTCCTAATGTTTTACGGCGCAAATATTTTTATGTTGCTTGTAATTTTTTTCCCGCTGAAATTCAACTGTCTTGCTGATTTTCGTTACGGAAAAGACTAATATTATATTCAATTCTTATCGTGAAGTTTTATAAATTAACCGAATTACGGTACAAGGCCGTATACCGAATACTTACTGTACCTCAGCAAAATAACGTCACGATAATAAACCATTTTATGCGGTTTTATTAACATTAGATGGTATTTTTTTTCAGATTAGATGCCAAGCTGATCCGTGCGAAGCAAAGATGTGCAGCGGGAGTGTCGCCGGAGATGGATGACCGCGTTCAGTTTGAAAGGTTTTGCTTTATTTTCGTTTTCCTATTATAATTTCTATTTTTTATGTTAAACAGATTTGATATTTTATAGAGATGAAAGTCTTTTATCAATGTGCATTTTCGCTCTTTCAGTTTTGCTGAATTTTATTGATGTATAAATGAAAGAGAATCTAATTCAGGAGGTGATGGCGGAGACGCCCGTCCTCGCCGTGGCTTCTTTAGTGGAGACGGCGATGATGATTCTGGCGGCGGCGGACCTGGCTACCACCCTCCGTCTTCGTGAGTCTTTCTTTTATTACATTTATTTATTTTACTTTATTTTTTAGTGCGTTTAGTACGAAATTGAATGAAAAAACTGTATTATTATCCTTCTTAAATATCTTAAATATATATTCGAAAGTATTTTTCGCTTAAATTTATTCGTTAATGTGGGGGGGTAAATTGGAACTTTTTTTAAATGTTTACTTTTCCTATTCTCTTTTTTTATAAAATGGAAGTGCGGCAATGTTTGTGTGAATGGTTACTGTAGTAGTTTCTCCAAAATGCACGAGAAAGATAAACTGAAAGTACTGAATTAAGTGACCTTTGTGCCTCGTTTTTTACCCATCCACCGCCTAATTAAGCTTTTAAAACTGGAACTATTTAGTAGTATTCCCAAAATTGTCTGAAATGCCCCTGGGTGTTACACAAGTAGAAGTTAGTGTTGTTCGTTCGTGCGGTTTGGGGATCTCGAGGAAGCGGTCGCTCCTTTTTAAAGCTTGGCAAGTAGTGGGACGCCCCTACCCTCTCCATCCCATCCACGCCCAGAGCCGGTAGCGGCCCGGCCCGGCCCTGGCGGGCCCGCGGGCCGGGCCGGCCCAATTTCCCTGGGCCCCGGGCCGGGCCCAAAAAAGTTGGGCGGGCCCGTGAGCCCGTTTGGGCCCGATAAGCACACGATGTCGTCCAGTCAGGACGATAGGTAGCATTATTAAGTGCAAAACTTTCTTCATTTGTCCATTTTTCCCCTTAAAACTTTTTATTCTATACATTAAAATGAATGTTCATAGCACGAGCATGAAAAAAATCTGAATTTCAAAATGCTCTGTAGCTTGTCGGACTTTTTCCCCGGAATTTTTTTTAAAAAGCGGGCTCAACCGGGCCCACGGGCCGGGCCGGGCCCATAATTCTAGGGCCCGGAAATCATTCGGGCCGGGCCGGCCCAGACCTAGGGCCCGACGGGCCGGGTCGGCCCAAAAATTTTGGGCCATTTACCGGCTCTGTCCACGCCCACATCAACCCCGGGGCCACCATACTTTCCGATTGCTGGCGGACCTCAAATTCGGCTTCCTCGTCTCAAATATCCTCCATGGGGAAGTTTCTAGCCAAATTTGGTGAGATTTGTGACAGTAAACCTACCGTAACATGATAAAAGGGTCGGAAAAGGGGCACCAACCCTGTTTTTGGGCCTTAATGAAGCACTACCCATTCAGTTTTTGAACAAAAAATTAGTTTCTACATTACTTTTTCGGCGCCCAAAAGACCCCACTTACTTTTGGGAGACCCTCGGACCACCCTTTTTCCCCCTGTACCGTAACTTCCGAACATGGATAAGTTAAAACAAAACCGAAGTTAAAATTCAACTAACCCCCGGGGCTCGTATCAGCAGCAACATTGTTTTTTTTTACCTAAAATAGTACCGTATTTCTGATAGTACTCTCTTCAGCCGTTCCGCTTGGTTTCGTCCTCGATTGGTTGGAGAGATGCCAGGCATGCAACCGAGAAGTCGAGGCAGTGGATGTGGTTGAAGAGGAGTCCATTTAAGACTTCTTGCGTCGCACGAGGACATGCATCTCGCAGCCGGAAAAGTTACCTATTCCAGTGATGATGGCCATACGAGTGGCTAGTATGTTAACTTTGCTAACATTTATCAACTGAGAGGACTTGTATAGTCTCCATTTATGCCCACCTTATTGTAGAAGCAGTCTTGTTTCCTGATTAATCTAAATATTTTTTTTATTGTTTCCTATATGAATTAAAAAGTTTGGTTTTTTTCTGCAATTTTCGATTAAGCTGTTTTTTTTGCCAAATTTGGCAGGTAAAACACACAAGCAAATGTGGCAGTATTTTATTCATTGATTCAAACTTGTCATGACAAATAAGACGGTTAATAAAATGACGGGCACAATGAACAAGCGAAGAAAATGGCTGAGCCACAGAAATGTGTCCTAATGATTGACAACCCGGCTTCGGCATATTTAACAGGAAAATAATTTGGCGTGGCAAAAATAGAGGTCTTTAAAAGTGGATTCATAGCATGCCAAACTTGACGGCCTCCAAATTTTCCATGGCGCAATTTGCATATGTTCAAAATTTCAACGGTTTTAGCAAGCCCTTCACTTATAAAAAATGTCACAGCCAAAATAAACAGCTATCAGAATTGGCAAAAGGATTTGCCATTTTTAACAGCTGTTAAACGTGCCACGAGGAAGCGGCTGTCGGCCGAGGAACTTGGCAATTTTTACAGCCGTCAAAAATGGCAACTTGGCAGATTCAGCGGGCAGAAAAAATGTCAAGCCAAATTTTTGACCCTTCAAAAGTGGCAAGCCAAATTTTTGACCCTTCAAAAGTGGCAAGCCAAATTTTTGACCCTTCAAAAGTGGCAAGCCAAATTTTTGACCCTTCAAAAGTGGCAAGAAAAATTTTTGACCCTTCAAAAGTGGCAAGCCAATTTTAACGGCTGTAAATAATGGATGGCCGTTTTGACGGCCGTTAAAAAAGGCAAATCATTTTTTTGACCCCAAAAAGGCTCATGGCACAACATTCCTACTAAAATAGGATTTAGCCCTCCTCGCATCACTAAATTCACATATGCATCGTTATATAACAGATAAGAAACAAACAAAAATATTTAGATCAGTCATGAAACAGGACTGCTTCTACAATATAACAGTCATTACAACATTCTAGAAATCAGTTGATAAATGCTAGCAAGGTTAACATACCAGCCACTAGAATGACCATCATGACTGGAATAGGTAACTCTTCCAGCTGCGAGATGCATGGCCTCGTGTGACTTGATCAGTGCGAATCCCTGGCCACGCAAGATTCACGAAGGAGGAGGGCCGTAGCCAGGTTCGCCGCTGCCAGAACCATCATCGACGTCGCCACCAAAGAAACCACGGCGAGGACCGGCGGCACTAGCATCACCTCTTGAAATAGATTCTCGTTCATTTACATATCAATTATTTTTGGCAAAGCAGAAACAATGAAAACTATTAGCCAAAACTATTAATGAAAGATTTTATAACCCAAGAAAACATCCAATCGATTTAACTTAAGAAATAATAATAGACAACGGAAAAACAATAATAAAGCATAAAATGTTCAAACTGGCCCCGGTTGTCCATCTCCGGCGGCACTCCCCTACACGTCCATGCCGTCGAGGCCACGATTCGAGCAAGACAGCCGTCTCTTGCTGAAATATGAGTATAAAAGTTACATTATTGACTTTTTTTTTTTTAAGAATTTTCAACAAGAGTGGACTGAATGTAAAGCAAATCGGAATAAAACCGCAAAACCATGTCAATAATTTGCTTACGAACATCATGTGACGCTTGGGTCAAAATTGAAATGGAGCAGCAGATGGATCTGGTACTTGTTCAGATCGACGCAGACACGCACGCCTTCCTGTCAATGAAAGGAGATATTATTTTTAAAAAATCTGAAACAAGAATACTGTTTAATGTTACGAAAACTTCATAAAAAGGTGTGACCGTGATTTCTTATCCTGTTATTTTCCCGAGTTACGGTAAGTATACGGTATATGACCTTCTTGCTCCAAACAGGGTGTATATCACATCATTGCTGTTTTGTTTGAAATAAATTAAACGAGAAATATTAACAGTAAATTCGCGTTCTCCATTAAAAATAACAAAAATGAAATGATGTACACGTAGTTTGGAGCAAAAAGGCCATATACCGTATAAACACCATAACTCATGGAAATTTTTAAAAACGTCACGATATGAATTTAATCTGATATTGGTCGTACCCCTACCGAAAAGCACTCCGCGGGTTAATTGCAGCGGAATTTGCCATAAATTTCCTCCGTGGAAATTATTTGAGGCGAGGAAGCCGAATTTGTGGCTCCCCGAAAATAAAGAATGGTGGCCCTGGGGTTAAAAGGCTGTCATGGGTCAGACATATCTATCTACTGGGTGAAAGGTTTAAGAAGAACAGGAAGCTTTTACGGCTAAAACCTCTTGAGCGAGCCTGCAGTCGGAGTGTCACCCTTCTACTGCGCTTCTTCCTCTTCATCCTCCTGAAGCTGCTTCCGCACGCCAGCCAAGATGTTGAACGAGAGATCACCAGTCACGAACTGAAAGTCATAGGCTTATGTAGGGAAATGAAGGGTGCAAACTGAAAAAAGTGAGATCGATATGATTTGGAAGAAAAATACAGAAGAAAAATGTTTTTCTTAGAACTTTCTGAAAAATAATTGCCAAGTATCCCTCATTATAAAAGGTTTTGGATAAAAAATTATATTATTCAAGCCAATTAGGGTGTGGCATGATAACTAAAAAAAATTGAATTTAAAAGTGACCTCTAACAGTAACTAGAATAAAAGCGAAAATGACTTTAAATTTAGCCTGTTTAGCAAGTCACTTGATGGTGAGAAATAAAAACCAAAACTTCAAAAGATTCAATTTGCTCAAAAGAATAATTCTAACGAGCAAAACAATCTCTACTTTTGCCCGGGGATATGACCAATCATAAATCATAAAATAAACGTATATAAAACAAAACAAATATCAAAGAGAATACCAAAACCTCAAAGCGGTGCGTCGGGCTGGTCGCGCCAGGATGTCGCGGCGTCGATGTCGGCAGGGGAAGTGGCGCCAAGCGTCTAACATCTCTTAAAGTGTACAGTTATCAGACAAATAACAGGTCAAGAAAAAAGAAAAAGCATAAACAATAACATGAACCCGGAATCTTGCCTAGCACTGAATGAGCTTCATTTGCCATTTATTAAAGCTGCGACGCGACCGCAACGCGTGCAGTTAATATTTTGCACAGTGCATTCTACACAGTGCACGTAATTACGGAGTGATGAATTGCACGGTACATTAGACCATATTTGATTATTTGTACGTAATTTTACATTTTGCACGGTTCACCTGATTTTAAATTACGTGAACCGTGCAAATAATCACTAATGGTCGCCGGGTAATTAATCACTACGTCATAAGGTGCGCCGTACTGCATCGTGCACCGTGCAAAAAATTAATTGTCGCATTTCGAAATTCCTCGGTAAAGCTGTGGATTTTGTTTTCATGGATTGCTGTTAGGTTTTCTGCAAGTATTCTTTCCATTTATTTAATGTTTGACGACGGATATTTGCTTATATGTTTTCCTTTCGATTGTAGTCCCGCCATCCTCACAACGGCATCGAAATGAAACACCAGGGCAGCGACGACTACTGGCGCTAGGGTCGATGCCGTCTCCAACGGTATGAAATTACTTTTTAGGTTTATTTTTATTTGTTTAACTGTGTTCGAAGTGGTTTGTTTTATTTGAAAATGGTGTAGTCATTTTGTTCTTATTTAATTTTGTTTTTCATTGGATTGAAATCCAGTAGCTGTTTTAGAATAAAAATCAAGGCTATCATTCTTAACGGTTCATTCGACCGTGCATGCTTTTTGGGAATAGCTTTCAGATTATTTTTACATTTGCTGATACTTTTGTTTTCCTTTTCTAAGGTCGAGTATGCATATTGTATAGTTGGAAATCAAATGAATTTTTTTCTTTTATCCTTTTTTTTTTAAAGATATTCGATTCAATTTAACCTTTTTTGTAGTGGCGACTACGCGGAAGCACCGGAGGACTCATCCGCCGGCGCCTAGGGACGCAACTTACCCTCCAATGGTTAGACATCACCTTTTGGCTCTATTTGTATTTGTCTAATATTACAGTTGTTTAGTTTTGTTTAAAACGGGGTGGGTATTTTGATCTTCTTTAACTTGGTTTCACATAATATGAAAATCCAGCAGTTTTTAATGATAAAATCAAGGTAATCTTTCTTAAAGATTCATTTGATAATGGATTTTTTGGGAATAGTTTTAACATGATTTTCCTTTTAGCCGATTAATGTTGGAGCGAAACTTTTGTTTCCTTTTTCGGGTATGGATATTGAATTATGGGGAAGTGATTGAATCTTTTTTTATTGTTTATTAATGAAATCAACGGTTGGATATTCTAAATTTTTAACGTTAAATTTGTCTAATTTTTTTTTTGTTGCGTCTGAATATCCTAACGTGGGATATTGTGATTGTGGGTATGATTTAGTTTGAAAGCAGCGTATTTTTCCTTATTTAAGGTACTTTGTGAATGTTGGGATATTAGTTGGCGTAACTACTAGTTATTTAGTTATTTCAAGTTAAATCAAGACAATATTTATTTAAAGATTCCCTTGAGAATGTGTTTTATTTTTATTATTTAACATTTGCTTTTAGAAAGTTAATGACGAAGCGGTGGGATTTGTTGGGAATATTTTCATTTCCTTTTAGAATGTTTATATCGGGGCGATGTAATTAATACTTATTTTCGTAATCGATTTATCGTGATTATATTCTTCCTGTATCACCCGGGTATTTTTTGACTATCTTTTATACCTTTTCGCATCTTTAGTAGGTTCTTCTTAGGGAACTGTTGAATTTCTTCTCGATTTTCATCTTAAAATTATTTATTTTTATAATTTAAAGGGTATAGAACATTCTGTATTCCAGAACGAATGGAAAGCGGCGCCAAGACAGCGGCCGTTCAGTGAAGTCGGAGATGACTTCGCCCACCCCGGCCACTCAAGATAACCGAGGTACTCTATTATTAAAGGTTATTCTGAAAATGCATTTTGTTTATTAAGGGGGATGTGGGGGGGGGGCTCAGAATGTTTTTAAACGTTTACTTTTCCTATGATACTGTAGGTGTGAATGGTTATAGCGATTAAGTTGTCGGTTTTTTATTAAATAAAATAATTTTTTAAGATATAGTACGGTAGTATAGTCAAAACTGAAAGATATAGTACGGTAGTATAGTCAAAACTGAAAGATATAGTACGGTAGTATAGTCAAAACTGAAAGATATAGTACGGTAGTATAGTCAAAACTGAAAGATATAGTACGGTAGTATAGTCAAAACTGTAAGATATAGTACGGTAGTATAGTCAAAACTCCTGCTTAGAGTTCTATCGTAAAAGAAGAAGAACGGGCACAAAATGTGAATGAAGAATAATGAAAGAGAATTTCAGGTCACTGCGCTCCGAAGTCGACTGGCCGCGTTGTGCTGCTGAGCGGAGATGACAACGCCATTGCCGACGCTGTCAAGACCATACGTGAGCTGATACGCGACATTTCCAGCAACGTTGGAAGATGGGGAGGAGGAAGAAGACCAATGGAGACCGATTCAATGAGGCTTGGAATCAGTTGAGAAGAGGATGGATTCACTTTGAATTCATGTTTGTCCGTTATATAATTGATAAGTCCACTTACTGCTTGAGCTGATTTTTGAATAGTTAACATTATAATTTCACTAATTTTCTGCTGTTCCATACTCCATATTTCTTGCACTTAGTTTTAATTGGTCCGATGTTGAAATTACGACCTTTGGCCAAATTTGACGGTCGTTGAAAATGACGAGCCAGTTTTGACAACCGTAAAAAATGCCTTGCCAATTTTGATAGCCATCAAATTTGCCGGACTTTTTTGACGCCTCTTTAAACTGCCATGCCATTTCTGCTAGCCGTCAAAATTGGCAAGCTGATTTGGCAAATTTTTCACTCTAATATTTTGGCTTGGCAAATTTAGCGGTTGTTCAATTCTGGCAGGTAGTCTTGGCAGATTTATCAGCTGCTTTTTTTGCCAAGAAGGCCCACTCCTCCTCGAGAGGCTGTGACATATTTTTCGACCATTTTCTCTGCCATGATTTTTTTTAGACTTGTACAATTTTGCCTCGACACATTTGACTCGTATCTTTTTTGCTTAGGCTGTTTTTGCCATTTTAGACAGCTGTTGATTTTGGCATGATAAAAAATGATGAATAAACCTTGGTGACATTCTTGACAATCGTATAAATTGCCATGGCATAATAGTTGGGTTTGAAAACTGGCAAATTTGCTTGCCAAAAATAACAGCAAAACTGAAAAATGCAGAGAAAAACCAAACTTTTTAATTCACACTGTCTTATATGTACATAGAGATCTTTCAGAGAATAGAGAGCAGCAGAGGTACGGAGAGAAACTGAGAGAGCGTAGAGAATACGAGAGTTAAAGAGAAATGGCGAGAGAGAGGGAGAGAGAGAGAGAGAGAGAGAGAGAGAGAGAGAGAGCTTAGTAATATTCGAATGCCGATGCGTCTGAGCTAAAAAAATTTCTTTAATCTAGGTAACTGCACACAAAAAAATCATTAAAAAACGAGATTAATTTCTTATTTGTTTCTGTTACTTCTTCTCCTTTGTCCCTCTTGTCAAGAATTTGCAGAGTACCCTACGGGCTACTCTGCAAATTCTAGACAAGAAAGACAATGGAGACGTAACAAAAAAAAGAAGGCGACCGTGATGGAAGGATAAGTAAATTGATCAAGTTTCACTGAGCCGTTGCCTGGCGATTTCACAAATTGGAAGTGCAGAGACTGAGAAAGAGATAGAGAGAGTGAGAGAGACAGAGAGCTAGAGACATTAAGACAATGATATAAAGAAAAAGAGATAAAAAGCATTAAGAGAAAGAGCGAGAATGAGTGGAGTGAATGAGTGAGAGAGTGCGATAGAGAAAGAGAAGGTGTGTGTGATTGAGAGAGAAAGAGAGAGAGAGAGAGAGAGAGAGAGAGAGAGAGACAGTGAGAGCTGCCAATATATGTACATAGGACGAGACTTGTTAGATGGAAATAAGAAAAACAACAGAGGGTTTGAAAAACATCGAAGCATTTATGAAACAGTTGAGTGGAAGAATGGAGGAGAGAAAAGAAAAGAGAGTAGAGAGAAGCGAGAGATGATAGAAAAAAGTTCAATACAAACTGAGATGGTTAGAGAATAAGAGAGATAACTATGCACTTCAGTTGCCGAAAATGGCCAATGAGGGATGGAAGAACAGGCGGAAGCAAACATTGCGACATGAGAAGCCTTGACACTCACGCGAGGAATTCGAATGAATGAGTCCCTGAGGGGCAGCCCCCCCCCCCTTTGGCTCATCACCCCGCCCTCTTATGCTGTCTCAGATACCTTTTATGCTAGCACCCTCGCCCCTCTACCATTAGTATCCCGAGCGACAGAAGCGGACAAATTGCGTGTGACAGAGCGAGAAATAGACATATGGAGATGCCGAGGAGGGACTATCCACATGGCACCCCTGCCCAGCTAAGGGCCAGACAGGGTTCAGCCACACGTCAGTGCAGAAAAACTGCATTTATAATCTGAGTTGAAATCTGGGCAGAGAACATATAATCATATATATGTTCTCTGCCCAGATTTAACATATGCAACCTAACCATAAGTTCTGCTACATATTTCAGTCAAAAATGTCTGTATTTGGGAAAGTAAGTTCTCATTATTGTAGAAGGAAAAGGAAAACTTTCAGTTGGAATGTCCTTGAAAAAGAGTTATCCTCGGAGACTTTGGCAGCCTCTTCACCATCTCTTCCAGTCCAACTAAGGCTACCATCCCCTCTCAGCAAAACAAGGAACCCCGCCCAGGCCACAGCTCGAGGTGACAATGGACATGCAAGAAATGGCTTAGCAGAGCATTCTCAGAGGGAATTCAGTAACGGAAGGGATTGAATGCATTCCATGCACACTGCATCAACCACACCATCTACAACCACAACCACCCACTCAGTGGGGAGAGGGAAAGAAAGAGAAAGATAGAGAGAGAGAGAGAGAGAGAGAGAGAGTGTGAGAGAGAAAGCGAAAGAAAGATAATGAGGTGGGTGGAAAGATTGAAGAGAGATAGAGAGAGAGGTGATGGAGGGAGTGAGAGAGAGGGGACAGGGGGAGAGATAAAATGAGAGAAAATGGAGAGCGAGAGTCAATTAGAAAGAGAGAGAGGCAGCGAATGATATCTAGATAGCTGTGGAGAGGGAGGAGATTGAGGAGTGAGAGGATATTGGAGGGAAAATCAGGCACTAGCCGATCGAGAAGTCATCTTTACTTTAATATTTCTCCTAAGATCACTTGAAGCAAAGGACCAGCTAGTGAGAGAAAAGCGGCAGAAAGAGAGACAGAGAGAGGGAGAGAGGGAGAGAAGGGGAGAGGGAGATACAGATGGAAAGGGAGTAACAGGAGAAAAGCAGAACAGAGAGCAGAAGGAAGGCGAGATAAGATATTCAGTGAAACTGGAGATGGGCAGCAACCGCGCCGGCAATTCCCCTCTCTTTTTATGCATATATATGTACAAACATAGATACACATACAAACACATGTACTTTGCTACCCAGAGAATTAAAAAAGGAAGGTTTCCCAAAGTATCAGATCATTTCAAGCAGCTAACACTCCAAATATCACCAAACTCACAGTAAACGACTGTCCAAAACAAACAATCTGTGGATTTACTTGATGAAACTTTTCAGAAATCCATAAGCATATGTCAACTTACAGGGCAATCGAATGAGAGAGAGAGAGAGAGAAGGAATGAAATACCCTCTCCTTCCTTTTTCCATGCCAAGGAGAGGAAAGAGGAGAGCGACTGCATTCCATTTAGTAGAAAGGACAGTTCAGAGTCACGTGGGGAAGAGTGACAGATGAGTGTCTTCCACGTACAACAGCGACCGAAACAATTTTACAAAGTGATAACCGCAACCAACCACCCAAGCCTAAAGATATTACGGAGCAGTGGAAGAGGGGAGAGAAACAAGGAAGGGGAGGCATAGAGAAAATATGTAGACGTAAAATAGACTGAGGCATAGATAGAGAAAGAGAGAGAGAGAAAGAGAGAGGGAAAGAAAGAGAGATATATATAGAGAGAGAGAGAGAGAGAGGGAGAGTGATGGCGCAAGAGATGTGGAAAAAACAACTCCGAGCCTTGTCGATGCAGCGATTAGCACCCCATCCCGGTATGCTTCAACATCTGGCAAATGTTGCTAATCAAGGAGAAGCATTGGATCTACCCGAAGGTACAAGGAAATTTACGGCTGCCGAAAGGGAAGATGACTTCATCCCGTTTATCGCTCACATGTATGTACATATTCGTGTTGCTGACATTATTTTCTTTTATAATGAAGTAGCAGAAAGCATGATTAGTGGAGGGTGCAGAGTTCATTGACAGACAACGGACACTGCGAAGATAATAATGAAGGAAGGGGTGGAAGACTTCCACTGTCTAGAGCCATCTACATTTCACTGGATAAACAACAGAAAGATCATGTTGGTGAGCACAAGGCAGATATCACAGAAGAAATCAATTGAAAGCATCACCAAAAAGGAATGCTAATCATCTTCAAGCATTAAAACAGCAAAAGATACAAAGCGAGAATTACTAAATGCATTGAATAGCAAAGCATGCTTTGTATTCTTTTATAAATATTAAGATAATAACGAGATGTCATTAACAGCGTTAACTAATACCTCGAATCGAATAAATTAAAGCAACAAATGCTGCAGGACTTGCATGACAAGAGGCAAAGTTCGCATCTCCCTTACCGTACAGTCTTCTCCTTTAACGATCTAATCTCTTTCACGGCTGGAGACTCTTGAGGGTGCCGATCCTGAATTAGGTAACCGTATGACCCTTGGAATGCACAACAACATCTCGTTATGCATAGTCTTAATTGAGAGAAAGAGAACGTGAAAGAGTCAGCGAGAGAGGCAGAGGAAGACTGATTGTGAGAGAGTGAGTGAGAGAGCCAGAGGAAGACTGAGAGAGAGAGAGAGAAAGATAGTGAGAGAGAGAGATAGTGAGCGAGAGTCAGCCAGAGAGACAGAAGAAGACTGAGAGAAGAGTGACTGATAGAGACAGAGGAAGACTGAGAGAGTGACTGAGAGTGCAAGAGGGAAAATGAAATCCTTGCCTCTTTGATCTTGCGCATTTTTCCATTCTGCCTCATAGCAATGTTGATTGCTTTTCCGAAGTGGAGAGTGAACTGCTCTAGATAGGGTTCGACTACTCCAGACAACTTCCCCCAGAAGCTTCTCCATTCGTTCTCTACGCCAGACTCGGAGAGCGCCGACTTCAGCTGAAGGAATCGTTGATCACTTTCAGAATTGGAGGAAAGCGAACAGCGAAGGGACCGTTAATTGCGATGTGAGAAATACGATCACACATTAGAGCTTCGACCGATTACAATATTGATTGTTATAATGTTGTTACTGGAAAGTTATAGCTCGTTAGAAAGAAAAAGGAACATTACAACGGAGAGGGAGCCACGGAGACCGGCAGAGAGTTGTTTCATCTCATCGGAAGGAGTCGAGCTGGAATGAGCAATCGAGGATGTCGTAGAGGGGGTGGGCGAGGAAGTGCGGGAAGGGGTTGTGGCCTCCGTAGACGAGCTCCAGCTATGGAAGGAACTCGGCAGCAGAGGCCGATCGGCCGACAGACTCAACGGCAGTCGGACTGTCAAACGAGCTGTTGGGACTACGAGGGTAGAGAGAGATGGAGAGGAAGAGAGAGATGGAGAGGAAGAGAGAGAAGAGGAATAAGAGAGAGATGGAGAGGAAGAGAGAGAAGGAGAGGAAGAGAGAGATGGAGAGGAAGAAATAGAAGGGGAGGAGAGAGCGGGGGAGGAGGTGACACTGGGACAGCCCGAGTTGACAGCCAATGTAGGGCGCAGGAGCTGTTTCTGCAGAGCCAGACTAGGCAGACGTGAGAGAGGGTCGAGAGTGGGCGGATCAGTGGGCAACACGACTCCGTGAGGAGAGGGAGCAGCCAGGGAGCATGGCGAGGAGGTACTCAGCTGGAGATGCATTCTAGAGGTAAAGAGAGACGAGGAAGCAGGGGGTGAGGAGGATGAGTGGGGAGAAGAAGAGGACAGAGCAAGAGAAGCATCCTCGGCATCCCTCAGTACCTGCAGCCAAGAGTTCATGATGGCAGTGCGGACTCGTCTCATCTCCCGAGAGGGAGCGGGGGAGGGGGAGGGGGAGGGGGAGGCCACCACCGGAGGAGGCAGTGCATTGGCAGGCGCGAACTGCGGGGGCAGTCCTCCCCCTCCCAGCCACTCCCCCGATCGAGATTCCCTCTGAACCGTGCGGGGAACGACATTTCCATCATACTGCTAAAGTATCGGCATTCCTTTTCACCCGAGGTTTCCCCAGAGTTAGACGTGAGTTATCAACTAAATTAATGGTAATCTTATTCAACAGGTTTCCGATGAAAGATTCCACACTTTTTTATCCAAATATTATCGACTCAACCAATTCGAGCGCTGCCGATGGTCAAAATTCCGTACGAAAGAATTTTCATGACGACTAATGGAATAAATGAAAAGACCTGTTGGTAGCTTGCGGGTGGAGGTGACCCAAGGGCAGTAGACGAATAAGAAGGAGGAACAACGGGAACCGGCTGCTTGTATGACTGATAAACACCAGAATACTCAGCCAGTTTCGCAGTCTCCTCCGGGGTTGCATACTAAACGTGTGTGGTCTTCTCCATGGTTAATAGAAAAAAAGAATGGAATCGAACTGGCAGAGGAGCCGCTGGTCTCATGTTAACATAAGGCTCTTCGTAGACGTCGTTTGGGCGCAGTGTCGGATACTCAGTTGAGGGAGGCTGAATCAGCCGGGTCAGGCAGAAGACACGAAGCACGAATGACAACCTGAGTCCGAAGAGGAAAAGGAGTAGGAGTGATGAAAGAGAGCGACGGAGGAGTTGTGAAGGTGAATGTTATCGGCTCCATGGTCATTCGCTCTGCAAAGAGCTATGAATATGACATCATTAAGTACATACATTATGTAAACAAGGATTAAAAAGCAGGCCGAAAAAATTAAATATGCTGAGGTGATTTGAGTTTTATTTGAAAATAACGAAACTGTTGAAGATGGGAACGACTCCTGTCTGCACTTGGTGCCATTTGTCGTACATCGGCACGAGAGTTCCCGCGGTGCATTCCACGAATTGCAGAAGCAGAAGCAGCAACGGCGGCTGCATTCTCTTCTGCTGACTCCTTCTTCACTCAGCCACTGACTTCCCAGTGCCCACCCTCAATCGGCATGAAGCCCTTCTCTTTAGCGCTCCATCTGTATCTCTCTCACTCTCTAACTCTCTCCCTCTCTCTCTCTCTCTCTCTCTCGCTCTCTCTCTCTCTCTCTCTCTCTCTCTCTCTCTCTGGAAAGAACAAGATGGTCCTCATAGATGAACAGACAAACATGATGAGTGCACATGGGATGAGAGCACGGAAGAGGGAAAGAAGAAAAAGGAAAGCAGAAGAGAGAGGAGGAGCGTGCCTGGACAGTGCGGAAAGCTGATCCTTGCGCGGGCAGAGATTGTCAGGCAGACTCGGACAATCTCTCCCTTGTCTTCCCTTTCTAATTCTTCACAGAAGACCAGACCAATGACTCTGCTTGTAGTTTATCGTCCCCAGAACCAGGAAGTAGCGAGAGTGCTTTGTTTTGTGACATCTTATTTGTGAATTGAATGAAATCTTATTCTTGAAATGGCAAAGTAGAATGAACTCTATAATTGAACACTCATAATGAGAACTCTTCGAATATACGAGCAACCATTTACATTGAAGAGTGTTATGCATTTACATAGCGATTATGATGAACAATTATATTCGTGACTTTTAGATAAAAGAACATTCACTCAAGAAAAGATTTCCACGCGAATGAAGTTCCAAAAAAAGAAATGGTGGGAAGTGGTTGTTGGTAGTTTTCTTGGAGGCGGCTCCACCGTTCCTAGATAGTTGAGACTCTGCAAGTCCCGATGAACAACTTCCTCTTTTTCTCGCCTCTTGCACTTTCTCCCTGCTTTTCTCTCACTCTACGATAACTCCTACCTCTCTCTCTCTCTCGCTCTCTCTCTCTCTCTCTCTCTCTTTCTCTCTCTCTCTTTCTCTTCTACTCTCCAATTCATGGTTTTCTCTGTTCTCTATACACTTTCGTCCCTTGTTTCTCGTTCCAATCTTCTCATTCTTTTCTGTTTGTTCTGGAATTTGGCTTAGTAGTCCGGTGGGAAGACTTCTAATTGGGCATGTCGTCTGTTCTCTGAGAGACCATTTCTGTTCACTCTCCTTTATTCACTCCTTTACATGACAAACGATAACCTTTGGAAATCCATCAAAGAATAATAATAAGCATTATTGTTTGCGAGAAGTGGAGGGAAGATTCTCCTCTTTCGTTTTGTCGTCTTTCTTGTCGATTGATTGCATGCTTGAGGATCGTGGCTAAAATTAACTATTTTTAAGCGAAGATAATTTGTATGCACCTTGGAGGTTTCAAATCTCTTTCGTAGATCAGAGAATGAAGAGGAGAAGCCTTGGCGGGAGGGGAAAGGCGGCTGTCGACTCATGAATGAGCTTGCATTCTGAAGAGTCTGAAGAGGGTTTGCAATCGGGTTCCCATGGGAGACCATTTCCAGATAGAAAAAAAGAAATAAAGATGCAAATGAAAACAACTTTTTGTGGTAATCCTTTGCTTGTCGAATGCTCATGAATGGGATAAATCTTCTCCGATGAAGAAGGAGAGACAAGTTCTGGCGCGCTTCTTAAATCCGACCAATAAATGGCAAAAAGGACTAATATTTGCAGAAGCACTCCGATGGAGTCTAAGGATTCTTGTTACTTTTGAAATTCTACAAGAGAGGACCTTCCTTCCGCGATGACACTTTCATGACTTCGGTGAACACTGGCGATGCCCTGCAAGAAGGTGAACTCGGTGAATTCGAAGAGGGACTATCTGGCTTGCCTTGGCTGGAGAAGTACCCACTGGCTGGTACATGTGCTGCACTCGGGCCAGCACTCCCGTTTGGAGGCCGATCTCCACTGCCGAGGGACGCAGGTCATCATGAGTAATCTACAGACAGAGACCAAGGAAATGGGAGGGATGGAGAGAGTGAGAGAGAGAGAAGTAAATCGAGATAGACAGAAACAGAGGGTGAGAGAGAAAAGAGAGAGAGAGAGAGAGAGAGAGAGAGAGGAAGAGATTGAGACCTGAGTGACTCGATCCCGACTTGGAATAGGCACAGTCTGACAGCTGTGGTGGCGCAGTCTGGCATGTGCTGACTGGGTCTGAGAGGTCGTCGTGTTCAGTGGATCGGTTGACGTGGACGCTTCACATCTCTCAAGAGAAGGAGATGCCTCTGTCTGTGGCCGGCTGCTCTCTGTCGTCTCTGTGGCTGCCTTCCACACTCCCATTCCATCTGTGCAGCATTCTGCATCTACCTTCTGAAGAAAATAAAGAGTCTGGTTTCTCTTGTCCGTTTAAGAAGGACGTGCGATGGTAATACCAGGATGGTGTCAGTTCCACTCGCAACACTGAAGCATTCCATGGAAGACATTGTCTGAGACTCCTAAATACAACTTGTGCTATTCACACATTTAAATTACAGCTGAGAATATGAAAGAGAACTCTTTGCGTGTATGAACGGAAGTCGGGTCCACTGGCAGCCTCGTGGGCTTCTGGGGAAATGCGGCACTGCGTTGATTCATCCACGGATTCGCCATTTTCGCCCTCCGTCTCAGCGTCCACAAATTGAAGAGAATCTGTGAGTGTCTGGACATCCTGAAAATTAGTGCAGACTTGCAAATTCATGCAAGAGTGAAGACGAGAAAGTGTAACCTTATCACGAGAAAAGTCCGTTGACGGGAGTGTCTGAGCTTCCTAGAAAAGGAAAAGTGTCGCCTTGTCGGGCTGAACGAATATTACCTGCTCAGAGAAAGAGCGAAAATCGGGCCCACTCGATGTCTCTTGGACTGCTGGAGAAATACGGCACTCTGTTGAGATTGCGATGCATTCAGGGTGTTCCATTAAAGTCTCAGTTTCCACAGATTGATAAGGTTGCGGTGATGTTTGGCAGTCCTGAAAGTGTTGCTTTAACATCGCGGAAAAATCGCGGTAAACACTTCAGCCCAAAATCTGCAGGCATACAAAAATTCCGACCTTATCCGCGAAGAAGGCAGCGAGGCAACGCATGTCACACTGCACTTCCACTTCCGAGAAGAAGCCGTCAGTCGTGATCGGTGAAGAACTACAATCCACTCGATCCAGCACATTACTAGCAGACGTTTGAGACATCTGCAAGGGTAGATCACTTGCTATTCTGTCAATCTATGATACTTTAAGGTTATTAGGATTTCCAGAATAAAATGATACTTTCTCTTCGCGCGCAGTGGCATCGCAGAGAGTGGAAACGTCGATTAACTCGACCGCTTCGAAAGAAGAAGAAGCGTCGACGGAAGTCAGGAGATCAGTTGAAGTAGCAGAGTCAAGCATGGAAGGACGAAGCTCAGAGATCTGCTGTTTTGATGCCTGCGAATGGTCTTCATTATTTCGTTTAAAGTCGGTTCTGTTTTGACGTAGCCGAAAATGACCACCTCCCCCTCAGTTTGGTTGTCAGCATGACAAAGCAGAACGGGATCAGATTGAGTAGCAACATAGTGGAAGTCAGGTTGATCTTGGGCTGTTTCGTGAGCAGAAGAGTGTAAGCCCGAGACTGAAGGTTTTTTATGGATATTTATATTAACCAGACTCTTCCTTCGTTACCTTGGTCACATTTCGTAGATGAATGAATGAAAGGAGCAATCTGCTTAACATCGTAGACTTCTTTACAGGATAAACTATCGTCAATTTGTCTTCTGGCCTGAAGAACAGAAGCTAAAACTATGAGAAAATTTTAGATCTGTCAGCAAAGCGACTTGCACTCGCATACATATGTACAGTACCGCTCAACAACCAGGGGTGCAGGAACTTTCGGAACTTTCGGAAAGTTCCAAAATGTCCGATCAAATTTTTGCGTTTCTCGATAACCGCACGTCGATTTGGTTTGCATATTTGGATTCAGGCTCTCGGTTTTCACCATAATTGAGCATTAAAATGTCAAGATAATGAATATTCACCAAAACGGAAAATTTGTGAATTTAGTGGTGCAGGAACACCACAATTCGCAGTGCGTAAATGTGTCTTAGTGTCCGTGAAATTTATGAAGGCATTTGCTCGAACAGTATAACTTTAAATTGCAGTTTCAGACTTCATATTTATTATCCTTTTGTCTTATCAAGTGCCTTTTAATGTTACAAGTAAAAAAGTACGGCAAAACAAATCTTGCAAAAGAAATTGAAGAAATTTGTTCAAAAGCAGAACCGAACACCAGCCACTCCGCTCATCCTTGTTGCAAGCATACCAATGCGCTACCTGGTCATACAGCTGAGCAGCTTCAAACAATTTTAGGGTGCATTTGGCGTTGTTCTTCAGAGCTAGTAGAGGCCATGACAACTAAATTTCCAAACGTTCCGTAGTCTTCCGTACATTGCCAGATTTCAATTTCGAAAACATAAAAACATACTCTCTCCGAAAATATTTTTTGAATGTACTTTTCCAGAATTGAAATCCAAAAGCGCAGCAAAACATTTACCGCGATTGGGGCTCGAACATCAGACAAACAAAATTGCAATCCAGCGCGTAAACCACTGCGCCATGCCAATCATATCTGCTGATGCAACCGAATCCTTGACAGTCGGTCAGCCACTTGCTTCCCAAATTCACTTTCTCTCTCTCTCTCTCTATCTCTCTCTTTCTCTCTCTTTCTCCCTTCTCTCTCTCTCTCTCTCTCTCTCTCTCTCTCTGTTACTTCTTGATTTGTCCTCACTTTGCTTCGCTTTTTCCCTCGTCCTTCGCTTTCTTCGCTTTGTCCTTCGCTTTCTCCTGCTTCGCTTCGCTTTGTCCTCTTTGCACTGTCGGTGGTCTCAAGCCCGACGACGATAATGGCAAAACAATGATTTGCCATCCACGTCGCTATTCAATTTCTTTCTCTCTCTCTCTCTCTCTCTCTCTCTCTCTCTCTCTATCTCTCACTCTATTCTTTTTCTCCATTTCTCTCTCTTCCTATTTCATTCTCTCTCTCTCTCTTTCTCTCTCTCTTTCTTTCTTTCTCCATCTAGGCCCCAAGGGTCGTACAGACCCGAGATAGAACAGGGCCGGCCAGGCCAGGCCCAAAATTCCAGGGCCCGAAATCTGCGGGAAATAGTGAGAGACTGAGAAAGAGAGAGGAGAGCGAGAGATAGAAAAGAAATTGAATAGCGATGTAGATGTCTGATCATAGTTTTGCAATTATCATTGTCGATCATCAGTCAATCATCATGGCCTGCGTAGCGCAGTAAGGTGCGCGCTTGATTGGTTTTTTGAGCGTCGCAAGTTCGAATCTCAAACGGGGAGAACGTTTTGACTAGGAAAAAGATAAGAGAGTCAAAACGATATCTCAAAGTGGCTGATCTTTCAAAGCGAAGCAAAGAGAGAACAAATCAAGAAGTAACAGCGATAGAGAGAGAGAGAGAGAGAAAGTGAATTTGGGAAGCAAGTGGCTGACCGGCTGTCAAGGATTCGGTTGCATCAGCAGATACGATTGGCATGGCGCAGTGGTTTACGCGCTGGATTGCAATTTTGTTTGTCTGACGTTCGAGCCCCAATCGCGGTAAATGTTTTGCTGCGCTTTTGGATTTCAATTATGGAAAAGTTCATTCAAAAAAATATTTTCAGACGCGGATAGAATATGTTTTTATGTTTTCGAAATTGAAATCTGGCAATGTAGACTATGGAACGTTTGGAATTTTCGTGGCATGGCCTCTACCAGCTCTGAAGAACAACGCCAAATGCACCCTAAAATTGTTTGAAGCTGGTCAGCTGTATGACCAGGTAGCGCATTGGTATGCTTGCAACAAGGATGAGCGGAGTGGCTGGTTGTTCGGTTCTGCTTTTGAACAAATTTCTTCAATTTCTTTTGCAAGGTTTGTTTTGCCGTACTTTTTAACTTGTAACATTAAAAGGCACTTGATAAGACAAAAGGATAATAAATATGAAGTCTGAAACTGCAATTTAAAGTTATACTGTTCGAGCAAATGCCTTCATAAATTTCACTGACACGAAGACACAATGACGCACTGCGAATTGTGGTGTTCCTGCACCACTAAATTCACAAATTTTCCGTTTTGGTGAATATTCATTATCTTGACATTTTAATGCTCAATTATGGTGAAAACCGAGAGCCTGAATCCAAATATGCAAACCAAATCGACGTGCGGTTATCGAGAAACGCACAAATTTGATCGGACATTTTGGAACTTTCCGAAAGTTCCGAAAGTTCCTGCACCCCTGGTTGTTGAGCGGTACTGTATGTATGTATATGAAAAAAAATTGCGACAATTTGAACCATTTTCATGAGGGAATCATCCTGTTGACTAGCGGCGTCTGCCACTGAAATCTTCCACTGGCACGCCGCTTCCGTTGTCTGCACTGCGAAGACAACTTCAGATGACTGCTGCAATGGCTGTTCTTCTTCTTGCGAAGCACACGAAGGGGTTTCAAGTCTTCCTTCGCGAGCTGAAAATGCCTACAACGAAAGTTCTCGATAGATCAAGTCCAGAGTAAGCCGTGACCAACCGCAGCATTAATGTCGCATTGGGTTGATTGATCAACGACGAAGTGGACCAGCTGCTCTTCTTCTTCTTCTTCTGCCACTTCAATGTCCTCATAATCGCTCTGCTCACTCGCTGTCTCAGAACAGCGATTCAATGGACGCCGAGTGCACTTTTCCTCTTTATTTTCCTGAATAAATTCATGAAGAAAACAATAGCAAATATAAAGTTACCTTGTGTCGGTAGAATATCGAGTGAAGAGTTTGAACGGCAGTATTTCGCATGAAGAACAGATTTTCCTCGTCCTCTTCCACGTCAGTCCCCGAATCTCCTTCTCGATCCTCCTTGTGAATCCTTCCTTCCAAGTCTTGTCCGATTTCCTCCCCTCCTTCGATGGCAGCGACATCTTCCGGTGCCATGCCCTCCAGATCAGCTGAGCTTTTCTTTCGTACTTGGCTCTCATTCAGTCCTTCAGCGGTTCTATTAGATTTTGCTGGACGAGCCTCGCCAATCTCGTCATTGAGAGTTGTGCTTCCTCGTCCCGGTTTAGCACTCGCGGAACTGTCTACAAGATCTCTTCGCCTATCCTCCCCTTCCTCTGACTTCCTCTGCATTTCGCTCTCCTCCTCTGACTTTCTCTTCTCTTCGCTCTCTCGCCGCTTCTGAGTGGACGCCTGATCTCTTCCATCTTTTCCGTCTGCGTCTCTTCCATTGCCGTCTTCCCTCGTCGTGGCTGCATCTCCTTCTCCGCCAGTGCTTCCTTGGCTGGCAGCTTCCTCACTCGCAGTCCGTCCTAGTCCTTTTGTCAAGAGGGCATCACGAGATGCAGAAGAAGTGGCGTCTCCGTATTTGGCGACCGAATCGTCTTCAGCAGCAACGGAGATTACTGTGATGGCTGCCTCCGGAAGACGACTTAATTCCATGTCTCCTTGTTCTTCCTCACTTCTGCTTTCTTTTTCCGTCATCTCAGAAGCGCGAGATGCTCGTTTTCTTCTGACCGAGTTGTCACGTTCTTCTGCAGTCGACTGTTGATGCATCTGAGCTTTGAGATCTCTTTCTGCCTGAAGCTCTTTCCTTTTCCTCTGTTGCTGCGATGCTTTCCCGCTCTTTTTCTTAGATCTTAACGGTCGGAGAGAGCACAACAAAGTCTGCGACGAAGATTCTCGAAGAGCAGAAGATGGCAAAGCAAGAGGCTGCATTAAGTATCATTGGAGAAATATGAGAGAGGAAAGAATTCGTAACCTACAGAAGGAGCAGGGAGAGAGTGATCTCCTCCATCTGCAGAAAGAGCGGGGAGCGATTGATCTCCTCCCTCTACTGCCATCAACGTTGTCATTCCTTCTGTCTCCGTCTACAAAACATATGCATTATTAGACTCATCTGTGGCAAACATTTAAGACGTAAATATTTCTAAACAAATTAAAGTTACCGAATTCACTAACTGCCGTATCTCTTTGTTTGTGGCAGTCCGTTTGTGTTAGAGAATCCCGAGTAAAGTCTTCCAAGCAGTCAGCTTCAGAATCGACGACTTTATTAGGTTCTATAGGCGGTTCAGGAATTTGGGACTCTCTTCGCTGAGACGCTGTTGACATCTGCTCATCCTCTACTGGCTGAAGAATCGTTTCGTACCCCGAAGAATCTAACGGACGCCGAAAGAGACAGAGATCCACAGTCACCTCAACATTTATTATCTTCAATTATAGGAGAACTTCTGTTAATATTAGACAACCTCAGTGAGCGGAGTTTTCTCTTCATCGAAAGTATTATGAAGGTGAGGAAGGGAAAGATCCATGTATCCGTGGCCGTCGGAAGTGGTTCTTCTGGCAACAGAGTACAACGGGGAGTCAAGAGGAGTAGAAGACGGGGAGATCGAGGCAGAAGCTCGGAGAAGAGCGACGGGACGGGGGATGGCAGAGTCGACGGAGAAGTCGACACTCTCTTCCTTGCCCTTTCTCAGTCGCTGGCCACTCGTGAGTCTTGTCTGACTCTTCTGTGAGTTCAAGAGTGGCGAGTCAGTCTGCGTGCACTGAGCATCTGTATCCTTCTTGCTGCCATCCGAGAGATGCTAAAATTTAATGAATTTTTTATACACATTTACTTAAACATATTTTGCATAATTGTTGTTCTTGTTTATTTTTAAAAAAAGTAATGAAAGGACTGACATCTGTTTGAGTGAAAGAAGAGGAGGATGTCACTTCCACAGCCCCGCTTGTCTAAAGAGTAGGAATTAGTAAAGAAATAAAAGAGAATTAAGTCATTTTGTAACCTGACAAGAGACGTTCATCATGAACCTGAGCTGCTCTGTCAGAAGATCCTTCTTCTCTGCTCTCACTTTTTCTTTCTTCACTTTTTCTTCTTTTTGACCGCGTTCTTTCTTTCTTAAAACAACTCGCTTGATGAACTTCTTCTTCACACCCTATAACATTTTTATGTTATTAAATCGGATAAGAAATTGAAATTGAAACTAAGAAGTGCATTCTGAGCGGAAGATAAATGTTGTCAAACTTTGACAATGTCGAAGTCTTCTTGGGAGGCCGCGCCGTCACTCACAGAAGAGTCTTTTCTCGTGGCGTTCTGCCGACGGAGGACAGAGGTCGCCGCGCTTCCCTCAATTACAACTATTCCTTTTATCATATGAGAAAGAAAAAGCGTAGATCGTCCTTATAATACAAAAGTAAAGCTTATCAGTAGCAGTAAATGAAAATTAGTTAAGAAGTAAACAGTAACGGTATTTAATTCCAACGATGGCAGTTGCGACTGAGTTATCATCAAGTTGTGTGTCATTCCTTCTCCAAGATGACAGGCCTCGTTCACATCTCCAGCTGACACCATCTCTTGTCCCTAAATGGATTAAATTGACGTGTACACATAAAATATACAACGATTTATGAAATGTAAAGTTCAAAAAGGATGTATCAATTAATCTAACAGCAGCGAATTCAGAGAGTTGTTGAGAATTACAAGATATGCTAGTAAGAACCTCTGCGTTTTCACCAGAGTCTTTGAAATAAACTGCTCCCATTTCATCACGCCCCTTAAAGATCTTCATTATAAAAATAATGCATAATTTAATCTAACATCTTTGAAAGAAGACTGAATTGCATCTTGCTCATCACTGGTCCTGAGTTCTTCTCTTTTCCGAAGGCCGCTGTCTTTTCGACGGAGTTTTGTGATTTGTTTCCTATTGGAAAGACTTGGAAGATTGTCTCTGGCTTCATCAGCAGAAGAGAGAATTCCATCAAGGGAAGAGTTGTCGTCGCTGTGTCCTCCGTGTTCGAAGAAAGCTCGCAACCGACGAGCCTTTCCTTCTTCCACGACAATCTGCAAGTTCTCTCATGAATGATGAAGGGAGGAGCAGTGCTCTCCTTTCCGTTCTACCTTACTTCGCCGAGTGGAAGTCCGCTTGTGTCCCTCTTCCATCTCAGCGTCTCTCTCCGCTGTCTTCGCCCTCTCAAACTTCTCAATTTGCATCTTGACAATCTTCTGCTCTTCCTCAGCTGTGACATTCAGCATCAAGTGGACTCTGTCGTGGATCTGCTGCTCAAGATCTTCCCGATCAGTAAGCCACTCCTCCACCTACAGAGAGTATGAAAAGTTAAGAAGAAATAACAAATAATCCAAAAACTGACCTCCTCAAATTCGTCCTCTGAGACTTGGGAGTTCTCCTCGAGCTGGCTATCCAAGTCGTGGCCTTCCACTTGATAGATACTTGACATCTCAGGCTGCACTCCCGTGGTTGTCATGTTCTCATGACGCGGTGGTGAATATTCTTGATCAGTCTGCGATGATTGTTCCCTCAGACTGCTCATTGCGACTCCGCATGAGACACCGACATTATGAGTCTGAAGTGTAGTAGAATAGAAATGGAAAAGGGCAAGGGAAGGAAAGAGAAGACGAACGCAGGGTGGCAAATCTGCGAGAGTCTGGCTGCTGGCCTCCGTGGCACTGCGCCCTTCTGATGTGCAAACCGAGGCGGGCTGCATAATCACACAGAATACTTTGAATTCTATAGATAATTAAGAGCGTCAAAGTGTACAAGAATAAAAGACGAACATGTACGAGCGCGCTGTGAATTACGAGCTCGAAAGCGGAAGAAGTCATCGAGGGCTCCGGCTGCATTTCCTGCTATTAAAAAGACTTTTAATAATAATAAAAACAACAAAGAAACCTTCGATGGGGCTGTAGGACGAACTCGAGTAGCTGCGGACTGGACTTGGAGAAGAGAAGCCGGCTGTTTCTGCTCCAGTCTATGTTGTCTCTTTGTCTGTTAAGTAAAGTATTCCTGATGATATCTGCATTCATATGTACATACATTCATGTGAATACACACTCACTCCTCAGCTATTCAAATAACTTACCTCAATCAATTGTTGAATTGCCTTCTCCTTCATTTCTTCCTTAACCTTTCTTACTTGCGCTTGTTCAACCAGTATTTGAAAATTTTCCTGAAAAGTGGTAAGAAAATGTAAAAAAAGACAATGTGTATGTGAAAGAGAAGCATAGAACATATGTATGTACGTACCTTGTGCGAGCTTGCGAAGGACGGCAGCCCGGTGTCCGGGTTGAGGTCGGTGAGAACGGCCGGCACATCGATGCCTTTTGCTCTCGCATCTTCCTTGAATTTTGTCATAACCTTCGCTCCTTGGCGCTTGCTGTAATGTTTACTGTTTATTGCCTTGGAAGAGAGAAAAAAGAGAATGAGGAAGATACCTCATGAGTGGAAAGAGATACTTGGCCTTCTCCTGTAGTTCGCTCATCATTTGCATCGTCGCTTCCGGATCTCCCGATTCCACGCGCTCCAGGTATTTCTAAGAACGTCACAAATAAGCATATGCTTCCCAAAAACCAGCGCTTGATATTGAGATTAATTATTCTCTTACCTTGAGTTGTTTCCGAAGCAGCGATAGATACAGCCGTTCGATCTTCTCGCGGACGACATCGATGAAGACAGTAACAAGGGCCAGGCCAATCAGAACAACTCCGAAGGTGGCGATCATGTACTCCGGATGGTCTGGAGTAACATCGCCGAGGCCGATGGTGGACAGAGAAATGAAGAAGAAGTAGACCGAAGTGAAGTAGTCCCAGTCTTCCCAGAGACAGAACACTGCGGCAGAGAGAAGAATCCAGCCAACCGCTGCGATGAAGGAAGGAATGACGGGAGGGTCAACTCCCTCCTCCTCTTCCTCCTCCATCTTCTCTCCTCCCGCCACAACAACTGCTGTTCTCGATGCTTCCAAATCAACATCTGCCTGAGTGACGTGAATCACAGCATAAACTGATCGCAGCGAAGTTATCTGTGTTCACTGAACACTACAAACCTGATCTAAGTTGTCAATATGAAGATCAACGAATGGCAAGCATTTGTTGCGGAAAGAAACATAGCGAGAACGAAGACGAGGTCTTCCATCCAAACTTATTAAGTCACAACGAACTTCTGTGATATCAAGCTGATCCTTACTTCATTTTAAAATAGAAAGCGAGGGACGGAATTGGCTTACTAATAAGAAGAAAGAGATCGCTGCAGAAAGAGGCAGCGGCTCGGACTCGATTGAGGAGGAACTGGCCGAGTTGGTTGAGGAGAATGATCATGATGGGAATGCCAACCATCCCGTAGACTATTGTTGCCCAGCGACCAGCGATTGTCTTGCAAGCAATGTTCCCGTAGCCTCAAACATCTTTCTATTTCATTCAAAAAGATATTTGTTATGTGATACCAATCGTTGTGTAAATCGTTCCGGCATATAAGAAAGACATCCAAAATGTCCAAGCGGACTCGACACTCGGCTCGTCGAGCTGAAGTTCTTCTTCGAATTGCAAAACACTCTTCTTCCATCGTTCCACGCGAGATTCCGAGTCTTCTTCGAAGATTCGTTGCAGACTGCAGAGGACATCTTTGAAATGAGAAGAAATGAAGAAGATAACTTGATGATGATGTTCTCTCTGGCGATGAGTCGAGCATGGAATTCTTCTTCTTTCTCTGCCACATCCGCATCCACTTCGAGATGCATGAAGAGGAGAGCGCCAAGGAAGGAGTACACAACCAGCACGAAGAGCAGCTTCAGCTTCGAGAAAAGACACCAGACACTCTGCCAGAGAGTGCACACCACACGGCGACTGCAAGGAATGTGAGAGTGGGAAGAGGACTCTTCGCTCTTCTCACCTCTTTCTCACTGAGGCTGATAGAGACGCATGAACTGAGCTCTGCACTGAATTCGCTGCGCTTCGACGACGGCTAGAATTTTTTATTTAACAAAAAAGAATAGTTTAAAAAAATAATGATTTCGGATACCTTGGATGGAATCCGTCATCGCCCGGAATGAGCAGAGAATTTGAACCCATGAAACCGAGTTCGATGTCGTGCTGGCCAAAGGCAGAAAGAGGACTACTTCGCATTGAACGGAGATCATCACTTTCATCTCTTTGTGACTACAAAATCATTGAGAATTCATCAGTGCATTGCTGATTCAATCAATGATTACTGACAAAAGAATGAGCGAGAGCCATTGAGTTGTGGAGTTGTAGAGAGAGAGAGGGAGAATCGTACGAGTTGCAGAAAGTGATAAAGGAGAGTGGGAGGAAGCTATGAGATCTAGGATGAGCTCCGCTTCTGTATTCTCTTCTCCACGCTCTCTCGCTCTCTCTCTTCTCTCTTCTTAGACAGAGTCAACAATGAAGTGTGCGCGTAGATGACTACGATGGTCATGCAACTCCGGATCTTTCTCTCCATCTCCTCTCTCTCTTCCTGTGTCCCTCTCTCTCTCTTTCTTTTCCTGTCTGCTTCTCTGAACACTGCCGTACACTCTCTGATCAGCTTAACATCATATCACCACCTCCTTCTGTGTGATGAGCCAGCTCTTGCAGATCAATGCTCCCCAGTGAATGGTGAGAAAGCAATCAGTTTATCAGAGTTGAAAGTCTCGAGAATGTGTTTCTAGATTTCGATGAAAGCTGGCGGAGTGGTCTGGTTCTCTTCTTCTTCTTCTGCGCGGAAGTCGCCGCTGCTGTCAGAGTCACGGCCTCGAGAGCGACTGATGCACGTAGCCACAGGACGGCAGAAGCGGCCACGGCAGAACGGGTCCTGAGGAGAAAGAGAGATAGAGAGAGAGAAAGAACGAAAAAGAGAGAGAGAGAGAGAGAGAGAGAGAGAGAAAGAAAGGGAGAGAATCCAACTGACCGGGCGCACCACACACCGCTCGAATCTGCCGCATCGATGACGACGGCATGGCTGGTCGTTGAATCCATCTAAAGAGAGAGGGAAAGGAAGGGAGTGGATGCTACCGCTGACCATCCACGCAGCGGGCTCGGCTGGTGAACTGGTCCACTCGGCAGGTCTGGAAACGGCCGCAGTTGATGTTCAGGCACGGACTCACGCAAACAGCTCGCTGCTGGCAGGGAGGACGGAAGCAAGGGAGCTGAGCAGAGAAGGGGAGGCATTCATTGACTCCTTCTACTCCAAGAGAATACCTGCTGGACACTGCAGATCGTTCCACGGTCACAGAAGACAGCGGCACAGGGATTCCAGAAGTTAGGGAAGCGAGAGTTCGCCTGGATGGCGGCATTCTCAGTCGACCGGGATTGGTTTGTGCCAGGAGGGGGCCGCTCAGGCCGTTCTTGGCACACAACTTAAAATTAATGGCAATATGCTTTATTGCACAGATTCTCTCAACATATTCGTCTAAATTTCTCTTTCTCTCAATCTCTGTCTTCCATTCTCACTCGCTTTCTGTGGGATACTCCATCCCTTTCTTCTATCGCTCTATCTTTCCATCTCTTTTCTTTTCTCTCTCTCATTCTATCTCTATTTCTTAACAAACCTGATAAAGTCAGGACGAAGAGTGAAATGAGAAGAAGCATGCTTGTGCTCTGCCCAAAAGATCTGGAAACTCCTTTTTATGCTGGGCAATGAAAAGAAATAGACACAACAAAAATGAGCAGACATTAAATAAACGCTCTATTTAAAACTGAATTTAGTCATTGAAAAACAGACAAAAATTCCGGGAACGAAAACAAGGAATGGGAGAATATGGAATGTTTTTTCAGAGTTTCTTCGCCGTTGCTGCCTGGTCTTCCTTAGCTTCTCGTTTCTTTTGTTCTGAAATGGATTTATTCTTTTCCTCGAAACTCTCTATCTGTCTTCTCTTTAATTTTCATTCTCTCCCTCTTCTCTCTCCCTCTCTAACACTTTCGTTCACTCTCTATGTCACCCTCCCCATTCTCTCTCTCTCTCTCTCTCTCTCTCTCTCTCTCTCTCTCTCTTGTCTGAACCTGGCGGGGGGCACTTGTCTGGGGTGACACATTCCTTGTTATGGTTGAGGAAGAGGCCGGGCATGCATCGGCACCCACCCAGTCCGCATTCACTTGGACATTCCTTGAATGCTTCATGTTCTGTTGCCTGAATCCCTTTTAGATTGAAACAGTGCACACCTTGTTTCTCTCCTCGCATGTCTTCTGGCAGCCAGAAAAGCAAGTGTCCAGCTCCTCATTCGCGCCCGGGCATTCTGGAACAAATCATCTAACCATAAGAACATTTTCTCTCAATCTCCCTTATGCGAAAATTAGAAGAAGCTAACACTTCCCGACTAATTCCTCTCATTTTTGCATTAAAAACTAAAAAGAAGATGTTCTCTTCTGGGTTGTGCTGTTTCATGATCTACAGAATGGAACAAGTTGATAAGCTGGACTCGGAATGGGATCTGACTGAATTCGGTGATGCTCTCGATGACTTCCCTGCGGTGTCCTCCCTTCTTCCAGACGCATTCCCCCTTCAGCTTACAGATTCCCCTCTTCTCGTCGCACTTCTCGTAGGCCTTGCACTTGAATCCCTCTTCGCAGCACATGTGAGAACAAGGATGATCCGCTCCTCAACCCATAACATCATCACGAATTCAAAAAAGAAACCAAGCAAATCACACCCATCAGACACCAGATCAGATCAGCGAGGACTCAGTCTCTCGGCATGCTCAATTCACAGCCCTCCCGTTCCAATCCCGACAGTTGCACTCATTTGTTTATAATAGGCAGGATATATACAAATGTAAGCAAATGCAATCAAATAATATTATTCGAAACCGAAAATTATATACAGGCAATAAGCAATGGAGAACGACTCCACGAAGTCTTCATTCCACGATGAAGAAGACACAAGAGTTGAAGCTTCACTTTCCACCTGGAAATCCAGTCTTACCCGTCTTATTCCAAGTAGAAAGATGAAATAAAATAGGGAAACGTATAAAACATAATTATAGGCAAGTGAGCAGGGAACAAGGAAGACAGATATGAAAGCCGTAAAGAGAAACAAGGAAGATAGGGAAGAGAGTGATGCGGGAATAGAGGGGGAGAAGAGAGAGAGAGAGAGAGAGAGAGAGAGATAGAGAGAGAGGGAGAGAGAGAGAGCCTGACCCCACTGGGGGCACGCTCCCATCATGATGCAGTTGCCGCCGTGGCGGGCGAATCCCTTCTTGCAGACGCACTTCGCTTCTCCACAACGAGTGGGGCAAGACTGAAGTGGAAGAGGCTCACTCTGCATCCCATGCACCACTCACCGGCTCTCGGTTATCACAAGTCGGCTCGCAAGTCGGGCGGCACTTCTTCAGCTCCGCGTTCGGGTCGGCGCAGTCGAATTTGGCTGAATCAGAGGACATTTGATATTCCCTGTTAGATGTTCTGCCTGAGAGGGCCACTGACTCGGGCAGCTCTTCTCCTCCACGCAAACCCAGTCGTCGTCCCTCACGAAACCCGACTTGCACACGCAGTGGGCGACATTGCATCCCCCAGTCTTCTTCCACGTCAATCTGTTCCTGCACGTCTTGGCATCCGAAGGAGGGCAACTGTCCCACTTCATATTTGCACCACACTCTGAAGACGAAAAAGATTAAGAGAGAGAAAGACAGAGTTAGAGAGAGAAGAGAGGGGGAGAGATACAAAGATCAGAGAGGGAGATAGAGACAGAGAAATACGAACCGGGATCAGGGCAGACGTCAATGGCTATGCACTTTCCGTTGTGTCTCGTGTAGCCTTGCTTGCACTCGCAGGCTCCGCTGCCGCATCCCGAGTCGGGGCATGACTGGGTGAAGAAGGAATTACAGTCAATCACTGACTACTACTCGCATATGCAAACCAGCATAAACTCTTTATCTTTATCTTTGTCTCTCCCTTTTTTTATCCCTCTCCCTCCCTCTCTCCCAAATATGTACAGTGTTCCTTTCACTCTTTCTCTCCCTCCCTCTTTCCTACGGACGGGGTACTTCTCGCTGCAAGAAGTAGCACATCCTGCCTTCATCGAACACTCGTTGTATTCTTCATTCTCTTTGCACTTCGGGTAAGCGACGCAAAGACGAATCGGGCGACACGGCTCCTTTAAAGTAGAAGGAATTAACAACAAACTCAATAAATGAATCAATAATAATAGTGACCTTATCGCAAGAGACAGCACGAAGAATGCATTGTTTGTTAGCCGGGCACGCGGGACCGGTTGAGCAGGAGAGTTCTGGAATTCTCTTCATGGAGAGGAATGACAGAGTGGGAAGACTCTGACTCTTGGGGACGCAGGTGGGAAGGCGAGGGCAAGGGGCGATGAAGCAAGCTCCCCTGGCCGCCACTACCGACTCGCACACCTCCTCCGCACCACACTGCACTCCGTTGCAGAGGACGGCACTCTCTGCAGGCAACAGTCATCAGTCTCACCCTTTATGCATGCTAATACTATTTCACATCACTTTCGATATGACAAGTTTGTCTTTTTTCCTACTGTGACAAAAGTCGCCGTTGGTTGGCAGTTTATTTATAAACAATGTCTCCTTAGCCTTCTATGATTTAGAGGATCGTATATTGCGGGGATAAGTGCTTTGCCCTAGCGAGAGCGAAGCAAAAACGACAGTCAGATGAGGAAATGGGGAGAAGCGAGAGAGAAAGATAGATAATGATATAATAGGGAGAGAAAGGATATGGTCTCAGGTGGAAAGCGAAAACGCGCTCAATATCAGTTTGCGCATTTCGAAGGATGAGTGGGTGACTGCACAGCCAAACAGTGGCCACTGCAAGTGGAAGAGGGATTAACAACCAATACTCACTGCATCAACAACTATTACTCAGTGTATAACCAACCAGCAAAGAGGATGTGTACAACTAAGAACGAGAAGATCGCTAGGAGCTTCAGCATCCTGGAAGAGGGACAAAAGCGTTTTATCAACTAAAATAGATAATATAATATTTAACATTTTCTTTGAGGGTAAAAGAAAAAAAATAAACTTGCTGACCTTGTTTATGAAAGCGGATTGACGAGCGACGTGCAAGAAGAGAAAAGAACGAGGGTGATCTCTCGCTCTCCCTTCGATCTTAACTCACCTAATCTCTCTTCCTGCCTCTTTTATAGCAAAACCAGAGCATTTTTTTGTCTTTTACAACAAAAGCACGCGGTTGAGAGGCAGAGATGGAAAGAGACGCGGTGGAGAGAAAAGACTAATCGCCGAGTTCTCTTTTCTCTCTCCTCTCTGAACTACTGATCCAGATGTCCTGATTTGCCTGCGGCTACGAAGAGAGAGAAACCAGAAGATCCATGGCTTCAGCACAACTTCCTTTTCTCATTCTTCCAACTCTCTATCATCTCTCTCTCTCTCTCTCTGTCGCGCTCTCTCTCTCTCTACCATTCTTATTGCGAGAACGACAGGTACACAATGACTGCTCAAGCCTCTCACCCTTCCCTATTTCGACATTCCCATTTCTCTCTTCTCTTCTCAACATCTGCCTGCACCTGGCAATGTACAAATACTAGAGCTGGTAGACTACCAGCGAAAAGGTTTGCGAATCAAGTTGAATGGATTCATTGCAAATAGAGCAAGCCTTGGACAAATTTATTCCTATCTCTTTATACGGGAACAACATACATAGAATAAATGCCTTGAAGAAAGTTGTATATGAAGGACACTTGTGATTGCAAAGTACACCAGCTCGATCCGAAGTGTAGGAACAATGAATACATAGCATATGCTTTGTTAAAGCAAATGGACAAGTTAAAATTATTAGCGACGATTTAAGAATAAGATAGAGTGAGATACGAAGAGGCTGCGAATGCTGTTTAGGAAACAGTGGAAAAGAAGTCAACATGGAAAGGAAGAGAAGGATTGTCAATGTCAACCATTATGTTATTAACATCAAAATGGTTGACAATTTCTTAGAACTATGTCTGTCGATTCATCTGACATCATAAAATGAGATAACAACTAACATACTTATGTATGTATGTGTAGAAAAGGATAAACTGTGAAAACTAAAGAATCGTGAGAAAAATAGTGAAGGTGATAGGAAGAGAGAAAGCACGAGAGAGAGAGACAGAGAAAGGGAAAGAGAAAAAGAGAGTTGACCTTCTATCATCTGATTAATCAATCAATCAGCTGATGGAAGGTGAAAAAAAGGTTCTAGCATCCGTCGCTTCCCTTCCTGTTATCCGAACAAGCACAGTGAACTCCGTCATCTCCAGGAAGACACAGATACTTGCAGCCACCATTGTTAAGAGAGCAAGACGTTGCAGCTAAAGAGGTGGAAGTTAGAGAGAAAGAGAGGGAGAAAGACAGGGAGAGAGAGAGATAAAGAGAGAGAGAGAGAGAGAGAGAGAGAGAGGAAGGCAGGAAGAATGAGGAAAGTGAAAGGGAACTGACGTCCGCGACATTGATGTGGAACGTGTAGAATGCCATAAGCCTTTCCACTTCCGCCAAGGGAAATCGGGAAGGATTCGTAGGCCTCGCCGTGTACGGAGACGGTGTGAATGCGGTTGCTGCAGTTTTATTGTTTCATAATTTAATATGTAAAAGGTTTATCGCTCCTTTTCAATCCGTACAGATTACGTAAATGAGATACATAGTTCCAATATAACCCACTCTTTCCAATCAGTCCAATAGAACTTCTGCTCGTTCATGTTCGTGAGTCCAAATGGATATTGCAAGTCAGAGAAGACCGTGCGGCGATTGAGGCCATCCAATCCAATGCAGTTGAGTCTGAAAGGGAGAACGTGACTCTTTGAATGTCTCCAAGAAAGGAAGTCTCACGAGTGCATTCCCGCATCCACCCAGCACAGTTCTCTTCTCTCCGACAGAATCGTCAGTCCATTCGGCAGATGCAGTCCACTCTTCACGAATTGCATCACATTCTTGCCATCCAAGTCCATCCGGCCAATCACGGGATGAGAGCGATGCCAGTCCGTGTAGAAGAGGTGTCTCAACCAATACTTTCTCTTCTCATTCGTACTAGCCTATTTAATCAGACTCAAAGGATACTCAACAAGTCTTTGAAAATAATTCTCTTTGTCGCTCTCTATTTCTTAAAGGAGCTGTCCATGGAGATTACAATGTCATATAATTTTGAGCCTGAGAGAACCAGGCTAGCTTAAAACATAGCTGTGCAAATTTACAACACATGAAATTTCTTTGATGCTGAGAAAACGCCTTTGATCTCCAGTTCATACTGTACGATTTAGTAGATGACGTCAGCATTGTTCACTCTGCTTGTCTGACTATCTCTCACTATCTCAACCAGAAAGAAGGTGAAAACTAGGTGCGAAGCGGCAAGCCACGCTTGAGATTCGAGGGAAGAGAAGAGAGGCAGAGAGAAAAAGACTCACAAAGTCTAGTTTGTAGTGATGGATACTGTGCTAGCCTACCGCCTAAACTTTTTGCAATATCATGCGCGAATTCAAACGCTAATTCTCCACAAGCATGTTCTAAACTCCATGGATAGTTCCTTTAAAATCGAAGGAATCTAACCTGTTGTGAAGATCAATAGCGAGTGCACGTGGATTAACGAGTCCATCTGTAAGCAGAGCCTTCTTATACTTCCCATCGATGGACAGAACCCCGATTTCGTCCTTGCTCGAGTCCGCGTAGTAAATATTTCGAGAAGACCAGTCAATCGCAATTCCTGCACAGATTTCACTGTAAAAAAGGAGAAGACCTTTTTAAGAAATATAAAAGCAACCTTCCGGACTCTCGAGCTGATCTGAGAATGCCGATTTCATGTAGGATCCATTGAGGAAGGCCGAGCGAATAGAATGACCTGAAATGGATATAACATCTCCAATGTCACATCGAGCGTAACAATGCAGGTTAGCAGACCTGAAATGTCACTCCAAATGATTCGCTCATCGATGCAGTCGAAATCAATTCCAACAGCGATGTGGTGAGGGATGACGATGAGCTAAAACAATAGCTCAAACAATCTTTAGAAAAACAAACGGAATAAAATGAATGAAAATAATGTTTGAAAGGAAGCAGAATCCGACCTGCTTGCCAGGAACATCAGCATGCGCCCCCCTGTCGAAGATGGCCATGCCCCTCGCCACCAGCAACTGGTCTCTTCCCCTGCTCGTGTCAGCTGAATTGACTCTTACCGTAGCCTGGCCTAGTCTGAGTCTGGACTGACGAGTGCAGCTTCTGCCATTGCCGTGGTAGCCGTAGACACAGTTGCAGACGTAGTGGCCGTTCTCCCCTGGCACGCACTCGGCCTTCGGGTCGCAGACTGACGCGTCGTCCAGGCACGAATCTGCATCATTTCACTCTTCATCTTTGCCACCCCCCTCCCTTATCCATCTCTCGCATTACAGAAATGAAGCACACTGTGCAAATGAGAAATGTAAAAAAATACGAATCGTAGGCATGGAACCATGATGCTTATTTGGCACGGCGCAAGCCATAGTGGCCGATGTATTTCTGTACATATCTGACTCTTTGACTTCCTCTCACTCGATATGCTTACTGAGAGGGGCGCAAATGTGTCCGTTGCCTTGATAGCCGACGTTGCAGACGCACTTGGCCCCTCCGGTTGTAGAAGACTCCTCGCAGTGGCCGTGCATTGAACAGTTCGAACAGTGAGGGCGCTCTGAAACAGGGAATAAGGGGGGTATGACAAATGCGCAGCGGTCATTTGCGCAGCGGTCAAAAGCGCAGCGCCTGGCCTGGTGGGTTTGTGACGGCGAATTGTTACCATTTTGTCTGTTTAAACCATGTTGGACATCTTTATAACTGATCTGATTATTTGTTAAGGTCATTTCAACTCCACTATTAATCATTCATGACGTCTTGCAGTTGACAATTGGTGAATTAAAGTTCAAATCATGCGACTTTAGCGTGTTTTCGGCCCCCGTTTTTAAATTCAATTTACAGGACAACAATAAAAATAGACAAGAATGACTGGGGCAATACACCTTCATCAATGTTTTTAAAACTGAACAGGAACACTGTTGTAAGCTAAATTTTAATTCAAAAAAATTCTTAGGCTAGCATAAGAAACGCAGGATTACTGTCATTATTGCAGTTTCAGCATCCGCCTATAATTTAAAAACAATTATCATAACAATGGACATGGACATATTACACGTAGTAAATTGTTAGTATTGAAAATGAAGTTAAAAGAATCATCCGGGAATAACTATTTTCTCTAGCACTACTATACGCTCTGTAGCGCTACTGTAGCATCTCGCCTGTTCTAGCCGAGAAAGCGTTGCAAAATAGGAGGGTTCAAATATATACAATAGCCAATTCTCTACCAGTGATATTTAACATAGCTATAATTCTGAAACGATAAGATGAAAATAATTCAAACCTCCTGAATCATCTTTTTCGCCGAGACAAACTGAACCATGCGAAAAAATAACACTTTAATTATTCGCCGGAGGTCTCCTTTAATGGGCAAATGTAAGGATAGTGAGTGAGAGAGAGATAAAGAGACAGAGACAGAGAGAGAGATTGAAAGAGAGAGAGAAAATGAGAACGAGAGCTCCGTGATATGTAAAATAACGAAATGGTTAACAAAGAAAGTAAATTACCATTTCATACAATATTTTCTCATGCTCACGAATCTCAGAAAAAGAGAACGAGAAAAAGGCCCTCAGAAATTGAAGCATGGGCGGAGACGAAGTCGATCATTTAGTTCCAGCGTTTCTTATGCTAGACTTAGAATTTTTTTTGAATTAAAATTTAGTTTGCAACAGTGTTCCTGTTCAGTTTTAAAAACATTGATGAAGGTATATTGCCCCTGTCATTCTTGTCTATCTTTATTGTGGTCCTGTAAATTGAATTTAAAAACGGGGGCCGGAAACACGCTGAAGTCGCCTGATTTGAACTTTAATTCACCAATTGTCAACTGTAAGACGTCATGAATGATTAATAGTGGAGTTGAAATGGCCTTAACAAATAAACAGATCAGTTATAAAGATGTCCAACATGGTTTGAACAGACAAAATGGTAACAATTCGCCGTCACATACACACCAGACCAGGCGCTGCGCTCTTGACTGCTGCGCAAATGACCGCTGCGCATTTGTCATACCCCCGGGAATAAGAAGTGGAACAAACTGGGAGAAGATCCTACCATGAGGAGTGCACTCGTTGATGCCATCTCCAACGGATCCGGGTCTGCAGAGACAGACATGGCCTTCCCCTCTTGCAATGCACTGCGCATTCGCATGGCAGAGTCGCGGGTTCTGCGAGCAGTCGGAGGGAGGAGCATGGGGAATGCATGTGAAGCCGTCCCCAGTGAAGCCTCAAGCAATTCATCATTCCTTTCTCTCTCCTCTTTCATCGCTAACCTTTCACGCAGCGACAGAGAAAGGCTCTTTGGAAGGAGTCAAAGGCGCACTCCGCATTCTGACGACAGCCGGATGGATCGGCCGAGTTACAATGATCTACAAAATCATTCTTAAACATGTATAAAAAAAAACTAACAAAAAGAATGATTTGAAGGAGTGTTTGACAAACCGGCGACATCACATCTGGTTCGTCCATCTCCACGGAATCCGGGAAGACACTCGCAGACGTACTCCCCACTGCCCGCGTCGTCGATGATGCAGTGGCCAGAAGAGTGGCAGTCGGACGAGTCACGACACGCGTGTCTTTTCGTCTCTGCTCAGTCTTCTTTCTTTCTCTGTTCCTCTCGTTCTCTCCTTCCCTGGTTACCGGGTGCTTGTGGCTGAGCCGTCTTGTGGCAGCTGAGTCCGTCTCCGAGGAAGCCGGGTCTACACTCGCACACGTACTTCTCGGCCGAGTCAGAGTACACGCACTGCGCATCCGAGTGGCAGTTACGACTTTTGTCGCAGCCAGGCGAAGCCAGTACTTAAAACGGAAATAGTCTAGCCTAGAACGGAATCCTTCTCCAGCCAACCTGGAGGGAGAGGGAGATTCCCTCCACTGTAGTCAACCATCGTGCACCGCCAGCCATCCCCGTAGAATCCCGAGCGGCAGACGCAGCGGTACGTCCCGTCTCCCGACTGCGTTCTCTCGAACACGCAATCCGCATCCGGAGAACAGTCATTCGTGACGTCACAACCGGCTGAAGAGTCAACTTATTTAATGAGAGAGGGAAAGAGAGATAGAGAGAGAGAGAGAGATGCAGACGGACCCAGTGCGAGTCCCCCTTGGCTATCCTGCTCGCGAGTGCAGCTGAGCCCGTCTCCCCTATAGGGAGGAGTACACTCGCAGATGTGTCCCCCGAGTTTCCTTGAGTAGACACACGAGCCGTGTTCAGAGCACTCGCCATGAGAGTGGCAGACCATGTCTGCAAGAATTCCTTCTTCGATGCAGAGCATCTTGACCTACAGTTTATTCCGAGTTGCTCCGTCTCCTCGCTCTCTGTCTTGGTCAATGACTCGCAGGAGATGCCGTTGCCGTGGAAGCCGGAGCGACATACGCATTCGCTCTCAACAAAGTTATCCTTATTATTATCAAATAATCACTATAAATAAACACATTGAAACCTTTTTGATCGAACCGGCTTTTTTATTGATAAAATATGATAAAGGCATACTCCTCCGTCGGGCGACGGCATGCACTCTGCATTGGGGTCGCAGATGGAAGCGCCGCAGGGGCGGACTCCGGGGAGTGCGTGGTGTCCGTGGTGGTGCGGCGAGTGCTGTGCGTGGCGACGACGTCCTGCAAAGTGATCGATAAGAATAGCGTCTTCTGAGGAAGGGGATTAGTGGGAGAGAGATGGAAGTCACACTGAACCCTCTTCCTCCTCCACTGGCAGTGCAGGAAGGGATTCTTCAGGCGGGCCGCAGTGGGTCACTCCATTCCCGACATACCTGTACAGCAAGATGTTCTTCTAGTCTATTTCAGAGTGTTAATGATTAGCCAGATTAGAAGGATGAGAAGAGAAGAATAGGGATGGCAAGGGAGAAGGTAGTAATAGTCTGACCATCCTCTGCACTTGCAGATACCAAAGGACTTTCCGGGTCGGAAGGAGCACTCTCCGTACTGATGACATTGTCTGTGTTCAGAGCAGTGGCCAGCAGGGAGGGCGTCGAAGGGAAGAGAAGGGGCCGCGTGCATGCGGGGAGGGCCCGCCCACTCAGCCGCTTCTTCTTCGTCTACACAACAGTGAATGTCAGCAAGAAGACAAGTTAGTTCAATCTGTCACGGACAGGAGAAACAGCTTAGAATAGGGAAAGTTGGGGAGAAGTGTTACAAAATAAGGGGAAGAAGGTTAGATATGAACAGGAGAAGACTGACTGAAGCAACGGTGGCCGTCTCCGTTGAACCCAGAACGGCACTCGCACGAGAACGAACCCACGGTGTTCGTGCACGTCGCGTACGCATCACAGTTGTGGTCACCGCGGGTGCACTCGTCCAGATCTCAGGCAGACGAATAGGAAAGAGAGAAGAGAGAGGGAGAAAGAAGGAGAGTAGAAAGAGAGAGAGAGAGAGAGAGAGTGCTGACCGTGACAAACCCATCCCATGGGACTTCCATCGTCTCGCATGGCTTCGAATCCCTTCTGGCATTCACATCGATACTTCTGGTCGGAGGGACGGCAGAGCATGTGAGGGAGAGAGCATTTATGGGCACCCGGGGCACAGGGATCCTCAAGGCAAGTGGTTTAAGAGTAACTAAGATTGTGAGAAAGACGAATTGAGAATACCACGCGTGTATTTCTGTCTTCTTCCAGAGGAAGCGGCTTCTCCTGTTTATGGCTCTCTCCGGCAACGTGATGCCCGTGAGAGTTCGCACTGCGGAATGGGGCTGTCGAGTACTCCGCCGCGTACCTTAACCAATCCCTCTCTTCTCTCACTCTTCTCCCTCTTCTCTCCTTTCTCTCCCATCTCCCTCTCTCTCTCTATTCTCTCTCTTTTCTCTCCCAATGCTACCTCGCAACTCCGTCGTGCGCATCGAAAGTGACATGGGTTCGCTTAATGTTGAGATAAAAGGCGGCAGATGGCGTGGCTTCCTCCTGCAACAAACGCCTTGATAACTCCTATCGACCAATATGAAGAGAAAGAAGAACTGGACCTGTCTGTAGTCGCATTCCTTGAAGTGGATGTTCTCTTCAACAAGCATGCGCATTCTTCTTTCTGACCCTCCATCCGAGATCGTAATCTCGAAAGTACTCACGGCACTTACCACTCCTAAAAGGATTCATTAGGCATGATACATGTACATTATCTAATTACTTTAGCAAGAGTTGTGCAAGAGTATATACATACATATGTATTTCTGTACATATTTAATTTCTTTAACAATTGTTTGGGATTTTTTTTACAAGCCTTTTCTTTGTATTCTATATTCCGTTTCGTATTCAGGGAAGGTAACACGCGCATCCGAGGAAAGGACGGGAAGATTCCCATTCACTGCCACCTGGAATTCACCGATGAGCATATCTACTGCATCTTAAGATGTCATATGTCTTCCTTACATTAGCCTTGAGGTAGTGATAGATGTCTCTGCCAGAGAAGGTTTGCTGCATGGACACTGAGTACGAATCGCCAATGTGAACTGTGGCAGTTCGGTTGAAAAGGCCACCCGTTAGAGAGAATCCATTCCGGGTGGCAGGAAACAATGATGTCTGCAAGGCAAGTTAATGAAGAGGGATAGAAAGAGAGCGATAGAAGAGGAGAGAATATACCGTATCTAATAAAATTACGTTTCAAACTGTGCTAAACTCCCAACTGGATGAGCCTTTTTTGAGCGCCCGCTACAAAATTTCAAATGTGAAACGTATGTGTATCTAACCTCTCTCGACTTCTTTCATTGTCTCGCTTTTCTCTAACGTCTGTATCTCTCATCCCTTGGTGAAAATGGGGTGCTAAGTGGGCAAGACAGGCAGAGACTGCCGCTTCTTCCCACCCATTGGCACTCCTTGCTTGGATTTGAGCATACACCGTATGCACCGACAGAGACGTTTTCTACCGTATTCCAAAAAACAAATGCAAATTTCTGGCTAAATACAGACTTTCGTAAAGCGGGATCACCTCTAATCGATCTTTTAGGCCAGACTTGATCATATGGGAATATAAAAGAAGAAGTTATTTTTTCGTCGGATACTTCCTTTAAGGATCGAACATCAGCAAAGAGCCAGCCCATGGCCGATCCAATGGGGGCGAGAAGAAGCATGGAATGGCCTAGAGCTGCGGGGATCTGTGACACTGCAGTGTATGCCTTTCCATCTAAAAAGGAGTAATCATCTTCCCATCCCTGATATCTGGAGAGAGTAGCCAACCGCTGGTCGTTGCAAAAGTATGCAGCTGTGTCTTTTCGATTTCCTGCCCGTTGATATGGCCGTGGAATCCACCCGTTATTCGTTGCGGTTCATCTGAAGATTGGATTGCAATTTGTGCAAGAGAATTAAGAGATTCTAAAAGGAACCATTTCTGAGGCATTCTACTCCGTTGCCGAAGAATCCAGAAGAGCAGGCGCAGCAGTGAAGATTGCATGTCGCCTACATCAATTTCATCAGTATTCCAGTGGACTCAGCTCATTACTCTCTTACTGATTCGAATATAATTAAATATGATGAACATGATTAAATTAATTTTCAGAAGAATTAGTTGATTTGTAGTTTAAAAGAAGCACGAGCCTGAGCACTGCAGATGTCATTTCCACACATTCTCTGTTCACTTGGCTCTCCTTTCATATTCTTCTGCTCTTCCTCTTCACTGATGATTTCACCGATCTCGTTGAATTGTTTTTCTTCTTCCGGAGCAGCGACAACTTCTCTCGGCTCGTGATGCCCTTTCCCATCTTAAAAACATTTTCTTTCTTTTATGCACAACAGTCATGGAATCCGTCATGGAAAAGCTGATCCGTTCGACTTCTCCAATTTCTCCGTTTTTGTCTACACATGTCATATCATCTTATATCTAAAAACATAACATTTTTCAACCTTGTTATGATGTTTTCGTGATCTTTTGCGATCGCTCTCTATCTCACACTCTCTCTCTCTCTCTCTCTATCTTTCTCTCTCTCACTCTCTCTCTCTCTCTCTCTCTAACGAGTGCAGATGCATAGCGTGCATCCGTTGTCATCAGTGACTGCTTGGCATGCTTGAGGGCAGTCCTTTCCGAATGGATTCTTCGGGCAATCTGCAAGGAAATCAACTCTTTCTACGTGTACTTTTTCTCTTGTCGTTTCTTTTCCTCCATTCTTCCTCATATTCTGTCATAATAGCCGTCATTCTCCCATGAACCCTCAATAGCATAAAGCGAAGAGTTAGAAGAAAAGAAAGTATGGGAAGCAAGATATGATTCTACTGGAAAAAATGATGAAGAGAGAGCGCGAAGTGAGAGGGAATAATGGAGGACATGATACATACAAACTATACACATTTCTCGTGGTTCCTTATGTACATAACCATGACGTAACAAGTTGCTTAGGTTAGCTCAATGTCCTCCCTCTTTCTCTAATATCCTCCAATTGCTCCCTTCTCGTTGTCTTTGCCAATCCCTTCCACTTAGCATCACTGAATTGTTGTGCTCTCTAAGGGAGCGCTAATGCTTATAAGAACTGAGCAAGTTGTGGACTGACTTGAGTTGTCAACCCGATTCGCCTCCTCCTCTTCATAGTCTTCATTATAGTTGTAGTCCCTCTCACTCGGGTCTTCGATTGAAGGTCCCGACACGCGAAAGAGAAAGACTCCGTCTTGTCCAATATTCGACAAGCTAAAGAGTTAGCTTTGCCAGAAGACAGATTATGCTGGAGAATCTTCTGGATATTTTAAGCATACGGTAGTATGAGTAGGCGGATCTTCTATGTACTAGGCTATAGTGAAGTGCAGTTTACAAAAGTAAATAAAAAGAGATTGAGAGAAGCACAAAACTTTGAGATAAACAGACATCCTGCCGCTCCTCCGAGGTAAACACGTCAGTTCTAGCTTTGCATGAACAACGATACGTAGTTTTTATCAACGAGAATTGGACGAACTGTTTGAGTTGGATAGCTTCTTCAGTGCCAGAGTTGATGGTGGCCTGGAATCTTCCATCGTAGTGAGTGAAGGCAGACTCAGCAAAGCGACCACGAGAACTACTCCACTCCAGGGAAGAGAACAACAACAACGAGTACGTGGACACTCCGTCGGTCGCCAGCACCAACTAAACTATCTCCATTTACTTCTCCTCTTCTCTTTCCTTCTTCCTAACCTGGAAGGTGTTGTGGCCTGGGATGTCATAACTCTGCATGTTCTCCCAAGTGATGAGGGTGGCTTGGGCGGTAGAGAAGCCCGCGGCATCAGCGAATTCATGTCTGATCAGATCGGAGAGCCGTCTCAGGAGGCGATCGTCACGCGATGTGCTCCTTAAACTAATCCATCCAAACAATAGTATATCTTGTTGACTGACCTAAAGTACGTTTGGCTGCTGGCTGCGGGAGAATAGAAAACAGCAATTGCACTTCTGTTCAGCTTGTCCAACTCATGCACTTCATCTGAATTTTCGGATGAAGTTAACCAGTAATCGGATTAGATATTCCAATACTTGGAGCTATGTATTTCTGTATGAAAGTAAACTGTTGTATCTATAAAATTAAAGCTCTGTGCGAAGAGTAACTTGAAGTATAATTAAAATCATGAGTCAAATATAAAGGCCCACTCTGAGTTCCAAAAGAGCGCGAAATATGAAGAAAAATTGAAAAATTCATTAGATAAATATTCAGTTAATAAAGATGATAGAAGTTGTAGGTAGACGTCCATCAAAATAGTACCGGTGATGATTTCTTGAAAGGAAACGATTCCACGTGGCGAAATGAAGAGATCATCTTCTCTTCGTTCCAAATAGACATTCGGTACTTGGAGGGTCACGGCGTGCCAGCCCGTGGAAAATGGAAATAACTAGAAGAATAAAAGATTAAGTTGAAACGGATTGTAATTACATAATAACAAGAGTCCCTTAAGATCGTCCATAACAAGAGTCCCTTAAGATCGTCCACGAATGAAGTAGACAAACTTGGTCGCCCTCCAAGGGCCCGTAGTCGAAGAGGCGAGCGGCCCCGGCCAGCGAAGAAGCGAGAAGAAGGGGAAAGAGCCTCATCCCTCTTCAGGCTCGCACTCTGCCTTCCTCTTCTGTTTCCACTTCCTTTTCTAATAGTAAAATTGGATAATTCGGATTACAATGAATGAATCATTTTCTACCTAGAATAGAGAGAATTTCATGCCAAGAACTAGCGAAGAGGTGAGAGGGAGAGAGAGAGAGAGAGAGAGAGAGAGAGAGAGATAATGAGAAAGGGATATGAAAGCAAGGAAAACAAGGAACGGAATCGGCTGAATGGGAAGAGTGGAGTGAAAGAGAGCAAAAGATGAGTGAGAAAAACAGAGCAATGAGTTGAAAGTGACCACCCAATACAAGAGGCGAATATGATCCGCACTGGGCATGTAACATGGATCAGTGGATATGATATGAGTGCAGACAGCCACGAGGATACATGAGAACGGGAGGGGGAGGGCACATGGAGACAAGAGAAAGAAGCTGAGAAGGAGAGCGAGCGAGAGCAGCAAATCAGAAGAGCAGAATCACTTACAGACGATTTCTATAGTCCCACCATTTCATCCTTTCTGGCCAGCTTATGGTTGTAATTTTGACTTGGCAGTAGAGAAGTAGCAATAGACAATAGGCAATCACTTAAAGAATAAAATCTTGACTGCTACAAAAATATATGCACATCAAGGATAAAGACTGAATAGTTGAGATCGCTTATTTCATGAAAAAATGGGTTTCATTCTCCTATAAACGACCCTTCGACAGCAAGCAAACTGAGAAACTGCCCACATTTTCGTGGAGGGTATCAAACGGTGAAGATAACGAAGGAAGCACTCAGATAGCAGTGAGAACACTGAAGATAAGAGGAAAGAGATTGAAAAGAGAAGAGAGAGATAGGGAGAGAGAGAGAGAGAGAGAGAAGGGGAGGGCGAAGGGTGGAGTGGGAGATAAGATAAGCTCAGTCTCGCCAGGTCACTCAAACCCTGTGCACGAAGCGGTTGCAAAGTAAAAGAAAACATCTCCTTCTGTCCCCTGCCGAATGTTCCCGCTCAACGGATATTCGTCCTGCTTATTCATCGCACTCGTACACTCATCTTTTCTCGGCTACCATCTCACGTCCCTTTTTAGTCACAATCATCATCCATCTCTCGTTACCTCTCTTTCTCTTTCTCTCTCTCTCGCTCTCTTTCTCTTTCGCCTTCTCTTTCTCGTTCTCTTTCTCTTTCTCTTCTCTTTTCTTCTCACCACTTTGCATCTTCCTTTTAAAAGAAAACAATTACAATGGATGGATGTAAGGAATGTCAGTGGTGCAAAAGGTGAGAAGAATGCTGCCTCTGCTATAGCATTTACGATCAAAGAAGGCAGAAGCAACTAGGAGATTAGAGAAACAAGGAAAATCCAAACATAGGGATGAGAGCAACACAGGAAAAGGTAGGTTTCTAGAGACAGGATTGGAAGATGGAAAGAGAGAGAGAGAGCAGAGAGAAATAGAAGAGAGAGTGAATATAGAGAGAAAGAAAGGGAGAGAGATACAGTGAATGAGAGAGCACATGCGTGAGAAGGTGAGAAAAAATGAAAAATGGTGAAGGGTCAACGACGGCGCCGTCGAGTCATGAACAACCGATCCTCCAACAAAGTACAAGTCCATCTTTCTCTCCAGCTGTTTCTCCCATCTCACAATTTCTTTTCTTGTCCTCTTCTTCTCTTCCCCATCCCCACATGCTATCTCCGACTTTTCTCTCTCTTTTTCACTATCACTCTCTCTCTATCTCTATCTCGTTCTCTCTCACTTTCATACTCTTTCTTTCTCTCTCTCTCTCTCTCTCTCTCTCTCTCTCTCTCTCTCTCTGTCTCGTTAACCCTTTGTCTGCCGCAGTCTTTTTCTTCCTCTCACTTACATACACACTTTCTCTCCTTCCCTGGTTGCCATTTTCTCTCCCAACTATTTTTCCTCATCAGTTCTTCATGCTCCACAGCTGCAACTGATCAACGAGCCCCTGACTCAGATCGAAAGATGGAGGCACCACTTTCGATAAGTTGGGGGAAGTGCATAAAGTTATGGAGGAAAATAACAGAGAGGCAGAATGAGGGAGAGAGAGAGATAAAGAGCGAGAAGATAGAGAGAGCCAGAAATAGATAAGCAGAGGAGGAAAGAACGTGTGGCGTTTGTTTAAATAGGCAAGGAAGAAGATGAGTTGCAACGTGATGAGGATGATTACATGAGAGATTAAGAAGAAGACAAGGCAAGTGAAGAAGCGAGACATGACATGAGCAGCCAAACAAATGTTTAAATTGTTTGCACCGTTTTGCAGAACGGCAACTGATCGACCACGATCTATATATTTAATTATTTATGGTATATTTAAAAAGTTCACTCTGGTAGAATCGATTTTAATGAACTTGTGCAAATGCAAGCTAATGAAGATCAGCGATAACCAGGGAAGAGACCCGAATAGCCGTTCATTTAGAGAGGCATTATGGCTGCCAATGTTGGAAGAGGACAAAAGAGAAAAAGAAAGAGGAGTGAGAGAGAGAAAAGAGAGAGGAGAAAAAGAGAGAGAGAGCGATAGCGGAGAGCAAAAGAAAGAGAGGTAGAGAGAGGAGAGAGGAAGAGGAAAAGGGCACAGACAGTGAGAGGTGTGGGGGGGGCACCGGTAGTGGACGCAGAAGCAGCCGCTACGCGCCTGTTCCTCACAATAGTAAGCATATAATCTGTCCCTCTCATACCTTTCTCATTTCGGTCTCTCATAAAGTGACTTTCTCCCTCTTCCGTTCCTCGATCGTTCTTCTATACCTTTATCCCCCTTCCCGTCATCTCTCTCTCTCTCTCTCTCTCTCTCTCTCTCTCTCTCTCTTTATCTCTCTCTTTCTTTTTATCTATTTCTCATTCTCTCTGTCAAAGCCTTATGCTATGGCCTTCTTCATAGTTGAGAAAGAAGATGCCAATTGTCTGCGCGTCTTCTCTTCTTTCCTAACAGACTCGAGCAGAAAGAGCCGTCCATTGGCTGATTTTCCCCATTGCAAAAGAAGATCAGCTACAGCTAAAAAAATATATTTGAAGAAAATTCTTATAGAGAAACATGCAATGCGACTACAAATTTAGCATGTCCATACATATATGCATACCGGATATGAACTTATATGCTCTTCTGTGCATACAACTGTCATCTCACCGTATCCTTTTTCTATATCTCGGAGATTCGGAGATTGCATATGTTATAGTAAATATCATATTCGATATATATTTATTATTCTCAACTCATTCTGGAAAGCAATCACATAGCACAAGAAAAGGGTAGTTGGGATAAGTTGATTCAAAGAATCCATTTGATGCACACGAAATGCATTTCGGAATAATAATATAAATTGATTATACACAATATATTTTCTTGAAATGTTTGAAGGAATTTATCGTTTCGGAAACAAACGTAATTATTCAGATGTAAGCATGTACATATTTAAAACCATATGAATATACATATGTACATACATAGATACATATATTCATATGGTTTTTGTTTTCTAGGCATCTCCGGTTAGACCGAACGGTGTATGTTATTCATCCGTGCAATGTTTTTTCCCAACTGGTCGATGCAAAATAAATTCATGGGTCATTTTTAAAAGGGTGAAATTTGTTGTTAGAATTTTTAAGAATGGTAGAAAATAAATTTAGAAATCATGAAGAGTTACAAAATCCTTCAAAAATTTCCTAATAGAATCATAAAGTGTGCAATAGAAAGAAGTCAAAAAATTTCCACTTCTATACGTGAATTTGATAAATGCTGATCATTTCCAGTATTCAACTATTTCTTGTGTCATATTCTATGTTCGAGCTTTAAGTGAGATTTTCTTTGTTTGCTGGGATATTTGGGATATGCAAGGAGATGTTTCCCTGTTGGGATGCTTGGATTTGCGAGTTGGTTTACAGAACCATCTGGGGGAGTTGACTGGGAGATGGGATGGATTTAGATGAGTGAAGGAGAAGCAGGAAGTGTGACCTTCTCCCCTCCGCTTCTCCCTTTTACTATCCATTGTTTATAGTATCGGACACTCAGTGCCATCTGGTTCCTTCTTCTGTAAGAAAAGAGAAGATCTCGAGATGACAGAAGAGGAATGAAAAATGCAATGGATGAATCACCAAGAGAGTTCTTTCCCTCCTCCTTGTCATTTCTATCCCCTTTTCCTCTGATTTCCACCTAAGGCCTGAAAAAGATCAACATATTTCCTCCTTAGCAGCAAATTCACCTAGCGCTATTCTGTATATGTGAACACCATTGGTCAACACTGACCATCCTCTAATGCGTTTACGTTTCGCACCTTATTCCTTGTCTGCCACCCTCACCCATCAGCTCGTTTATTTACCCCTTCATCTCTCTCTCTCTCTCTCTCTCTCTCTCTCTCCCTCTCTCTCTCTTTCTCATTTCTTCTCCCTTTCTTTCCTTCTCTCTACCTACATTTTTGCTCTCTCCTTTTCTCTATCTCTCTCTCTCTTTTTATATCTCTCTATCTCTTTTTATTTTATATCTCTCCCGTCTCTCTCTCCTATTCTCGGTAATAGTAGATAAATGAGCAAGTGAGGAATGGCTTTTGCTCGATGAGTCAGCCTCAGTTCCAACTTCTTCTTCTGCATTCTAGACCAAGTGGAAGAAGAAAGAAAAGTGTCTGGCAGAGTGGGCGTGGCTTGATGAGTGAGAAGAGTCGAAGTCTCAGTTGGACTTGGCAAGGCCAGCCATCTTGCACCTCTTTCTCTCCCTCTCTCTCTCTCTTTCTCTCTCTCTCACTTTCCTCTCTCTCTCATCTGATCGTCTCGGTCTCTTCCCTTTTCTCGTCCCTCCTTCAGCTTATCAACTCTGACCTCTGGCAAGGCTTCCTTCAGGTGCCCTTTCTCTGTTCCCGGCCGTGCATTCTTCGTTCTCTTTCTCGTCAGCCAAGCAGGAAAATGTTGTTGAAGGAAGAAGAGTCGGAAGTGATCTTCTTCTATGTTTAGTGGCTGCCCAAATGGCAGCTATTTTAGCCCGTTAGATTGTTGCCATGCGCCTCTTCGATTCCTTTCGCATTCCTTGTTCCCCTCCCTTGCATCCCTTCGTCTTACAGTACTCCTCGTGTTGCTTGAGGGTCCCCCATCGGAGAAGAGAAGGGGAAGAGAGTGGAGGGATGCGCTTGCTTCTCCTCTTCGTCGCACTCGGCGGATGCGCCGCGTGGAAGTTGCCGTTCTTCTCCGTCCGACAGGTATTTTACAGTTCTTTTAAAGGAATTTCTCTTCCTCTCTTTATCGCAGAGTTAATTTTGAAAAAGCAGTGGTTGATCATAGAATTTGCGGTAGAATTGGTGACAAAAATTACGGTAGATTGAGGGAACATGAGAGCGAATGCGAGAGGGGAAGGAGAGAGTTTAAGAGTTAGAGAAATGAATTCCGGCTGTTCTTTCTTGGCCGTCCCCTCTAGTTCTTCATTCGCTGAACATCTGCGAGCCTCCAAATGTTTTCATGATGATCTTTCTCTAAAATCGTTCTCCTCTAGACTCTTCCTTTTTTGCTTGGCACCAGATGCGCTCCTTCGTTTTGTTTTTCTTCTCTGAGTTGCAAGCCATTTAACGTGAGGAGATGTCATAGAGATGTACATACATACACATTATGCCTTGCAGCCATGAAACGGAATGAGAAGACGTAATGAAATAGAATTAGGAAGAGACATCGAAAGAAGAAGAAAATAAAGATAAGTGGGGAGGGAGAAGTAAGCGAGAGACGAGAAATATAATTAGAGAAGATAATGAGGAACAGCAGGGTGACTCGAGAAGAATTAAGAGAGGGATCAGAGTTCTTCTGAAGAGTGATTGCCTGCGCTCTCACTGATTGTGTGGCCTTGGCTAAACCAAGGAAATTTACAAAAGTGTCTTTAAAGGAGGGCGATCACCAAAAAATATTTACTGCAGGATCGAATTGCCGCGTTTGCCTCTGATTCCTCACTCTCATTCTCGCGTGCTATTTCGCAGGTCCAATAAACCCGCTGTGTGAAAATAGCACGCGTGAATGAGAGTGAGAAGGGCCGGGGCAAGTTGAAATATCACATCATTTTTCAGTGATCGCCATCCTTTAAAGATGGAATGTCGCACAAACTCGCTGCGTGAAAAGATCACCCCTTATGAGAGGCATCGCTTTCCGTGAAGGCCCTACTTTAATATTCTCGTGTCTTTCATTTTGCTTTTCATTCTTCTCAGTCTGATAATTGGAATTTGAGATTCAATAAGAAAACTTGAGTGAGGACAGCCATACTGTTTTACAAAGGAATCTAAGTTGTAATTGTAAATGAAACATTCATGTGCTTTCCCTCCTGGCTTCAGCTTTTTAGTGAATGTTCCCTTCCTTCCTAATGTAGTCGGGGCATTCTCTTCTTCTGGACGACATCTGGTTTTAGCAGAAAATGTTTTGTAGATAGTCAAGCTTGAACTTTAGTGAAATGGCAAGCATATGACCGAGAGCAGTTGGAGATAAAAAGACAAGTGGGAGAGAAGAGGAAGAGAGAGAGAGAGATTAAGGGAGGCCAAACAAATAAGTGAGAGGGAATGTGAAGACAGCGAGAAGTAGAGGAAAGGATAAAAAGAGAATTGGGCGAGAAGATGAAGACAGGGAGAAGATCGCCTGAGCCAGAAAATTAGAAAGAGATGAAACTGAAATCGCATCGTAAGAACATGGATTGGCTTAGAGAAAATACAGAGTGAAGGAAGAGAAGGAGGAGAATGCAGAGTCACAGGTTGCGAATGAAGAGGAGTTACAGTTGCAGGACATAAGCGGAGAGCATTCCTTGCATCCTCTCTCTCCACCTGAGACCAACCCGGCAGCCGCCAGAGCCAAGAGACAAGCTTACCAGGTCGGAGACATAAGACACGGGATGAGAATGGCAAGAACATTCAGGTGTACGTTGGGAACGACGTCTCGGTTTCTGTGGACAAGTCTGGAGAAGCGGAATCTGGTGCATGGGGACCGTGGATTGCAGAGGGAGCCTGCTCAAGAACATGTGGAGGAGGAGTGCAGACCGAGAAGAGGAACTGCCAAGAGTCAGTGTTACGATCGTGACATCAACAGAGGAAACCGAGAGTTGTTTGCAGCAGCAAATGCACGGGGCCTTCTGTTCGGTACATCTCCTGCCAACTCGAGGCTTGTCCTGCCGGATCATTCAACGACTTCCGAGCTGAGCAGTGCGCACAACACAATGACGAACCACTCAATGGAAAGTACTACAAGTGGATGCCCTACAAAGGAAAGAACAAGTTAGTTCATCTCCTTCTCTCCCTCTCTCTCTCTCTCTCTCTCTCTCTCTCTTTCTCTGCCTCTCTCTCACTCTCTGTCTCTCTATCACTTCTCCCATCCTCTCACTCCCTTTCAGATGTGAGTTGCTGTGCAAGCCAGCGGAAGGAGGTGCTTCATCCTTCTACTACAAGTGGGGAGAGAAAGTCATCGATGGCACTTCCTGCGACGCCGCAGGCAGGGACATTTGTGTGGATGGTGTCTGCCTCCCTCTTGGATGCGACGGCAAACTTGGATCTGGTACTTTCAACTTCCATGACATTTTATCACAACGCCAGTCTATAAGAATATTTCAATGGCAAATGTCGCTAGGAGAGCAGCGAATCAAAAATTACTTTTTTTTTTAGCAAAGAAGGCGGACAAGTGCGGAGTGTGCGATGGAAAGGGCGACACTTGCAAGACCGTCGAGGGCTTCTTCGATGAGAGGTCCAAGCATCCTTCCACTTTTTCCATCAGAATATCTAACAATTTGTTCAGGAATCTCTCGCCAGGCTACCATGACGTCATCAAGCTCCCGGCTGGCGCCACTTCTATCAAAGTTTCTGAGGCGCGCCCGACCTCCAACAATCTGGGTATTGGACGAAGTTCTCAGCTTTGGAAGTCATTCTTCTCTCTTGCAGCCCTGAAGAATGCATCGAACGAGTACGTGTTGAATGGCAACGGAATGATCCAGACGGACCACGAGGTGGAAGTGTCGGGCACGGTCTTCGAATACGACGACTCCAAGCTGGAGACTCTCACTGCCCCCGGCCCTCTCACTCACGTCAGTCTCTTCCTTCTCTGGCCTCGACTATCACTCACTTCAGGAAGTCACTGTCGCTCTTCTCTTCCGCAAGGGCAACAAGGACGTGGCCATCAAGTACGAGTTCTCCGTACCACTCGAGGAGAATGTGCCGTTCATCTACAAGCCAGGACAGTGGAGTCCATGCTCGGTCACCTGCGGAAAGGGTAAGGCTCTGTCGAATTAAAGAAATATGCAAGAAGAATTGGTTTGCAGGGGTGCAGACCCGCGTTCCGTACTGCGTGGACACAGCGACGAAGGCACGTGTGGCAGACTCGCTCTGCGATGAGAACAACAGCACACGGCCAGAGGAGGAGAAGGCGTGCGAGACAACGGACTGCGAGGCTGAGTGGTTCACTGGCGCCTGGGAGGGCTGCACCTCCACTTGCGGAGACAGTGGGCAGCAGTTCCGCGCTGTCTACTGCCATCAGGTTACTATTCTTTCTTATTGTAATCTCAATCATTCTTCAAATGATGACGTCACAACTAGTAACCAGCAGTTCATTCCCACATCCATCTTAGAAATCTTTCTTCCAGGTCTTCAAAGATGGAAAGCGAATGACTGTGGAAGATGCTAAGTGCATTGTGGAGAGACCGCCTCTGCAGCAAAACTGCAACAGGTTCCTCTATTTCTCCATGCAAATTAGGAATTCTCTCGTGCTACTCTTTTTCTTCTTTTCGAACTCGCTCTCTCCTTTTCTCGCTATCTCTCATTCTTTCTTATTCTCTCTCTGTCACTCTTTCTACTCTCTCTATAGCTCACCCTCTCTCACTCTGTGCCACTCTCTCTAATCTCTCTCTCTCTCTCTCTCTCTGCCACCATGACTCTCGTTGATCCACGTCGTTCTGTTTACCCCTACTCATTAATTGTCGTCCGCCCGTGGCAGCTGCTGTGTCCGGGGTGATCCCATCGCCTGGCATCAAAGCAGAAGATACGCTATTGATAAGAATGATGTGCCCATCTCAGCCGGGTCAGCTCTCCAAGGGAACACTCCGAGATGACACTTTATCTCTCTTTCTCTCGTCCTTCTCCCCCCTCTCTGAAGCTTCTCCATTTGACTCTTCTTATTCTCTGCCTCTCCAGCCTTGATGCTCTCTCCTTGGACTGTCTTGCTGCATTCTATCTTTGCACGTCTGCTGGGAAGATTCACTCTTGCCCGGGATATCTTTTACAACATGGCAGAGGAAGAGGGCAGATATGCTATGTATGTAGAGGCAGCCTTTTGTCCTCTACGAGGGTGGAAACGAGAGAGAACGTATTCTGCAGATCTCAGAAGAGGGCACTTTTGAAAACCACTGTCGCAACCAATCCACAATAAATGGTGTTGACAAACACCACTTTTTATAGTTAAAAAAAACCATACTGGAAAAGCGGAATCCCGAATGGGACCATTTAGGTTCGCGTGCCCGGAGTGGCAGGCCGGTCCGTGGTCGGCTTGTTCCGAGAAGTGTGGAGATGCCTTCCAGTACCGATCCGTCACGTGTCGCTCTGAGAAGGAGGGCGAAGAGGTCCCTTTTACTGCTTCGAGAATTGTTATCCTTCTTTTTCTAAAACAAATTCATTAGTTTTTGTGGTATTGCGCGTCATAAATAACGATTTAAAAGAAAATAAATATAAAAATAAAGAATTTAAAGAAATGTAATGTCAGGGCAAGCTGCTGGCAGCCGACGCTTGCTCTGCAGAGAATGACCTGGAGACTCTTCGATCTTGCAATCTCGGTCCTTGCGAGGGACTCAAGTTCTTCACCACGGAATGGAAGCTGGTTCGCATTATTCACTTCCCCTAGCCTTCTATTTCTCTCCATTCTTCAAGTGCGAGAAGTGCAATGACACGGAAGAGACAAGAGAGGTGACCTGCAAGGATAAGATGGGCCGAGCCTACCCTCTCGAAAAGTGCCTCTCTGACAGCGTCTCAGAGACTCCGATTGACTCCAGGCTTCTACTTCTTTACGATTATCCCATCCGGATCATTCCTTAATTATCGACAACGTTCAAAATAATAGGGTAAATATAAAGCTACAAGTTTGAAGGACATGCGCAACGCAGCCGCCGTGTCTGTACGAATGGACTACTTCCGAGTGGAGCAAGTGCAGCACGGAGTGCGGGCACGGACACAACACCAGAAGAGTTGTCTGCGCCATCCACCAGATGGGAGGACTCACGGCTAGTCCCCTCATCATCCCTCTCTTCTTATTCTATGTAGCTAAGAAAGCATCTTGAAGGTGGTGGAGGAATCGCACTGCTCGGGCGAGAAGCCAGAGACCAAGAAGGATTGCACGAATGAGGAGAAATGCGCGGGCACCTGGTATTCTGGACCATGGGACGAGTGCACTGAGAAGTCAGAAAATGAGACTTTTTCTACTCCATTACAGTATGCAGGAAGACCAGTTCAATCTGCCTGCTTTCAGATGCGGCGGTGGCAAACAAAAACGTGCATCTGTCTGCCTCAACTACGACCACAAGCCAGAGCCCAAGTGGTGCGACGAATCGGAGAGACCGCCAGAGGAACAGGACTGCAACGTCGAGCCATGCCCAAGTATTCCTGCCTTCATCTCTCATTCTCTTTCTCTCTCGCTCTCTCTCTCTCTTTCTCCTTCGCTCTCTCTCTCTTTCTCTCTCGCTCTCTCTCGTTACCTCTCGCTCTCTCTCTCTTTCTCTCTTTCGTTTATCGCTCTCTGCTTTCAGCTTGCTTCGACTCCGAGTTCGGTTGCTGCCCAGACAACTCTACCTTCGCCACTGGAGATTCCTTCGCTGGTTGCTCGAACTGCTCCCTAAGTGAGTTTGGTTGCTGCGCGGATAATGTGACTGAGGCGTCCGGGCCGGATGCCAAGGGATGCCTGGAATACGTCGAGCTCGAGGAGGGCAGCGGACTGGAGGCTAGTGGCCCTCTTTCACTCTTCTCCCTAATTTCACTCTCCTTCCCTCTCTTTCAGCCTCATTAGTATCTCACTGACATACCATTTTATTCTTCAGGAGAAGTCCCCATCTCCAACAGAATGTCCAGTAACAGCAGGAGATGGATCGGTTGCCAGCGTTGACTGCACTGCCATGGCTGAGAACCTCACAGCATCTGCCGACCAAATCTCGCTTCTTGGTTTCTCGCGATTTCCCTTTTTCCATAAACAATGGAAATACATACATACATGGATTTGATTGTGTGGTTTAAAGGAAACGAAACGGACGACTCGAACGGAACGATCCACTGCGCGAAGACGGAGTTCGGCTGTTGTCCGGATTGGTTCTCGCCTGCCTCCGGAAAGAATAATGAGGGATGCGAAACTTACATTCTCGGTCAGCTTCTTAATTTATTTGTCATTAATTTGTTGTACTGTGAATATGACTGTTCCTGTCTTGCCTCAGCATCCTCCTGAAATCAATGCCGAATTCCTTTCAGCTATGCATTCCGGCAATCATGACCCTACGTTTCTTATGGGCTTCGGTTTTATTTTGGATTCCATTAATTCTGATGACAGCATTATCTTATAACAAATTACCGTGATCAATTGAGGCAACTGCAACGGAACCAAGTTCGGGTGCTGCCACGATGACGTCACTCTCGCGCGAGGACCGAATCTCGAAGGATGTGGCGAGGTGGAGAGGCAATTCTCATGCATTTTTTTTTAAACTTTTTCTTCTGGTTTCGTTATGCTGTTCGAGCAGTTTGTACTGTGTTGCTTCGCAGCCGTCGTGTGCTGCGTCGCTTTATGGCTGCTGCAAGGACCGCAAGACGATCTCATTCGGCCCGCACTACCTGGGCTGTGAGCGGTCGTCCTTCCCTTGCGAGTTGGCTCCCTTCGGCTGCTGTCCTGACGGAGAGACCGCCGCTCTCGGGTGAATGGGACCGGCTGTGGTGAGAACTGTTTGACCACTCGCTTTGGATGCTGCCCTGACGGCAAGACGACCTCTCGCGGACACCACAACGAGGGGTGCGGCTGCGAGTACGCACAGTTTGGCTGCTGTCCAGACGGAAAGAACGCCGCGAAAGGCGCAGGTTTCTACGGCTGTCCTCAAGGATGCGCGCAGAGTCAGTTTACAGACAGAGTCAGAGAAATAGTGAGAGAATGAATCCGTTCAAATTAGTGAATGATCAATTTGAATGTATGCAGGTATAACATTTCAGGCCAGTACGGCTGTTGCCCAGATGGAAAGACGCCTGCTAGGGGTGCAAACAAGGAGGGATGCCCCTGTCAATACACTCGGTTAGTGAATGGAATTCTATTTTTACTCCTTCATCTCTCCGTAGCATCGCAGTTTTCTTCCTGTTCAGCTACGGTTGCTGTCCCGATGGGGAGACAACTGCTTTGGGGCCGCGTAATGATGGCTGTGACGACTGCAGATATGCGAAGCATGGCTGCTGTGCTGATGGACTCACCAAGGTAGGGAAGGGGAAGAACTCTTAGCTACTCCTTGGAGAAATGAGAATGATTCTGAGAATTGAAGGCACTTGGCCCGAACTATGCTGGCTGCCCCTCCACGACCATCGCTCCCTTCCTGCTAGGAGGCACCGTTGCGCCATCGAAGATCTCTGCTTGCGCTCTCACACAAGATCAGGGCAAGCAGTGCGCTGCCGGGTTCAAGCTGGTCAGTTGCTTTTTCACTTCTTTCTCTTTCCAGTCATGAACTCCTCCTTCCAGGTGTGGTACTACGACGCGACGGAGGGCCGCTGCAGCCAGTTCTGGTACGGAGGCTGCGAGGGCAACGAGAATAGATTTGCCACGAAGGAACAGTGTGAGACAATCTGCGTTGAGCCACCCGGCAAGGGAAGATGCTATCTGCCGAGGGTGGAGGGACCGCAGAGATGTGACAGTTTGGAGGTTAGAGATAGGGAATCTGAGATGGGCGGGGATCAAGAGCAGTGTCATTTAAGGCCCGTTACTTCTACAACCACGAGACACAGAAATGCCTTGCGTTCTGGTGGCGCGGATGCCTTGGAAATGCCAACAACTTTGCTTCATGGGCCGAGTGTAGTGTCAGTCTACTTCATAATCTCATATTGTTATGACCTGGAGAGTACCTCCCTTTTTGGTTCAGGAATTCTGTAATGGAATTGGTCCAATCCCTGCGGAGCCTGCAACAACTCTTCCTCCACCTCCCCGTCCCCCTCAGCCTGCTCCCACCGACTACGAAGTCCAGCCGGCTGCCCCTGAAGCTCAACCAGGTAAAAAAATTTATGTTTGATTGTTCATATTTAAACATCATCGTTGTATTTGTTTTTACAATCTCCTTGAACGCTTTTTTCAGTCCATGAGATCGGAACTGGAGCTGAGCCAACCGAACCTCGCCAGCACCAGTGGCGTGCGTTAACTGTTACCCCTCTTTTCTACATCTCTTTTATTTCTTCGGGTCTCTCTAGCTCCTTCTATTTCTCTCTCTCTCTCTCTCTCTCTGTCACATGATTTCACTCTCTCTCTCGCTCTTGATTTTTTTCTCTCTCTCTCGTTTTGCTCTCGCAATCATCTCATCTCTACTGCTCTCCCTCCTCTTCAGCAACAATGGAAGATGTTTGCCGTTCTGGCGCGGACGCTGGCCCGTGCGAGGACTTCTCTGATGTCTTCTCCTTCAACGTGGCTACAGGGAAGTGCGAGCCTCTTCGCTATGGCGGATGCGGCGGCAATCTCAACAAGTTAGCTGAGCTCCTCTTTCTAGGAATGGTAGGGTATGATATTCCTCAGACTGATTCTAATCTGTATTCTAGGTTCCAGACTGTGGAGGATTGCTTGATGAGATGCGGATTCATGGTCGACCTCGGGAGAACCTCGATTGGCTCTGGTCTGTATTTCATGTGTCAGACGATCTACTACATACATGTACATACATATGTATATATACAATGAATGTTCAGGAGTCTCGCCAGCCGCTGTGCCTGCTCCTCCTCCGCCTCCACCTCCAGTTGTCATTCCTCCCTCCAGTCCATTCGTCCCTTGTTCGTTTCTTTTATTAATTAAATGAATGCACATTGCTTCGAGATGGTTGTGGTGCTGCAAGAACCCGCTTGCAAAAGGCGGGGAGCGAGAGAGTGAAAGAAGAGGGAGAGAAACAGGGAGAGCGAGTCATTTTGAGAGAGAATAGAGAGAGGGAGAGAGAAATGAGAGATGTGCTTGTGCTTGTTGGCGGCGAGTGTTGTGTGCGTGGATTGCAGCGAAGTCTCGCGAGGCTTGCCAGCAGAAAGTGGACGTGGGCAGATGCCAGGGCAGCTTCCCTTCTTTCTACTACGAAGTGGCCACGGGCAGCTGCCAGGAGTTCAAGTATTCCGGCTGTGGAGGGAACCAGAATAGATTCAGCACGCAGGATGACTGCGAGGCTCTCTGCGTCCGCTCTCCTGACTCTGGTCACATCCGGCATCGCTCTCTTTCATTCTTTTCTCTTCTGCTTCTTGCTTTCTTTCTCGCTTTGCCCCTAGAATAGAAGAGACTTCTAATTGCTCCAGGGGCCGGTCCCGGAGTGAACTCTGTATGTGACGAGAGGAAGGACAGCGGAGCTTGCCCTCCCGACTCACAAGCACAGTACACCACCAAGTGGTACTACAACAAGGTACACTCACTCCACTCTTCCCTTCTCCTCCCAGTTATCTTATCATTCCTTCCGTTCAGAATGAAGGCGTCTGCTCCCGCTTCCACTTCAGTGGCTGCGGAGGAACACGCAATCGATTTGACACTGAGGCAGACTGCAAATCCGCCTGCCAGAATCATATCAGTCAGCTCGGATTAGGATCCTAATGATTAAAGCACAGATTGAGTTCTTTTCAAGGCTGGTACATACATAGATGAGACGACTGGGTGATATTGCCAAGTTAACATGCGCATCCATTTTAGGTGCTTGCGAGTTGCCAGCAGTGCGCGGCCAGTGCTCTGGCAATCATCCTCACTACTACTTCAACAAGGTACTTTCTGAACCTGCCATGTCTCTCTGTCCCTCTGTCTCTCTCTCTCTCTCTCTGGCTATCTCTTTTCTCTCTCTCTCTCTCTCTCTCGCTCTCTTTCTCTTCTCTCTCTCTCTCTGTCTCTCCCTCTTCAATCTCTCCCTTCTCTCTTGATCTCTCTGTCTCTCCCTCTTCCCTCTCTATCTCTCTCTTCTCTCTCTCTGTATCTATCTCTGCTTTTTCTTTCTCTTTCATGAAGTTCATTTGCAGGGATCGAAGAAGTGTGAGCAGTTCTTGTACTCTGGCTGTCTTGGCAACATCAACCGCTTTGCCACAGTCGAGGAATGCCGAGCGGTTTGCCCGGAGGGTCAGTAGACATCGACTGCGAAAAGCCATTCAAGTCGCCAGTTATCTTTCCCAGTACAATTCGAGAAATTCACTTTTAATGCGCTCTAGGAATCAGCATCTATTTTGCGAGTTCTCTTTCTTTCTTGCTTTCTTCTGTGTCTTGTCATTAATTTACTTGAGGTTATTTTGTTGTTTAGCTTCCTTGTTTAAATCTTATAATTTTATTTTTTGTGTTGAGTTAATATTATGCGTGCTTACTCATTACTGAATTAATCTCATAACTAGAGATTAATTCAGCGTAGCTGCCATGTTGCACTTAGCTCATGTCGCCACCAGGCCAAATGTTCTGCCAGTGCAGTTTGACACCTCACACCCACTGCCTTCTCTTCCCATTCGATTACTCTCAAGTCACTCATTCTCTTTTTTCATTTTGTTTCATTCTTCCGTGAATCCATCACTCACTTCCGATCTTCCTCTCTCACTGTTAATCCTCATTCTTTTCCATTCGTTGATATCAATGTCATCAATAAAGGAATCGATTGTTTATTAACTGATTCTTTTCTTTTCCGGATTTTGTGATTGTCTTTGCACTGTTTTGTGGCTGTAGTAACTTGGTGACTTGTGTGGCTTTTCACTTTTCCTTATAACTCTCATGGCAAGAAGGACTAACCTGCACCTCAGAAATTGGAGAGAAGCAGCACAAAGTGGCGTGAGTGTGTTCTTGCAGACCGAGCATCTGCAGTATCCGCCGACTCCTCTCTCTCTCTGCTGCCTCCTCCTCCAGTCTCTCTATCACCATCTGGAGTCGGTCACAACGCCATCTCTGAAGAATCCATCAACAAGTGCAGTCAGCCGAAGAAAGTCGGCCCGTGCAAGTCAGTTCAATCAGCCTTCTTTTTTATTTATTTATTTATTAACAGTTGAATGTGTTATTCCCTGCGATGTAGGAGTGGATTGAATGGACTACTTCTGCATGTGCATGACAAAGAATTCTTGGATGCATGAGAATTTCCTGAGTCAATAATGAAAGAATGATATCCTCGTTGGAGGGCATTGATTCGTGCCTTCTACTACGATTCACTTGTTGGCAATTGTGCCGAATTCTTCTATGGAGGATGTGGAGGCAACGATAACCGATTTAAAACCATTGAAGACTGCCAAAGGGAATGCGAGCCAGAAATGCACCAGGTCCAGTATTCTCACTTCTTTGTGAAGAACATTTCAAGGAGCACAATATTAATGAATTCTCCAGAAATGAAAGAGATGATTGGTTCCTCTTATGATTAGCAGCCCCAGCCAATTGAGTTTTTCGCTCACAACAGGCACTTCGCTTTAATCCGCACGCGTCGGTTGCGGACGCGCCGAGACCAGAAGCGGAGAGTGGAAGAGCACGGCTGAGGAACGATGGATTGAAGGCACGATAGAGTAGCCACTTCAATCTATTCCAGATGGGTGGTGAATGGAATCTCTTTCACTACAGCTGTCTCGGCCGCTCGCCCCGCATCTTCCGTTCCTTCCTGAGCATCCTGGCGATTTCTTCGTTCTCCCTCGAAATGTGACTCCCGCATGGAGCACTGCCCTTTCACACCCTACTCTGTCCACTCCTTCTCCGTCGTCTTCTCGGTATACAAGGCCCCTCTCTCCGCTACCTGAACTCTGTCTTCTTCCTGAGGAACGGGGATCTTGCTTTGGCAGAGAGCTCAGGTTGGTGAGAGGATAGAGAGGGGGATATGGAAGAGCGAGAGAGACAGAGACACAGAGAGAGAGAGACAGAGAGACAGAGAGAGAGAGACAGAGAGAGAGAGACAGAGAGAGAGAGACAGAGAGAGAGAGACAGAGAGAGAGAGAGAGAGAGAGAGAGAGAGAGACAGAGAGAGAGAGAGAGACAGACAGACAGAGAGACAGAGAGAGAGAGAGAGACAGAGAGAGAGAGAGAACAGAGAGAGAGAGAGAGAGGATCGGTGAAGGGGAGGAATATCTTCTGCAGATGGAGCTACAACGAAGCACGTGGCATGTGCACCTCGTTCCTGTTCACGGGATGCGATGCAAATGCAAACAACTTCTACTCTCAGGTTTGGAATGAGAGACGTAGTGAGACTGGAATGAAGCTGGAATTGTTTTCGTGTTGAGGAAGCTTGCGAGAGAGCCTGCGGTGCTTTCCGAGATGTCCGAGTGTGTCTGGAACGAGCTGATAGTGGAGAATGCGGAATGGGGGTGCTGAAATGGCGATTCGACCCCGTTGCTTCCAAGTGCACCAACTTCATCTGGGGAGGATGTGGAGGCAATGGAAATAGGTTCTTATCTGTTCTCTTGCACTCGCGTCCAGAATGTTCTTGCTTTCAGATTCTCCTCGAAGGCCGAGTGTGAGAACCTTTGCCGTGCAGAGATTGCTGTCGATCCCTCCGTTGATCTCTGCAGCCTCTCCACTGATGCTGGACCCTGCAATGATGCCATCTCACAATGGCAATCTTTTCTTCTCTCTATCTCTCCCAGTCTCTCCCTCTCTCTGTCTCTCTCACCTCTGATGTTCAGGTACTTTGACGCCCCCTCCGGAGAGTGTCGTCAGTTCACCTTCGGCGGTTGTCGAGGTAATGGGAATCGTTTCAACACCCGAGAAGGCTGCGAGTCTCGTTGTGGACGGAGCCAGGCTCTTCATCGAAGGGAGCTTGGTCCCACTGGTTTCTTTCTTTTTGGTTCTTCATCTAACACTCCGATCGGCTACTGATCCGAATTCGACCTTCTTAACTTCTTTTCTAAAGCTATAACTCAGAAGCGTGTTCACTGCCCGCTGATGCTGGAGAGTGCACTGAGCAGCAGCTGAGATGGTTCCACGACACCGCCAGTGGCTGCCAGCCATTCATGTTTGGAGGGTGTGGAGGCAACGCTAATAGGTCACTCCTTCTATCTCTCTCTCACTCTTTCTCTCTCTCTCTCTCTCACTCTCTCACTCTCTGTCTCATTCTTTTGATGTTATCCTTCTTTCTTCTTCTCCCTTCTTCGGTTATCTCGAATAGATGTGGTTCTGATGGCTAAGTACATATTCAAATATGTTTGTAAAAATAGGCCTTTCTTTGAGATTCTCGACGCCGGACGAGTGCATGGCTACGTGTCAGCCTAAGCCCTTGCTTGCAGAGAGGAAAAAGGCATCTCTCAGTGCTCACCGAGAAGGTCCTTTCGATGCTGGCAGCAAGGTCTCTTTCCTCCTCTGTATTGCTCTTGCATTTACCTTCTTTTCCTTATTTCATATATATGTATATACATACATACATACATACATATGTATATGTTTACAAGCTTATTCCATAATCAGGGACTGGGCTCGGTGCGTGAAAGCAAGGTCAAGTATATGTACGTATGTAAATACATATATGTACATATATATTTTAATAACAGATTGATCTAACTTGTGATTCGAACGGCGAGAAACCGATCGTGTGGTACAAGGATGGCCGAATACTCCATCTTGCCGATCTTCATATTTCGGTGTGGTAGCATTTTCTTTTTTGGTATATGCATAGGTATGTATAGATGTTAAATGGCATTTCAGCTTTTGTCGGACTCGGAGAAGATCTCGATTGTGGATGCGACGCCGACGGACACTGGAGTATACCGCTGCGCCATTGGAGTAGATGGAATGCTCTCTGAGGAGATATTCATCAGTGTCAAGGGTCAGATGCAAATACATTCATTTGTTCCACTGGATAGACTACTCAGAATACCGAACATGAAATACCTGCAGAACTGCCAGTGAAGGACAGCGGCTGCCATGATCGAGTGGGGAGTGAGGAGACGTGTCGGAAGGTGCTGGCCATGGGACTCTGCAGCAAAAGGAGATACGGCAAGCACTGCTGCAGAACCTGTGCTTCCCACGGATTCCAGCTATTCAAGTTCTAACCATTGTCCCACTCTCACGCCCATTGATCTCCTCTCTCTCTGCCCTTTCTACTTTCTTTACTTGTCACCCTCGCTACTTGCCATTTTTACCCTTTTAGATTGTCATCATATTCATTATTATTTCACTCTACAATTTGATTTAACTCGATCTGTTATTTCTTACAAATTTTGTGATTATAGTTATAAGAACATTATCACTGCCGAACAAACTTCTCTTACACTCACAGAATGATGCTCCTTCTTTTACTGCATGTACAACTTTTATTGATCTGGCATGCTTGTACCTTTTGATGTGCAATATTTCTCATTTCAAGATTTGTTTATCGCACCATTAGGATAAATTCAGTGATATAAACAAGGATATTTCGTCTGATTCAATCATCACGAAGATGTTATCAGTAAGCTTCTCTTCGTGGTGATAACATTGGGTTTCTAACTCCCACACAGCATAAGCGTTTACTCATGTTGATGGCTACATGGTTTATCATGGTGAGTGTATCTCCCCCTTCCGCTCTTGAGTCTACCCTCCAGTCTACCCTTCTAAGCTCGTCCCACTCCATACTCTCCTCTCTCACTTTATTTTCTGACCTCGCGTCACTTGAATCGAAGAGCCCTTTGCATCTGCATCTCTCACATATTCGTGCCATTTACTGTTACATTCGGAACAAGCATCGATTCGTACCAGAAAAAGAGCCTGGCCAGGTGACCTGCCTCCCCCTACACTTCCTGGTGGCCAATTACAATTAGTTTACAATTAGTGCTGGAGTGCTTCACAATTCCCAATATCAGTAGCTCGTCTTGAGCATCTGAGAGATCCATGTCTCGTTTTAAGGATAACTAAAACGGATCGAGGCCGCTTTGCCTCTTCTTGGTTGGTTCTCTTTTAATTACTTCAGCTTAGCGTTCTTCCTGACAGAATATGTTTTTGTGTAACTTATTATAGCTGATAATGGAGAGCTTCCGGGTTGTTCCTCAGCGGCTTTTCGCGAACTGGGAAATGGACCGGGCGAGTTCAGCTAGCGTGCAGAGGTTGGTCTGGACTGGTGACTTATATTAGAAAACGGTCTGTTTGTGTACATTATTGAGTTACTAAAGTAGGTGCCATGATGGAGCAACCCTCCGTGAGCTCTTCTATTACAGAGTCTTCACACTCAGCATCAGTCGAATGTGCTTGTTCCCGCTTCCTTCTCAACTTCGCTCATTTGTCCTCACTGCAAAGCTGGAGGTTTTGTCAATTCTTACTTCTTATCGCCTTATTAGTTATATATTAGGAATATATCTGTTTTTGAGTGGGTTATTAGAAGATTACTTTTGTGGCTATCTCAGAACAAGTTGTACTAGTTTCCAGGGATACAAGAGAACCTTGCGGAGCAATGAGATGCCTTTATCTAATGAAAGCGGAGCTCTCGATATTCCTTTGGATATCTCATTTACCATTCAGGTAGTTTATTTTGTGTCTTTAGTTAATATTGTTATGAGTACAGTTATTCGTTGCATAGGAATAAATATCTAATTCGTTCTTCTTCTTTTTTTTTTACATTTGTCACCGTTGAGGAATTGTTGCAGATTGCACGCTCACTCATTAATTGTTATGTTTATTGCAGTATCCGCATTTTCTGAAGCACAAACGGAATGTTGTGGAGATTCTTGTGCAACGCAGACGACAATACAAGAATCGACCGATTCCAGGCGGATTCAAGACTATCGCATTGGGTAATTCTGGTCTTGTCTTTCTCTGTGTGTCAGGAGCGGGAAGAATTACAGGAGCAGTTGACGTGTCGGCCATTCTTCAGAGTGGAGGCTTCTCTCAGAAGGCTGACATCACTCTTTACGTTCTCCCGCACAGAAGATCCAAGCAGTCGTCTCCTTCTCAGTGTTAGTATCCTCTTTTTGTTGTGTTTCATTACTCGTATGCTGCTTTGCTAGGTAGAACTTGTCTATTTATTCAGTGACTTGTATGGGCCGTCTGACCCTTTCAAACTGCACGAGCCAGCCGTTGGATGTGGAGAATGAGACGAGGGGGCAGAACAACAGCAACGCCAAGGAGAAGGTATGTTCATGCTAAATGAAACTCTTTGTAATAGTTTTACTTCTGTGAGCTAGTCGTGCTAAGATTTCTACTGGAGTGCATAATTATTTGTATGCGTGAAATGTGCCTTGCGGCAGTTCGAACCAGGTGTGACTTGCCCTGGTGGTTCTCTTGTATTGAGACTATTTTGAGGAGCACAGTGGAGATGATTCCGAGGATACGGAAGAAGAGGACGGGGCACTGGAAGAGGAGGGCGGCTCTGCAATGCCCTCTGCCAGAAGCGACGCACCAACTACGGGAAGAGGTCTCTCTCTCTCTCTCGCTCTCCTTTTCTTTCTTTCTCTCTCTCTCTCTCCTCTCTCTCTCTCTCGCTCTCTTTTTCTTTCTTTCTCCTATCTTTTTCTTTGTTTTCAGATCTTCCCCACGATCTGCCCTAGTTATCCTCGTTTTTCCCTTTACATTTTCCCTGTTGTAGCAACGAGAAACTGTGTTATTTGATGTCGGCAGTATTAAGATATTTGTCAAGTTGGCTTGCTCTTTGCTCTAGTAATTGTTCATGCCTGACTTCAATTCTTTTTCATAACTTCCTTCCGTTCCGGTTCTTTCATGTTTTCCTCACATACTTTTCTCTTTCCATCTTTGCTCTTTCTTTCTCTCTCTCTTCCTATCTCTCTCTCTCTCTCTCTCTCTCTCTTTCTCTCTCTCTCCTTTAACCATGCGAGACTCTCATGTCCATTGTTTCTGCCTCATTGCAACCAATGTTTCATTTCCAGATATGCGAGAAAGCCAGAGAAGGAGGAAACGAGCCCAACGGAAGAATATCAAACAGCGGCTGACCAACCTCCTTCGCAAGTTCAGAGTGCCCGACGACGAGGGAGAGGTTAGTGTGAGAGAGTGCAGAGAGTGAATGGTGAGAGAGTGCAGAGAGTGAGTGGTGATAAAGTGCGGAGTGTGATTTGTGACGGAGTGCAAAGAGTGAGTAGCGAGAGAGTCAGAGAGAGAGAGAGAGAGAGTGAATCGTTGGTGCAACAGGCGCTGCCTGGTGCTCCGTCTTCGGTTGCCCGCGAACCAACGGCCACTGAGCTGCAAGCGCTCTTCGATGAACTGGACGACATGAGTGACTCTGGCAATGAAGTCAGTCTGAGATACTTTTCAGAGAATTTATCTCCCTCAATTTATCGTCTGTCTAATTTATCCAGCATTAATACTAGAGATCGTGCTCCATCTTCCAAAAACTCTTGCATATTAAAGTGTGGAAAATGAAGTCACCTAAAATTGTAAGCAGTATGTTTTATTGCATTTGAGATTACTTTATTCTGTGGTCTCACTTTCGTCGCTCTTTTTCAAGTTCATACAGGAAAAAAAACATGCGCCACCGGGAATAAGTTTCATAAACACGATTGTATTTCCACCTTTTTTATTACCGATTTCTTTGAGGGTGCGGTGGCAGCTGACCAAGTGAGCATTGTTAGCAACCCCCGACCAGCACTCCGCCCCTTCTTCTCTAAGGAGCAGCTCATGCCTTCCATCTATGACTACCGGGTTTGTCTCTACTCCTCTCTCTCTCTCTCTCTCTCACTCTCCAGGGTTCTGAAAGCGAAGGAGAGGATCTGGAATGGTCTTCAGAAACAGAAGGAACTGCTGCTCCTCATGTTTCATCCAACACACAAGGTCGGGCATTTGAATTGGAAAGTTTATTTTATTTTTAGTTCTTGTTATCTTTTTGGTGTATGGAGTGTACTGTAGGAAGTGTGTGCAGGGGAATTGACAAGAGAGGGTGGCTTGGCTGCTCTGCCGCACTCGCAGACTGCCGGCTCCATTGCTGTGCGGGACAAGACTTCCTCCACTCGCGTCGCTCGCAACGCCTCCGTCAACGAACACGTTCGTTCCTTTTTTTAATCTTAGTTTCAGCTTCACTTTCATATTTTTAGTTAACATCCGGCTCCTAATTTGTATTTTGGACATACTTTTTTTTTAAAGATGTTTTCTCTGCTATCTGACCCTTTGCCGTCTATATCAACTCGCTCTTCATCACGTCGCTTCAAAGGTGAAATAGTACCGTAAACAATTTCCTTGGTTACTGTACCATTCCTTTGACAGAGGGCGGCTTGGAATGCACTTGGCTCTGCTCTGCACCGGACGACTTGCTTTCCGGACTGCAGCAAGCATGCCAAGGTTGGTGTCGTTTGATAACTCTGCTAAGTCTGCTTATGGAATTAGTGGAATAGAAGTAGGGCGAAGAGTGAATGAAGACTCTTCACTCTCATGCTCAGGTATGTCTCCTGCTTGCCAGTTGAGACTCACCCCAACTTCACGCGAGTCACGGGTCTTCGTGCAGCAGATTGTTAATAACATACAGAACTTGTACGTTTCGAGCTTCATTCCTGATACCTCAACCCTCACTTTGCTTTTTCATTTTCGTTTTCCTTCTCAGTTGCAACTCGAACTCTCGTCTCCCCCTCCCCCCACTTGTATTGGCATATTGGGAGGCGATCGACTGGTTTCTCATGTCCTCAGAGCGTACGTCGATGCTCTCCAGGTCTAAATTCTTAATTCCTCGAACTATTATTATCAGTTTCTATTCTATCTTTTTAACGATCCCTTCCATCAAAAGATAACTCTGCAGCACAAGTCAACGTCATCGTGGCTGAGCTATCTTCGCTTTGTTCTTCTCGTTCCTCCGAATTCCATTATCGGACGACTTTTAGCAGGTCAGGCTTCCAAAAGAGTGTCATCCATGTTGTTTGTGTTGAGGATCATCAGAGAATGACGGGAATAGAGAGCAGCTCTCTCGAGATGTGTGGGAGAGATGGCCGAGTCTGAGTGGGGCTGAGCAGAAGGCAGTGACCCAGTCAATGGCTTCCTGCCTAATGGCTTGCTCCCGTCGAGTTCCTCTCAATCTTCCCATTGGAGAGGCTCTTCTCCATCTCAATGAGAAATCAGCTGATCAGGTCAATTCAATTCTTTTATCGCACAGCCCAAATATAGGAGATACATTAATACAAGTAGATAAGATTCACTGTTGAGTTCTGGGTCAAGCAATGAAAAAAAGGAGATGATAACAAAAAGAGATATACTGGAGATAATAACAGTCGATATGTAAACAAGAGAGAATTAGAAACTACAGGCTAAGGCAGAGATGGGGATAGGTCCGTTCTCTTTCTCTCATTGCTATCAATTGAAGTGTGTCCAAATTGCAGAGTGAGAACCGTGTGTTCGTTCCATTCCTGGCAGAAGTGCGTGTTGGGAGTGGAGAGGAAGAGGAAGGATCTCAGACGAACTCCGCGCGTGGAGTGGCAGATCCGGAGGTGCCCTCGGGGGTGTCTGTCTCTTCTGTGCTTTCTCATCTCTACTCTTCCCCTCCTTCTTCTCCTCACACCAAGACTTCCTCTGCTGGGGGACATCCGAATATAGCTGGAAGTGGCACGACTGCCATCGCCACCACCCAAGCTCCGCCCACACCCGATTCCAGAGAAATGCAAGTCGAGTACTGGATTGCTTCCGAGCGAAACGTCGTACCCCCCCCGAAATACCTGACAATGCACATATTTATATTTCATAAGGTTGTTAATAAAAAAAATACTATGTTTCTCGAATTGACATTGTTATTAGCTTAGTAACGAAGGAACTCCTGTGTTTTTTCAAGACATAAGTAAATGATTTTTTTGTGAATGAGTAGTACGTATTTGCGACTATTGAGGAGAACATCGCCTTGCCACCCCCGCCTCTGCATCATCCGTCTACACCACAAGCAAAAAGGACAACTCTAAGGTATTGAAAGTTTGTATTCTTTCAAATCCATTAACCGACGCTTTGAAAGGGATAATTTCAGGCTTCTCTCAAGACTCATTTCCGGACTCTTGTGATCAGCCGCGTGCCCGTTTCCTCACAATTCCTCTCATTTTCATTCGTGAAAGAAGAGAAAGGACAAGATGTTGCAAAACTTGGGATGAAAAACAAACAGGTTTGGCTTCCTAATCTATTTCAAGGTTTTCGTGTTGCCTTCTGTTTTTACCGTCTGAGACATACTGATTTTGCAGAAGGCGGAGAGCGATGTATGTCCTGTTCAAATATCTGCAGTTTCCCGCCTACTTTGTTCTGCAATTTCCAAGCACACATCACTAAACGGTAATAGTTAACAAAAAACCAGAAATAATTAGAAAGTAATTAACTGATTAGTGACGGTGGATGGGATGGTGTACACGGATGTGCGGTTCTTCCAGACTTCCTCGCAATGGCAAACTCATGTCAAACATTTCCCGATCGCTCTCCTTCCTACCTCTCCTATTGTATAGAAGGAACCGTTGTCTTTCGCTTTTCTTACTTTCACTAATCTCTCCCGCTTCACTTTCCACTTACAATCTTGCCTTAAATATGATTAAAAGAAGCTAATCGCTATGGATGGATACTATTTGTTGTTCTGAGTATCTCCCGCTGGTCCTTGCATTCCCACAGCTTTGCTTGTACAGCTGTGCTAATCCACTTAACAACTACTTGATGCTATCCTATTTGTACATCTCAATTATTCTTCAGGAACTGTTGTTATTCTCTTTCTCGCATTCTAGAGTACAGGTGGTGCTTTGCTTCTCAGATCGGGCTTCAACTACCAAACAATGCTGCATTACTTTCTTCTTTACCAAGAGATCTGTCCTTAATGCTAAATATTCCTGCCGGTTTATCTTTGCAAATCACCACCAGGTTACCTATAAATCTCCCTTCTACGATGCAAATTCTTTCTACTTCTCCTTCACGTTCATAGCCACATTCCTCTTCAAATCTAACGTGCAGCGTAGTTTGTCCATATGAGAAAAATTATAATGACAACAGATATGTCCAACTGCAGCAAATGATATGGATGATTTCGATAAGAAAATGTTACTGTAGACCCTCGGAGAGCATGGTGCGTATGCACTGCCCAGAATTAGTAACAGGACGAGATCCGGAGACCTTAGGTTTCTCATTCGTATAAGGGTGTGATGAACCCAGTGGCACGCTAGTACAAGGAAGAATTAAGGCTATTCTTTCTTTATTTCTTCTATCTCTCTATTAGATAAACAAACGTATGTAATTTATCCGCACCTCAAATTAAATTGCTTCCTGTGGCCGGCAGGATTGGTGGATTTGGATGAAACTTTCCAGAAAGGTACTTTGAAGTCTCGGCTATCGTCCTATGAGGGTTTGGAAATTTTTGGTTGCGCCGGCGCCGCAAAGGGGGTCACTCGGGAAACTTTGAGATGGAATATCTCTTTTTCTAGGGCACCTACAAAAATAACAAAAATAGTATTGTATTCCTCAGTTTCGAATCTACCAATGGCCAGAAGTTCAATCCCGTAGATCGATTGTAGATCGGTGGGAATGAATTTCTCTAAAATGGGCACTTTTTTCGCCTGTAGATTGGAACTTTCTCAAAATCTGTAAATAGAATTTGTTGATTGTCGGGTTCTATCGATGCAGTTTTTCAAGACGCATCTTTTGATCTATGACTTGTAAACTTTTGCGCATCTTGGATATCTTAAAATCGATAAAACTGAAATTTTTTTTTAGTTAGGGACAAACTTTTGAACTTTTATATCTCAAGAAGTTGGGATCGTATGGTGATGGGACTTTGAGCATCTTGTTGAGAATTGAACAGGCTTCAATATGAGCCTATTTGGGTTAGGCTGGGTTTCCGGAAAAGTGCCCTGAGGGGATGTTGAAATTTAGGTCATTTTTCTGACATTTTTTCTCCTCGGTTTTAGAACATATCGCTACATGTCGCATACCATTCGGAAGCTTAGTAATAGGGAACAACTCTCTGATACAAAACGTTTTTTTTAAATGAATTTTTGACCTACATATGGGGGTGCCAATGTTCTCGTGCATATTGAGCCTGATACTCGAGTTTAACGTTCGGGGGACTATTTTTAATGGCATAAGGAAGAAAAAAGCACTATAGTCAGCTATTTTATTTACTATGTTACAGCTGAAGAAATCGATATTTCGTAGGTCAGTATTTTTTTAGGGGCAATTAGTTGGAATTTTTGGCTCATAAGTTAGATCTAAAGAGTGTCGCGGATTACAAGCTCTCCGCCGTCAAGATTATGAAAATCCGATACTTCTGCGCGAAGATATGGGCACGAACGTGAATATGAGCCTCGTTTCTTTGCCATTCTGCATCTAACATCTCACCGCTGGCTTGGGAAAGCAGAGTGAAGTCATCAGCAAGCCCCTTTGGTTTAATGCTAAAGAGCTCACTGAGATGTCCAAAGAACCCGGGTTCGATGGCCGGCCGAGAACAATCTTTTTGCACATTTTGTAAAACTAAATTTCTATTTATAAATCTTATTTAACTAAAGGAAATTAAATAAAAGAGCCATTCTAAAGGTTTTAATACTACGTGCGTGGTCAATTCATTGTATATGCATCCAATCTACCGTGTCTAAGCGACTCACACATATAATAATTATAATAATAATAATAATAGTAAAAATGATAAGATATGAGAATAAAATACAAGAATAAAAAAAAAGAGAGATATTCGTCTTTGTATTACGTTCACTCCTCCCATTGAACTCGGCCTGGGCCAGCAATCCTTCAGAAAATGGCCTGTGGCAAAAACCGCCAAGTATAAGTTGCGCCGCTGGACGGGCTGGGCGAGCGTAAACGCAATCAAGCAATTCGGCTCGCTTAAGGAAGCATGCAGGGCGGTTTTTTAACGGCTGGCCGGCTGCTCGCCGGTGTCGGACGCAGGCATCCAATGCGTGCTGGCGTCCGATGCTCGATGAAGTCGGACGGAGGCGTCCGATTGACTTATTTTTCCCCGATTTTTTTTATTCTTATCAATAGCTCAAAGCTTTTGTTTGCTAGAAAAGCGAAAAGTGAATCAAACACAGCAAATCAACACCCTGCTGGAATAACGACCCCACTTATACCTTCTTAAATCGGGAAATGGCCACCGGGGCGATAGCCCGGTGGCCATTGACCGGGCCGAAGGCACCTACGTATCTATTATTAACGAAAAAGAACGAAAAATATGGAAAAGTTTCTCACCAGGAAAAAACTAATATTTAGCTAACTGGTTAAGGGAGAAAAGTACCAAGTACTTCACTGACAATTACGATTATAACGATGGACTTAAAACCCCGAACCTTCGCTGTTCTGATTGTGAGATATAACGCCAAATGCACGTGTGACTGCTGCCGAATTAAAAATTTTGATTTAGCGCCAATTGTTATGGCGGAGCAAAAGGATGCATGGCGTGCGATGATTGGTCGAGGCCAGACGTGGGCCATCAGCGCTCGCCTGCAAATGCTGAGTCGACGCAAGTCACGGACGAATGTTCTGGATGTCGGAGTCTCGTAATATAACCTGCTTTGTCCATCCTTTCCTGCCACTTCAGCTCTCTTCCTTGTTGATAAAGCTGTTTCAGCTTAACAAGTTGCCACTTTCAGTTTGGGTGTGGATCGAATTAGAGGGATGAGGACTCTTCTCGCCCTTCTGGCCATCGCGGCCGTCGTTACGGCTGAAATCTTCTTCCAGGAAGACTTTGACGGTTCGGCCCTTACTTTTGCGTGCATTCTTTGTATTGATATCTTGGCTGAGCTGTAGTTGTTTTCTACATTTCTCCATGAAGATCTACAATGCAGGTTTCAAATTCTGGCTCTTTAGATGATTCGTGGAGAAACGATGGATCCAGTCGAAGCATAAGGATGATTACGGAGAGTTCAAGCTGTCCGCTGGAAAGTTCTACGGCGATGAGAAACGAGACCAGGGCATCAAGACTTCTCAGGTTAGCAGCTAAGCGTTTTCAAGTACTGTTGTGGTTGCGAGTTTGCTGTTGCCTCGATGGCTCTTCGATCTTGAATGCATGGCAGTTGTCTTGCAGGATGCTCGCTTCTACTCGCGTGGTGCCAAGTTCCAGAAAGAGTTCTCGAACAAGGGCAAGAACAACTGTTGTCCAGTTCACTGTCAAGCACGAGCAGGAATCGACTGCGGAGGAGGATACGTCAAGGTTTGTTCTTTTATTTTCTTTACCTGCCATTTAACTCTGCGATAGCCTATGAAATCATCCGTCTGATGCTCCAAGCTGAACGCATTCTGTTCAGGTGATGGGCGATGCCAACCTGAGGACTTCCACGGGGAAACGCCATACATGTCATGTTCGGCCTCTGATATCGCGGACCCACGAAGAAGGTGCACGTTATCTTCTCCTACAAGGCCAAACTTCCTCATCAAGAAGGACATCCGCTGCAAGGTTTTAAGATGCGATTTAACGACTTAGTTTAGTACATTTCAGCAATTTTTGCTGATAAGAAGTGACGTATTTTTCTTAAACCGTTTTTCAGGACGATGAACTGACTCACCGTACACTCTGATCCTCACCCGGACAACACCTACGAGGTCCAGATTGATGGAGAGAAGGTCGAATCCGAGCCCTCGAGGAGCACTGGGACATGCTGCCCGCCAAGAAGATCAAGGTACTGTTCCGTTCTGGATTTCTTTGGCCTTACTCACCCCATTGAAATTTTTTTTCAATCTATCGGGCATGTGATATGTGAAATGCAGGATCCGGACGCGAAGAAGCCCGAGGACTGGGATGAGCGCGAGTACATCGATGACCCAGAGGACACTAAGCCCGAGGACTGGGACCCAGCCGGAGCACATCCCGACAAGGATGCCAAGAAGCCCGATGACTGGGATGACGAGATGGACGGAGAGTGGGAGCCCCCCATGGTCGACACCCGGATTACAAGGGAGAGTGAAGCCCAAGCAGAAGAAGAACCCCGACTACAAGGGCAAGTGGATCCATCCCGACATCGACAACCCCGATTACACTCCTCGATGACAACCTCTACCTCCACGAGAAATGGGGAGCCATCGGACTCGACCTCTGGCAGGTATGTTGAAATGAGCGAGAATTGCTGTTCGGGCATGAGATAAAGGGTTGTCTTGTTTAGGTCAAGGCTGGAACCATCTTCGAAGCATGATTGTCACGGAGACACATCGAAGAGGCGAAGGCACACGCGCTGAGAGATTCGAGAAGCTGAGAGAGGCCGAGAAGGGAGAGAAGGAGGCTTTCGACAAGGAGGAGATGGCCAGACTCGAGGCAGAGGAGAAGAAGAGGAAGGAGGAGGAAGACAAGAAGAAGGCTGAGGAGAAGGATGATGATGAGGAGGAAGACGACAAGGAGGAGGACAAGCAGGAGAAGGATGAGCTGTAAACTTCGCCCATTTGATCAGTACACCATTCCACTCCAATCCAGCTGTGATATGCCCTGTCGATGCCGTTTTTTCGGTAGCCGGCTGTTATAATTTTAAGATGGTTTTTCCCTCTCCAAGTGTTATGAGGGTAATTTATTTGATTTTGCTTCGCTTTTGGTTTTTGTTTTAATCAGATTCTTTCGGGTTCACACTCTTTGTCAACTCTTCTGAACAGCCCTTTAGAGCGAATTGAGTGAGTATATTTTACTTAGTATTCTCTTTTTAATTTTTTGTCTGGCCTGAGTTCTCCAAGAGCTTTAAAAGTTGATGTGTAATAATAGAGAGCTGGTATATGAAGTCAATTTTTATCCATCTGCGAAAGTGAGGGATCAATCCTTTGTTGCCTCGGATTTTCGGAGTCTGTCCATTCCGATCAGTTTGAAGAGTCTGGAAGTAAGGAAATGCTTGAGGACCGGCAGGGGGAGAGTTGGGTTTGTAGAGTACCCTGAGACGAGGTCAGGGGAGAAGGCATTGATGATGCTTGCAGCCATGACGAGAGGGCTCTGGGAGATCGTGGAATCCA